>JAEIFT010000075.1:0-600000 GCA_018904225.1 Lordiphosa mommai
TGTGTGTGTGTGTGTGTGTGTGTGAGCGCCCGACGGATGGATGAGATGCGGCTGCTATGTGTGTGCAGGCTGCAGCCTGCTCCTATTTGTGTGTGTCCTTGTGGGTGCACACAACAACCCATTCGTCACCTGCGACCTAGAAGGAAGTTTATCCAATTAATACTGGCAGAATCCAACTTTTGCCGACCCTACACAAACAAACACACACACCTGCTATTAAATTGGTGGCCCATTATTGGCCGCCCACTAATGGCCTCCCTGCGCTGCTGTCGCCCAATCCTGGGCCCACGTATGACGAGAGGATGGCCAAATATCTGCCCCAGCTGCTCCTGAAAATAGATTTAATTTATTTTAGTTTATTTTCAATCTGTTAATTAACTTTTGTACACTTACATGTTTTTGTTTTGTATAATTGTATACGGCTGCAGCATTTGCCAACACTAAATTTGTAATCAGCGTTGCCCCGCCACCCCTTAACAAATTTTTTCCAAATCTACTCTCACCACCCTACAGTGGTGCAATGTTTACTATTCGCAAGGTCAATTTTTAATAGTTGTCATTTTGTGTTAGGAATAGTTTTAAACGAACATTGTTACTAATATATGCAGGAAGTGCACATCAAGTGCGTATAAATGAATACCATCATTCTACGATGATCTTGCCTGCCCCCTACGTTGCGTGGTGGTTGGACGTGTGTCATGGATTAAGTTCCCGGCTGCACATATGGCTCACGACCATATGTATTATATAAATCATACACATTCAGAGCCAATAAATATCCTCTTATAACTGCTCTGCCATTATAGAACAAACAAACATGTAGCTCTTTTTGCTGCTGTTTCTGTGCACTTACTCTAGGGGCAAATAAAATCTCTTCCTTGCGGATGAAATGGAGTGAACAACCTGAAACACTTGTAAGACTGACCAATACATAATCTTTCAAAATTTTCACGAAGTTCCATCTAAGCGTAATTAAAAGGGAAATGAGCTTTATTTGCTGGTAACAAAAACTTGATAGAATGTTTCTTATAGTAAAACTGTATTCATACACATTCAGAGCCAATAAATATCCTCTTATAACTGCTCTGCCATTATAGAACAAACAAACATGTAGCTCTTTTGCTGCTGTTTCTGTGCGCTTACTCTAGGGGCAAATAAAATCTCTTCCTTGCGGATGAAATGGAGTGAACAACCTGAAACACTTGTAAGACTGACCAATACATAATCTTTCAAAATTTTCACGAAGTTCCATCTAAGCGTAATTAAAAGGGAAATGAGCTTTATTTGCTGGTAACAAAAGCTTGATAGAATGTTTCTTATAGTAAAACTGTATTATATAAAATCATACACATTCAGAGCCAATAAATATCCTCTTATAACTGCTCTGCCATTATAGAACAAACAAACATGTAGCTCTTTTTGCTGCTGTTTCTGTGCGCTTACTCTAGGGGCAAATAAAATCTCTTCCTTGCGGATGAAATGGAGTGAACAACCTGAAACACTTGTAAGACTGACCAATACATAATCTTTCAAAATTTTCACGAAGTTCCATCTAAGCGTAATTAAAAGGGAAATGAGCTTTATTTGCTGGTAACAAAAACTTGATAGAATGTTTCTTATAGTAAAACTGTATTATATAAAATCATACACATTCAGAGCCAATAAATATCCTCTTATAACTGCTCTGCCATTATAGAGCAAACAAACAAACTTAATGTGCCATCTCTCATGAACTGCCTCAATACTCCAGAGCCAATTAACCCCACTTAAAAACTGCTCTGCCATTTTAGAGCAAACAAACATACATTCCTTTTATGTATCAGTCCTGCCTACTGGGTCCTCCATGCAACAATCCGAGTCCACGTGGTCCGCTAAGTCGGCGCTAGTGGAGAACTGTCAAGTCAGACTGAGTCTCAATCTCGTCTTACCATAATGACCGCCGTCATATATATGTAACGCAATAGGCCTACATATACGAAGTCAAAAAAAAAAAAAAAATTCTTTAGGCTTAAATAGGGAAAAATATTGATCATTTTAGTTTCTGAAGGAGTGTCGCCTCACATTTTCTTTGTCGGTCAGAAAGATTTTATAACAATTACAAAAATGCACGCCAAATAAGCCTGCCAAATTAATGCCTGCCAAGCCATTTATTTTGTTACATTTACTAACATTATTCAATATTTAATTTATCAAAAATTGACTCCCATTTAAGCATAAAAGTCTTTTTCTTGAAATCCTCTTTGTTGCTTCTTATTTTCCATTTCATACCGATCTTCTTATAGCTGCAAATGTAAATGGCTATGACTTTTGACTTAGAAAGGGATTTAAAGTGTAGGTTACAGAATTAAATAATTTGCTGGAAATCTGTTAATTCTTTTTGTAAGAATTTATCAGCATTTGTCTGAATTTGTCAGAATTTATCAACTTTAAAATCAATTAAATCAAAACCAAATCAGTTTTCATTACATTTTGTCACATTCTTGTCCCAATGTTCACAAATCAGTTTTCATTACATCTTGTCACATTCTTGTCCCAATGTTCACAGACTCTAGCTTCTCTCTTTGGGCATAGTCTCTCTCTCCTTCTGGCTTTTAGTCTCGCTCTCTGCTCTTGCTTTGATCGGCTTTGATCGGCTTTGATCGACTTTAGTAGAGAATAAGCGTTTGCTACTAGAGGACGTGTTTTGCCTAAGTTGTGTTTTTCTGACGATTTAAAAAAAAAGCTTAAAACAAACGGTGGATTTTGCCTGTGTGTGTGATAGTGAAAAGGATTGTAATAAATCATTGATATATAGACAAACAAACAAAGTGTTAACTAAATCAAATTCTACTGCTGTGTATTGGTGAGTGGAAACTGACCTGTCTTATTGCTTATGTGTTCACACACACATGTGTGCTCAAACAAATGCTTAATTAGTCAAATATATAGTGTCAATTACAAATCTTTACAATTAAAACAGCCTGCCCTTTTATTAAACTAAACCTGCCAATAAATGCGTGTGTGTGTGTGTGAATGAAGGCATGCGTTTTACTGGATTTTTCCCGCTGGGAAATACAAGGAGACTTTTCTGGCCAATGAAATTTTTCCCGCTGGGAAATGCAAGGAGACTTTTCTGGCCAATGAAATTTTCCCGCTGGGAAATGCAAGGAGACTTTTCTGGCCAATGATATGTCTGCACTTGGACCTTTACGCATTCTGACAAAATTATTCTACCTTTTATTAAACAAAAGGCGCCAAAATGTGCAAAAAAAATGCAAAAATGTGCGTGTGTGTGTGCGTGTGTATAGGCTTGAATTTACTTGAATGACCATTTGTCTCTCTCACTCTTAGTGTGTATTTTGTTTTTGGCGGCTGTTCATGAGAATTGATGTAGGTCGGTTATTTGGCTGAAATTTAATCAACAAAATTGTGCTTTACATAAAGGCTTAAATAGGGAAAATAATATTGATCATTTCTAAGTTTCTGACATGTGAGTGTCGCCTCACATTTTCTTTGTCGGTCAGAAAGATTTTATAACAATTACAAAACATGCACGCCAAATTAATGCCTGCCAAATTAATGCCTGCCAAGCCATTTATTTTGTTACATTTACTAACATTATTCAATATTTAATTTATCAAAAATTGACTCCCATTTAAGCATAAAAGTCTTTTTCTTGAAATCCTCTTTGTTGCTTCTTATTTTCCATTTCATACCGATCTTCTTATAGCTGCAAATGTAAATGGCTATGACTTTTGACTTAGAAAGGGATTTAAAGTGTAGGTTACAGAATTAAATAATTTGCTGGAAATCTGTTAATTCTTTTGTAAGAATTTATCAGCATTTGTCTGAATTTGTCAGAATTTATCAACTTTAAAATCAATTAAATCAAAACCAAATCAGTTTTCATTACATTTTGTCACATTCTTGTCCCAATGTTCACAAATCAGTTTTCATTACATCTTGTCACATTCTTGTCCCAATGTTCACAGACTCTAGCTTCTCTCTTTGGGCATAGTCTCTCTCTCCTTCTGGCTTTTAGTCTCGCTCTCTGCTCTTGCTTTGATCGGCTTTGATCGGCTTTGATCGACTTTAGTAGAGAATAAGCGTTTGCTACAAGAGGACGTGTTTTGCCTAAGTTGTGTTTTTCTGACGATTTAAAAAAAAGCTTAAAACAAACGGTGGATTTTGCCTGTGTGTGTGATAGTGAAAAGGATTGTAATAAATCATTGATATATAGACAAACAAACAAAGTGTTAACTAAATCAAATTCTACTGCTGTGTATTGGTGAGTGGAAACTGACCTGTCTTATTGCTTATGTGTTCACACACACATGTGTGCTCAAACAAATGCTTAATTAGTCAAATATATAGTGTCAATTACAAATCTTTACAATTAAAACAGCCTGCCCTTTTATTAAACTAAACCTGCCAATAAATGCGTGTGTGTGTGTGTGAATGAAGGCATGCGTTTTTACTGGATTTTTCCGCTGGGAAATACAAGGAGACTTTTCTGGCCAATGAAATTTTTCCCGCTGGGAAATGCAAGGAGACTTTCTGGCCAATGAAATTTTTCCCGCTGGGAAATGCAAGGAGACTTTTCTGGCCAATGATATGTCTGCACTTGGACCTTTTACGCATTCTGACAAAATTATTTTTATTCAACAAAAGGCGCCAAAATGTGCAAAAAAAATGCAAAAATGTGCGTGTGTGTGTGTGTGTATAGGCTTGAATTTACTTGAATGACCATTTGTCTCTCTCACTCTTAGTGTGTATTTTGTTTTTGGCGGCTGTTCATGAGAATTGATGTAGGTCGGTTATTTGGCTGAAATTTAATCAACAAAATTGTGCTTTACATAAAGGCTTAAATAGGGAAAATAATATTGATCATTTCTAAGTTTCTGACATGTGAGTGTCGCCTCACATTTTCTTTGTCGGTCAGAAAGATTTTATAACAATTACAAAACATGCACGCCAAATTAATGCCTGCCAAATTAATGCCTGCCAAGCCATTTATTTTGTTACATTTACTAACATTATTCAATATTTAATTTATCAAAAATTGACTCCCATTTAAGCATAAAAGTCTTTTTCTTGAAATCCTCTTTGTTGCTTCTTATTTTCCATTTCATACCGATCTTCTTATAGCTGCAAATGTAAATGGCTATGACTTTTGACTTAGAAAGGGATTTAAAGTGTAGGTTACAGAATTAAATAATTTGCTGGAAATCTGTTAATTCTTTTGTAAGAATTTATCAGCATTTGTCTGAATTTGTCAGAATTTATCAACTTTAAAATCAATTAAATCAAAACCAAATCAGTTTTCATTACATTTTGTCACATTCTTGTCCCAATGTTCACAAATCAGTTTTCATTACATCTTGTCACATTCTTGTCCCAATGTTCACAGACTCTAGCTTCTCTTTGGGCATAGTCTCTCTCTCCTTCTGGCTTTTAGTCTCGCTCTCTGCTCTTGCTTTGATCGGCTTTGATCGGCTTTGATCGACTTTAGTAGAGAATAAGCGTTTGCTACTAGAGGACGTGTTTTGCCTAAGTTGTGTTTTTCTGACGATTTAAAAAAAAAAAAGCTTAAAACAAACGGTGAATTTTGCCTGTGTGTGTGATAGTGAAAAGGATTGTAATAAATCATTGATATATAGACAAACAAACAAAGTGTTAACTAAATCAAATTCTACTGCTGTGTATTGGTGAGTGGAAACTGACCTGTCTTATTGCTTATGTGTTCACACACACATGTGTGCTCAAACAAATGCTTAATTAGTCAAATATATAGTGTCAATTACAAATCTTTACAATTAAAACAGCCTGCCCTTTTATTAAACTAAACCTGCCAATAAATGCGTGTGTGTGTGTGAATGAAGGCATGCGTTTTTACTGGATTTTTCCCGCTGGGAAATACAAGGAGACTTTTCTGGCCAATGAAATTTTTCCCGCTGGGAAATGCAAGGAGACTTTTCTGGCCAATGAAATTTTTCCCGCTGGGAAATGCAAGGAGACTTTTCTGGCCAATGATATGTCTGCACTTGGACCTTTACGCATTCTGACAAAATTATTCTACCCTTTTTATTCAACAAAAGGCGCCAAAATGTGCAAAAAAAATGCAAAAATGTGCGTGTGTGTTCGTGTGTATAGGCTTGAATTTACTTGAATGACCATTTGTCTCTCTCACTCTTAGTGTGTATTTTGTTTTTGGCGGCTGTTCATGAGAATTGATGTAGGTCGGTTATTTGGCTGAAATTTAATCAACAAAATTGTGCTTTACATAAAGGCTTAAATAGGGAAAATAATATTGATCATTTCTAAGTTTCTGACATGTGAGTGTCGCCTCACATTTTCTTTGTCGGTCAGAAAGATTTTATAACAATTACAAAACATGCACGCCAAATTAATGCCTGCCAAATTAATGCCTGCCAAGCCATTTATTTTGTTACATTTACTAACATTATTCAATATTTAATTTATCAAAAATTGACTCCCATTTAAGCATAAAAGTCTTTTTCTTGAAATCCTCTTTGTTGCTTCTTATTTTCCATTTCATACCGATCTTCTTATAGCTGCAAATGTAAATGGCTATGACTTTTGACTTAGAAAGGGATTTAAAGTGTAGGTTACAGAATTAAATAATTTGCTGGAAATCTGTTAATTCTTTTGTAAGAATTTATCAGCATTTGTCTGAATTTGTCAGAATTTATCAACTTTAAAATCAATTAAATCAAAACCAAATCAGTTTTCATTACATTTTGTCACATTCTTGTCCCAATGTTCACAAATCAGTTTTCATTACATCTTGTCACATTCTTGTCCCAATGTTCACAGACTCTAGCTTCTCTCTTTGGGCATAGTCTCTCTCTCCTTCTGGCTTTTAGTCTCGCTCTCTGCTCTTGCTTTGATCGGCTTTGATCGGCTTTGATCGACTTTAGTAGAGAATAAGCGTTTGCTACAAGAGGACGTGTTTTGCCTAAGTTGTGTTTTTCTGACGATTTAAAAAAAAGCTTAAAACAAACGGTGGATTTTGCCTGTGTGTGTGATAGTGAAAAGGATTGTAATAAATCATTGATATATAGACAAACAAACAAAGTGTTAACTAAATCAAATTCTACTGCTGTGTATTGGTGAGTGGAAACTGACCTGTCTTATTGCTTATGTGTTCACACACACATGTGTGCTCAAACAAATGCTTAATTAGTCAAATATATAGTGTCAATTACAAATCTTTACAATTAAAACAGCCTGCCCTTTTATTAAACTAAACCTGCCAATAAATGCGTGTGTGTGTGTGTGAATGAAGGCATGCGTTTTTACTGGATTTTTCCCGCTGGGAAATACAAGGAGACTTTTCTGGCCAATGAAATTTTTCCCGCTGGGAAATGCAAGGAGACTTTTCTGGCCAATGAAATTTTTCCCGCTGGGAAATGCAAGGAGACTTTTCTGGCCAATGATATGTCTGCACTTGGACCTTTACGCATTCTGACAAAATTATTCTACCCTTTTTATTAAACAAAAGGCGCCAAAATGTGCAAAAAAATGCAAAAATGTGCGTGTGTGTGTGCGTGTGTATAGGCTTGAATTTACTTGAATGACCATTTGTCTCTCTCACTCTTAGTGTGTATTTTGTTTTTGGCGGCTGTTCATGAGAATTGATGTAGGTCGGTTATTTGGCTGAAATTTAATCAACAAAATTGTGCTTTACATAAAGGCTTAAATAGGGAAAATAATATTGATCATTTCTAAGTTTCTGACATGTGAGTGTCGCCTCACATTTTCTTTGTCGGTCAGAAAGATTTTATAACAATTACAAAACATGCACGCCAAATTAATGCCTGCCAAATTAATGCCTGCCAAGCCATTTATTTTGTTACATTTACTAACATTATTCAATATTTAATTTATCAAAAATTGACTCCCATTTAAGCATAAAAGTCTTTTTCTTGAAATCCTCTTTGTTGCTTCTTATTTTCCATTTTCATACCGATCTTCTTATAGCTGCAAATGTAAATGGCTATGACTTTTGACTTAGAAAGGGATTTAAAGTGTAGGTTACAGAATTAAATAATTTGCTGGAAATCTGTTAATTCTTTTGTAAGAATTTATCAGCATTTGTCTGAATTTGTCAGAATTTATCAACTTTAAAATCAATTAAATCAAAACCAAATCAGTTTTCATTACATTTTGTCACATTCTTGTCCCAATGTTCACAAATCAGTTTTCATTACATCTTGTCACATTCTTGTCCCAATGTTCACAGACTCTAGCTTCTCTCTTTGGGCATAGTCTCTCTCTCCTTCTGGCTTTTAGTCTCGCTCTCTGCTCTTGCTTTGATCGGCTTTGATCGGCTTTGATCGACTTTAGTAGAGAATAAGCGTTTGCTACAAGAGGACGTGTTTTGCCTAAGTTGTGTTTTTCTGACGATTTAAAAAAAGCTTAAAACAAACGGTGGATTTTGCCTGTGTGTGTGATAGTGAAAAGGATTGTAATAAATCATTGATATATAGACAAACAAACAAAGTGTTAACTAAATCAAATTCTACTGCTGTGTATTGGTGAGTGGAAACTGACCTGTCTTATTGCTTATGTGTTCACACACACATGTGTGCTCAAACAAATGCTTAATTAGTCAAATATATAGTGTCAATTACAAATCTTTACAATTAAAACAGCCTGCCCTTTTATTAAACTAAACCTGCCAATAAATGCGTGTGTGTGTGTGTGAATGAAGGCATGCGTTTTTACTGGATTTTTCCCGCTGGGAAATACAAGGAGACTTTTCTGGCCAATGAAATTTTTCCCGCTGGGAAATGCAAGGAGACTTTTCTGGCCAATGAAATTTTTCCCGCTGGGAAATGCAAGGAGACTTTTCTGGCCAATGATATGTCTGCACTTGGACCTTTACGCATTCTGACAAAATTATTCTACCCTTTTTATTAAACAAAAGGCGCCAAAATGTGCAAAAAAATGCAAAAATGTGCGTGTGTGTGTGCGTGTGTATAGGCTTGAATTTACTTGAATGACCATTTGTCTCTCTCACTCTTAGTGTGTATTTTGTTTTTGGCGGCTGTTCATGAGAATTGATGTAGGTCGGTTATTTGGCTGAAATTTAATCAACAAAATTGTGCTTTACATAAAGGCTTAAATAGGGAAAATAATATTGATCATTTCTAAGTTTCTGACATGTGAGTGTCGCCTCACATTTTCTTTGTCGGTCAGAAAGATTTTATAACAATTACAAAACATGCACGCCAAATTAATGCCTGCCAAATTAATGCCTGCCAAGCCATTTATTTTGTTACATTTACTAACATTATTCAATATTTAATTTATCAAAAATTGACTCCCATTTAAGCATAAAAGTCTTTTTCTTGAAATCCTCTTTGTTGCTTCTTATTTTCCATTTCATCTTTTCATACCGATCTTCTTATAGCTGCAAATGTAAATGGCTATGACTTTTGACTTAGAAAGGGATTTAAAGTGTAGGTTACAGAATTAAATAATTTGCTGGAAATCTGTTAATTCTTTTGTAAGAATTTATCAGCATTTGTCTGAATTTGTCAGAATTTATCAACTTTAAAATCAATTAAATCAAAACCAAATCAGTTTTCATTACATTTTGTCACATTCTTGTCCCAATGTTCACAAATCAGTTTTCATTACATCTTGTCACATTCTTGTCCCAATGTTCACAGACTCTAGCTTCTCTCTTTGGGCATAGTCTCTCTCTCCTTCTGGCTTTTAGTCTCGCTCTCTGCTCTTGCTTTGATCGGCTTTGATCGGCTTTGATCGACTTTAGTAGAGAATAAGCGTTTGCTACAAGAGGACGTGTTTTGCCTAAGTTGTGTTTTTCTGACGATTTAAAAAAAAACTTAAAACAAACGGTGGATTTTGCCTGTGTGTGTGATAGTGAAAAGGATTGTAATAAATCATTGATATATAGACAAACAAACAAAGTGTTAACTAAATCAAATTCTACTGCTGTGTATTGGTGAGTGGAAACTGACCTGTCTTATTGCTTATGTGTTCACACACACATGTGTGCTCAAACAAATGCTTAATTAGTCAAATATATAGTGTCAATTACAAATCTTTACAATTAAAACAGCCTGCCCTTTTATTAAACTAAACCTGCCAATAAATGCGTGTGTGTGTGTGTGAATGAAGGCATGCGTTTTTACTGGATTTTTCCCGCTGGGAAATACAAGGAGACTTTTCTGGCCAATGAAATTTTTCCCGCTGGGAAATGCAAGGAGACTTTTCTGGCCAATGAAATTTTTCCCGCTGGGAAATGCAAGGAGACTTTTCTGGCCAATGATATGTCTGCACTTGGACCTTTACGCATTCTGACAAAATTATTCTACCCTTTTTATTAAACAAAAGGCGCCAAAATGTGCAAAAAAATGCAAAAATGTGCGTGTGTGTGTGCGTGTGTATAGGCTTGAATTTACTTGAATGACCATTTGTCTCTCTCACTCTTAGTGTGTATTTTGTTTTTGGCGGCTGTTCATGAGAATTGATGTAGGTCGGTTATTTGGCTGAAATTTAATCAACAAAATTGTGCTTTACATAAAGGCTTAAATAGGGAAAATAATATTGATCATTTCTAAGTTTCTGACATGTGAGTGTCGCCTCACATTTTCTTTGTCGGTCAGAAAGATTTTATAACAATTACAAAACATGCACGCCAAATTAATGCCTGCCAAATTAATGCCTGCCAAGCCATTTATTTTGTTACATTTACTAACATTATTCAATATTTAATTTATCAAAAATTGACTCCCATTTAAGCATAAAAGTCTTTTTCTTGAAATCCTCTTTGTTGCTTCTTATTTTCCATTTTCATACCGATCTTCTTATAGCTGCAAATGTAAATGGCTATGACTTTTGACTTAGAAAGGGATTTTAAGTGTAGGTTACAGAATTAAATAATTTGCTGGAAATCTGTTAATTCTTTTGTAAGAATTTATCAGCATTTGTCTGAATTTGTCAGAATTTATCAACTTTAAAATCAATTAAATCAAAACCAAATCAGTTTTCATTACATTTTGTCACATTCTTGTCCCAATGTTCACAAATCAGTTTTCATTACATCTTGTCACATTCTTGTCCCAATGTTCACAGACTCTAGCTTCTCTCTTTGGGCATAGTCTCTCTCTCCTTCTGGCTTTTAGTCTCGCTCTCTGCTCTTGCTTTGATCGGCTTTGATCGGCTTTGATCGACTTTAGTAGAGAATAAGCGTTTGCTACAAGAGGACGTGTTTTGCCTAAGTTGTGTTTTTCTGACGATTTAAAAAAAGCTTAAAACAAACGGTGGATTTTGCCTGTGTGTGTGATAGTGAAAAGGATTGTAATAAATCATTGATATATAGACAAACAAACAAAGTGTTAACTAAATCAAATTCTACTGCTGTGTATTGGTGAGTGGAAACTGACCTGTCTTATTGCTTATGTGTTCACACACACATGTGTGCTCAAACAAATGCTTAATTAGTCAAATATATAGTGTCAATTACAAATCTTTACAATTAAAACAGCCTGCCCTTTTATTAAACTAAACCTGCCAATAAATGCGTGTGTGTGTGTGTGAATGAAGGCATGCGTTTTTACTGGATTTTTCCCGCTGGGAAATACAAGGAGACTTTTCTGGCCAATGAAATTTTTCCCGCTGGGAAATGCAAGGAGACTTTTCTGGCCAATGAAATTTTTCCCGCTGGGAAATGCAAGGAGACTTTTCTGGCCAATGATATGTCTGCACTTGGACCTTTACGCATTCTGACAAAATTATTCTACCCTTTTTATTCAACAAAAGGCGCCAAAATGTGCAAAAAAAAATGCAAAAATGTGCGTGTGTGTGTGCGTGTGTATAGGCTTGAATTTACTTGAATGACCATTTGTCTCTCTCACTCTTAGTGTGTATTTTGTTTTTGGCGGCTGTTCATGAGAATTGATGTAGGTCGGTTATTTGGCTGAAATTTAATCAACAAAATTGTGCTTTACATAAAGGCTTAAATAGGGAAAATAATATTGATCATTTCTAAGTTTCTGACATGTGAGTGTCGCCTCACATTTTCTTTGTCGGTCAGAAAGATTTTATAACAATTACAAAACATGCACGCCAAATTAATGCCTGCCAAATTAATGCCTGCCAAGCCATTTATTTTGTTACATTTACTAACATTATTCAATATTTAATTTATCAAAAATTGACTCCCATTTAAGCATAAAAGTCTTTTTCTTGAAATCCTCTTTGTTGCTTCTTATTTTCCATTTCATACCGATCTTCTTATAGCTGCAAATGTAAATGGCTATGACTTTTGACTTAGAAAGGGATTTAAAGTGTAGGTTACAGAATTAAATAATTTGCTGGAAATCTGTTAATTCTTTTGTAAGAATTTATCAGCATTTGTCTGAATTTGTCAGAATTTATCAACTTTAAAATCAATTAAATCAAAACCAAATCAGTTTTCATTACATTTTGTCACATTCTTGTCCCAATGTTCACAAATCAGTTTTCATTACATCTTGTCACATTCTTGTCCCAATGTTCACAGACTCTAGCTTCTCTCTTTGGGCATAGTCTCTCTCTCCTTCTGGCTTTTAGTCTCGCTCTCTGCTCTTGCTTTGATCGGCTTTGATCGGCTTTGATCGACTTTAGTAGAGAATAAGCGTTTGCTACAAGAGGACGTGTTTTGCCTAAGTTGTGTTTTTCTGACGATTTAAAAAAAAGCTTAAAACAAACGGTGGATTTTGCCTGTGTGTGTGATAGTGAAAAGGATTGTAATAAATCATTGATATATAGACAAACAAACAAAGTGTTAACTAAATCAAATTCTACTGCTGTGTATTGGTGAGTGGAAACTGACCTGTCTTATTGCTTATGTGTTCACACACACATGTGTGCTCAAACAAATGCTTAATTAGTCAAATATATAGTGTCAATTACAAATCTTTACAATTAAAACAGCCTGCCCTTTTATTAAACTAAACCTGCCAATAAATGCGTGTGTGTGTGTGTGAATGAAGGCATGCGTTTTTACTGGATTTTTCCCGCTGGGAAATACAAGGAGACTTTTCTGGCCAATGAAATTTTTCCCGCTGGGAAATGCAAGGAGACTTTTCTGGCCAATGAAATTTTTCCCGCTGGGAAATGCAAGGAGACTTTTCTGGCCAATGATATGTCTGCACTTGGACCTTTACGCATTCTGACAAAATTATTCTACCCTTTTTATTCAACAAAAGGCGCCAAAATGTGCAAAAAAAAATGCAAAAATGTGCGTGTGTGTGTGCGTGTGTATAGGCTTGAATTTACTTGAATGACCATTTGTCTCTCTCACTCTTAGTGTGTATTTTGTTTTTGGCGGCTGTTCATGAGAATTGATGTAGGTCGGTTATTTGGCTGAAATTTAATCAACAAAATTGTGCTTTACATAAAGGCTTAAATAGGGAAAATAATATTGATCATTTCTAAGTTTCTGACATGTGAGTGTCGCCTCACATTTTCTTTGTCGGTCAGAAAGATTTTATAACAATTACAAAACATGCACGCCAAATTAATGCCTGCCAAATTAATGCCTGCCAAGCCATTTATTTTGTTACATTTACTAACATTATTCAATATTTAATTTATCAAAAATTGACTCCCATTTAAGCATAAAAGTCTTTTTCTTGAAATCCTCTTTGTTGCTTCTTATTTTCCATTTTCATACCGATCTTCTTATAGCTGCAAATGTAAATGGCTATGACTTTTGACTTAGAAAGGGATTTAAAGTGTAGGTTACAGAATTAAATAATTTGCTGGAAATCTGTTAATTCTTTTGTAAGAATTTATCAGCATTTGTCTGAATTTGTCAGAATTTATCAACTTTAAAATCAATTAAATCAAAACCAAATCAGTTTTCATTACATTTTGTCACATTCTTGTCCCAATGTTCACAAATCAGTTTTCATTACATCTTGTCACATTCTTGTCCCAATGTTCACAGACTCTAGCTTCTCTCTTTGGGCATAGTCTCTCTCTCCTTCTGGCTTTTAGTCTCGCTCTCTGCTCTTGCTTTGATCGGCTTTGATCGACTTTAGTAGAGAATAAGCGTTTGCTACTAGAGGACGTGTTTTGCCTAAGTTGTGTTTTTCTGACGATTTAAAAAAAAGCTTAAAACAAACGGTGAATTTTGCCTGTGTGTGTGATAGTGAAAAGGATTGTAATAAATCATTGATATATAGACAAACAAACAAAGTGTTAACTAAATCAAATTCTACTGCTGTGTATTGGTGAGTGGAAACTGACCTGTCTTATTGCTTATGTGTTCACACACACATGTGTGCTCAAACAAATGCTTAATTAGTCAAATATATAGTGTCAATTACAAATCTTTACAATTAAAACAGCCTGCCCTTTTATTAAACTAAACCTGCCAATAAATGCGTGTGTGTGTGTGTGAATGAAGGCATGCGTTTTTACTGGATTTTTCCCGCTGGGAAATACAAGGAGACTTTTCTGGCCAATGAAATTTTTCCCGCTGGGAAATGCAAGGAGACTTTTCTGGCCAATGAAATTTTTCCCGCTGGGAAATGCAAGGAGACTTTTCTGGCCAATGATATGTCTGCACTTGGACCTTTACGCATTCTGACAAAATTATTCTACCCTTTTTATTCAACAAAAGGCGCCAAAATGTGCAAAAAAAATGCAAAAATGTGCGTGTGTGTGTGCGTGTGTATAGGCTTGAATTTACTTGAATGACCATTTGTCTCTCTCACTCTTAGTGTGTATTTTGTTTTTGGCGGCTGTTCATGAGAATTGATGTAGGTCGGTTATTTGGCTGAAATTTAATCAACAAAATTGTGCTTTACATAAAGGCTTAAATAGGGAAAATAATATTGATCATTTCTAAGTTTCTGACATGTGAGTGTCGCCTCACATTTTCTTTGTCGGTCAGAAAGATTTTATAACAATTACAAAACATGCACGCCAAATTAATGCCTGCCAAATTAATGCCTGCCAAGCCATTTATTTTGTTACATTTACTAACATTATTCAATATTTAATTTATCAAAAATTGACTCCCATTTAAGCATAAAAGTCTTTTTCTTGAAATCCTCTTTGTTGCTTCTTATTTTCCATTTCATCTTTTCATACCGATCTTCTTATAGCTGCAAATGTAAATGGCTATGACTTTTGACTTAGAAAGGGATTTAAAGTGTAGGTTACAGAATTAAATAATTTGCTGGAAATCTGTTAATTCTTTTGTAAGAATTTATCAGCATTTGTCTGAATTTGTCAGAATTTATCAACTTTAAAATCAATTAAATCAAAACCAAATCAGTTTTCATTACATTTTGTCACATTCTTGTCCCAATGTTCACAAATCAGTTTTCATTACATCTTGTCACATTCTTGTCCCAATGTTCACAGACTCTAGCTTCTCTCTTTGGGCATAGTCTCTCTCTCCTTCTGGCTTTTAGTCTCGCTCTCTGCTCTTGCTTTGATCGGCTTTGATCGGCTTTGATCGACTTTAGTAGAGAATAAGCGTTTGCTACAAGAGGACGTGTTTTGCCTAAGTTGTGTTTTTCTGACGATTTAAAAAAAGCTTAAAACAAACGGTGGATTTTGCCTGTGTGTGTGATAGTGAAAAGGATTGTAATAAATCATTGATATATAGACAAACAAACAAAGTGTTAACTAAATCAAATTCTACTGCTGTGTATTGGTGAGTGGAAACTGACCTGTCTTATTGCTTATGTGTTCACACACACATGTGTGCTCAAACAAATGCTTAATTAGTCAAATATATAGTGTCAATTACAAATCTTTACAATTAAAACAGCCTGCCCTTTTATTAAACTAAACCTGCCAATAAATGCGTGTGTGTGTGTGTGAATGAAGGCATGCGTTTTTACTGGATTTTTCCCGCTGGGAAATACAAGGAGACTTTTCTGGCCAATGAAATTTTTCCCGCTGGGAAATGCAAGGAGACTTTTCTGGCCAATGAAATTTTTCCCGCTGGGAAATGCAAGGAGACTTTTCTGGCCAATGATATGTCTGCACTTGGACCTTTACGCATTCTGACAAAATTATTCTACCCTTTTTATTAAACAAAAGGCGCCAAAATGTGCAAAAAAAATGCAAAAATGTGCGTGTGTGTGTGCGTGTGTATAGGCTTGAATTTACTTGAATGACCATTTGTCTCTCTCACTCTTAGTGTGTATTTTGTTTTTGGCGGCTGTTCATGAGAATTGATGTAGGTCGGTTATTTGGCTGAAATTTAATCAACAAAATTGTGCTTTACATAAAGGCTTAAATAGGGAAAATAATATTGATCATTTCTAAGTTTCTGACATGTGAGTGTCGCCTCACATTTTCTTTGTCGGTCAGAAAGATTTTATAACAATTACAAAACATGCACGCCAAATTAATGCCTGCCAAATTAATGCCTGCCAAGCCATTTATTTTGTTACATTTACTAACATTATTCAATATTTAATTTATCAAAAATTGACTCCCATTTAAGCATAAAAGTCTTTTTCTTGAAATCCTCTTTGTTGCTTCTTTTATTTTCCATTTCATACCGATCTTCTTATAGCTGCAAATGTAAATGGCTATGACTTTTGACTTAGAAAGGGATTTAAAGTGTAGGTTACAGAATTAAATAATTTGCTGGAAATCTGTTAATTCTTTTGTAAGAATTTATCAGCATTTGTCTGAATTTGTCAGAATTTATCAACTTTAAAATCAATTAAATCAAAACCAAATCAGTTTTCATTACATTTTGTCACATTCTTGTCCCAATGTTCACAAATCAGTTTTCATTACATCTTGTCACATTCTTGTCCCAATGTTCACAGACTCTAGCTTCTCTCTTTGGGCATAGTCTCTCTCTCCTTCTGGCTTTTAGTCTCGCTCTCTGCTCTTGCTTTGATCGGCTTTGATCGGCTTTGATCGACTTTAGTAGAGAATAAGCGTTTGCTACAAGAGGACGTGTTTTGCCTAAGTTGTGTTTTTCTGACGATTTAAAAAAAGCTTAAAACAAACGGTGGATTTTGCCTGTGTGTGTGATAGTGAAAAGGATTGTAATAAATCATTGATATATAGACAAACAAACAAAGTGTTAACTAAATCAAATTCTACTGCTGTGTATTGGTGAGTGGAAACTGACCTGTCTTATTGCTTATGTGTTCACACACACATGTGTGCTCAAACAAATGCTTAATTAGTCAAATATATAGTGTCAATTACAAATCTTTACAATTAAAACAGCCTGCCCTTTTATTAAACTAAACCTGCCAATAAATGCGTGTGTGTGTGTGTGAATGAAGGCATGCGTTTTTACTGGATTTTTCCCGCTGGGAAATACAAGGAGACTTTTCTGGCCAATGAAATTTTTCCCGCTGGGAAATGCAAGGAGACTTTTCTGGCCAATGAAATATTTTTCCCGCTGGGAAATGCAAGGAGACTTTTCTGGCCAATGATATGCCTGCACTTGGACCTTTACGCATTCTGACAAAATTATTCTACCCTTTTTATTAAACAAAAGGCGCCAAAATGTGCAAAAAAAAATGCAAAAATGTGCGTGTGTGTGTGCGTGTGTATAGGCTTGAATTTACTTGAATGACCATTTGTCTCTCTCACTCTTAGTGTGTATTTTGTTTTTGGCGGCTGTTCATGAGAATTGATGTAGGTCGGTTATTTGGCTGAAATTTAATCAACAAAATTGTGCTTTACATAAAGGCTTAAATAGGGAAAATAATATTGATCATTTCTAAGTTTCTGACATGTGAGTGTCGCCTCACATTTTCTTTGTCGGTCAGAAAGATTTTATAACAATTACAAAACATGCACGCCAAATTAATGCCTGCCAAATTAATGCCTGCCAAGCCATTTATTTTGTTACATTTACTAACATTATTCAATATTTAATTTATCAAAAATTGACTCCCATTTAAGCATAAAAGTCTTTTCTTGAAATCCTCTTTGTTGCTTCTTATTTTCCATTCATCTTTTCATACCGATCTTCTTATAGCTGCAAATGTAAATGGCTATGACTTTTGACTTAGAAAGGGATTTAAAGTGTAGGTTACAGAATTAAATAATTTGCTGGAAATCTGTTAATTCTTTTGTAAGAATTTATCAGCATTTGTCTGAATTTGTCAGAATTTATCAACTTTAAAATCAATTAAATCAAAACCAAATCAGTTTTCATTACATTTTGTCACATTCTTGTCCCAATGTTCACAAATCAGTTTTCATTACATCTTGTCACATTCTTGTCCCAATGTTCACAGACTCTAGCTTCTCTCTTTGGGCATAGTCTCTCTCTCCTTCTGGCTTTTAGTCTCGCTCTCTGCTCTTGCTTTGATCGGCTTTGATCGGCTTTGATCGACTTTAGTAGAGAATAAGCGTTTGCTACAAGAGGACGTGTTTTGCCTAAGTTGTGTTTTTCTGACGATTTAAAAAAAGCTTAAAACAAACGGTGGATTTTGCCTGTGTGTGTGATAGTGAAAAGGATTGTAATAAATCATTGATATATAGACAAACAAACAAAGTGTTAACTAAATCAAATTCTACTGCTGTGTATTGGTGAGTGGAAACTGACCTGTCTTATTGCTTATGTGTTCACACACACATGTGTGCTCAAACAAATGCTTAATTAGTCAAATATATAGTGTCAATTACAAATCTTTACAATTAAAACAGCCTGCCCTTTTATTAAACTAAACCTGCCAATAAATGCGTGTGTGTGTGTGTGAATGAAGGCATGCGTTTTTACTGGATTTTTCCCGCTGGGAAATACAAGGAGACTTTTCTGGCCAATGAAATTTTTCCCGCTGGGAAATGCAAGGAGACTTTTCTGGCCAATGAAATTTTTCCCGCTGGGAAATGCAAGGAGACTTTTCTGGCCAATGATATGTCTGCACTTGGACCTTTACGCATTCTGACAAAATTATTCTACCCTTTTTATTAAACAAAAGGCGCCAAAATGTGCAAAAAAAATGCAAAAATGTGCGTGTGTGTGTGCGTGTGTATAGGCTTGAATTTACTTGAATGACCATTTGTCTCTCTCACTCTTAGTGTGTATTTTGTTTTTGGCGGCTGTTCATGAGAATTGATGTAGGTCGGTTATTTGGCTGAAATTTAATCAACAAAATTGTGCTTTACATAAAGGCTTAAATAGGGAAAATAATATTGATCATTTCTAAGTTTCTGACATGTGAGTGTCGCCTCACATTTTCTTTGTCGGTCAGAAAGATTTTATAACAATTACAAAACATGCACGCCAAATTAATGCCTGCCAAATTAATGCCTGCCAAGCCATTTATTTTGTTACATTTACTAACATTATTCAATATTTAATTTATCAAAAATTGACTCCCATTTAAGCATAAAAGTCTTTTTCTTGAAATCCTCTTTGTTGCTTCTTATTTTCCATTTCATCTTTTCATACCGATCTTCTTATAGCTGCAAATGTAAATGGCTATGACTTTTGACTTAGAAAGGGATTTAAAGTGTAGGTTACAGAATTAAATAATTTGCTGGAAATCTGTTAATTCTTTTGTAAGAATTTATCAGCATTTGTCTGAATTTGTCAGAATTTATCAACTTTAAAATCAATTAAATCAAAACCAAATCAGTTTTCATTACATTTTGTCACATTCTTGTCCCAATGTTCACAAATCAGTTTTCATTACATCTTGTCACATTCTTGTCCCAATGTTCACAGACTCTAGCTTCTCTCTTTGGGCATAGTCTCTCTCTCCTTCTGGCTTTTAGTCTCGCTCTCTGCTCTTGCTTTGATCGGCTTTGATCGGCTTTGATCGACTTTAGTAGAGAATAAGCGTTTGCTACAAGAGGACGTGTTTTGCCTAAGTTGTGTTTTTCTGACGATTTAAAAAAAAGCTTAAAACAAACGGTGGATTTTGCCTGTGTGTGTGATAGTGAAAAGGATTGTAATAAATCATTGATATATAGACAAACAAACAAAGTGTTAACTAAATCAAATTCTACTGCTGTGTATTGGTGAGTGGAAACTGACCTGTCTTATTGCTTATGTGTTCACACACACATGTGTGCTCAAACAAATGCTTAATTAGTCAAATATATAGTGTCAATTACAAATCTTTACAATTAAAACAGCCTGCCCTTTTATTAAACTAAACCTGCCAATAAATGCGTGTGTGTGTGTGTGAATGAAGGCATGCGTTTTTACTGGATTTTTCCCGCTGGGAAATACAAGGAGACTTTTCTGGCCAATGAAATTTTTCCCGCTGGGAAATGCAAGGAGACTTTTCTGGCCAATGAAATTTTTCCCGCTGGGAAATGCAAGGAGACTTTTCTGGCCAATGATATGTCTGCACTTGGACCTTTACGCATTCTGACAAAATTATTCTACCCTTTTTATTAAACAAAAGGCGCCAAAATGTGCAAAAAAATGCAAAAATGTGCGTGTGTGTGTGCGTGTGTATAGGCTTGAATTTACTTGAATGACCATTTGTCTCTCTCACTCTTAGTGTGTATTTTGTTTTTGGCGGCTGTTCATGAGAATTGATGTAGGTCGGTTATTTGGCTGAAATTTAATCAACAAAATTGTGCTTTACATAAAGGCTTAAATAGGGAAAATAATATTGATCATTTCTAAGTTTCTGACATGTGAGTGTCGCCTCACATTTTCTTTGTCGGTCAGAAAGATTTTATAACAATTACAAAACATGCACGCCAAATTAATGCCTGCCAAATTAATGCCTGCCAAGCCATTTATTTTGTTACATTTACTAACATTATTCAATATTTAATTTATCAAAAATTGACTCCCATTTAAGCATAAAAGTCTTTTTCTTGAAATCCTCTTTGTTGCTTCTTATTTTCCATTTCATCTTTTCATACCGATCTTCTTATAGCTGCAAATGTAAATGGCTATGACTTTTGACTTAGAAAGGGATTTAAAGTGTAGGTTACAGAATTAAATAATTTGCTGGAAATCTGTTAATTCTTTTGTAAGAATTTATCAGCATTTGTCTGAATTTGTCAGAATTTATCAACTTTAAAATCAATTAAATCAAAACCAAATCAGTTTTCATTACATTTTGTCACATTCTTGTCCCAATGTTCACAAATCAGTTTTCATTACATCTTGTCACATTCTTGTCCCAATGTTCACAGACTCTAGCTTCTCTCTTTGGGCATAGTCTCTCTCTCCTTCTGGCTTTTAGTCTCGCTCTCTGCTCTTGCTTTGATCGGCTTTGATCGGCTTTGATCGACTTTAGTAGAGAATAAGCGTTTGCTACAAGAGGACGTGTTTTGCCTAAGTTGTGTTTTTCTGACGATTTAAAAAAAGCTTAAAACAAACGGTGGATTTTGCCTGTGTGTGTGATAGTGAAAAGGATTGTAATAAATCATTGATATATAGACAAACAAACAAAGTGTTAACTAAATCAAATTCTACTGCTGTGTATTGGTGAGTGGAAACTGACCTGTCTTATTGCTTATGTGTTCACACACACATGTGTGCTCAAACAAATGCTTAATTAGTCAAATATATAGTGTCAATTACAAATCTTTACAATTAAAACAGCCTGCCCTTTTATTAAACTAAACCTGCCAATAAATGCGTGTGTGTGTGTGTGAATGAAGGCATGCGTTTTTACTGGATTTTTCCCGCTGGGAAATACAAGGAGACTTTTCTGGCCAATGAAATTTTTCCCGCTGGGAAATGCAAGGAGACTTTTCTGGCCAATGAAATTTTTCCCGCTGGGAAATGCAAGGAGACTTTTCTGGCCAATGATATGTCTGCACTTGGACCTTTACGCATTCTGACAAAATTATTCTACCCTTTTTATTAAACAAAAGGCGCCAAAATGTGCAAAAAAATGCAAAAATGTGCGTGTGTGTGTGCGTGTGTATAGGCTTGAATTTACTTGAATGACCATTTGTCTCTCTCACTCTTAGTGTGTATTTTGTTTTTGGCGGCTGTTCATGAGAATTGATGTAGGTCGGTTATTTGGCTGAAATTTAATCAACAAAATTGTGCTTTACATAAAGGCTTAAATAGGGAAAATAATATTGATCATTTCTAAGTTTCTGACATGTGAGTGTCGCCTCACATTTTCTTTGTCGGTCAGAAAGATTTTATAACAATTACAAAACATGCACGCCAAATTAATGCCTGCCAAATTAATGCCTGCCAAGCCATTTATTTTGTTACATTTACTAACATTATTCAATATTTAATTTATCAAAAATTGACTCCCATTTAAGCATAAAAGTCTTTTTCTTGAAATCCTCTTTGTTGCTTCTTATTTTCCATTTCATCTTTTCATACCGATCTTCTTATAGCTGCAAATGTAAATGGCTATGACTTTTGACTTAGAAAGGGATTTAAAGTGTAGGTTACAGAATTAAATAATTTGCTGGAAATCTGTTAATTCTTTTGTAAGAATTTATCAGCATTTGTCTGAATTTGTCAGAATTTATCAACTTTAAAATCAATTAAATCAAAACCAAATCAGTTTTCATTACATTTTGTCACATTCTTGTCCCAATGTTCACAAATCAGTTTTCATTACATCTTGTCACATTCTTGTCCCAATGTTCACAGACTCTAGCTTCTCTCTTTGGGCATAGTCTCTCTCTCCTTCTGGCTTTTAGTCTCGCTCTCTGCTCTTGCTTTGATCGGCTTTGATCGGCTTTGATCGACTTTAGTAGAGAATAAGCGTTTGCTACAAGAGGACGTGTTTTGCCTAAGTTGTGTTTTTCTGACGATTTAAAAAAACTTAAAACAAACGGTGGATTTTGCCTGTGTGTGTGATAGTGAAAAGGATTGTAATAAATCATTGATATATAGACAAACAAACAAAGTGTTAACTAAATCAAATTCTACTGCTGTGTATTGGTGAGTGGAAACTGACCTGTCTTATTGCTTATGTGTTCACACACACATGTGTGCTCAAACAAATGCTTAATTAGTCAAATATATAGTGTCAATTACAAATCTTTACAATTAAAACAGCCTGCCCTTTTATTAAACTAAACCTGCCAATAAATGCGTGTGTGTGTGTGTGAATGAAGGCATGCGTTTTTACTGGATTTTTCCCGCTGGGAAATACAAGGAGACTTTTCTGGCCAATGAAATTTTTCCCGCTGGGAAATGCAAGGAGACTTTTCTGGCCAATGAAATTTTTCCCGCTGGGAAATGCAAGGAGACTTTTCTGGCCAATGATATGTCTGCACTTGGACCTTTACGCATTCTGACAAAATTATTCTACCCTTTTTATTAAACAAAAGGCGCCAAAATGTGCAAAAAAATGCAAAAATGTGCGTGTGTGTGTGCGTGTGTATAGGCTTGAATTTACTTGAATGACCATTTGTCTCTCTCACTCTTAGTGTGTATTTTGTTTTTGGCGGCTGTTCATGAGAATTGATGTAGGTCGGTTATTTGGCTGAAATTTAATCAACAAAATTGTGCTTTACATAAAGGCTTAAATAGGGAAAATAATATTGATCATTTCTAAGTTTCTGACATGTGAGTGTCGCCTCACATTTTCTTTGTCGGTCAGAAAGATTTTATAACAATTACAAAACATGCACGCCAAATTAATGCCTGCCAAATTAATGCCTGCCAAGCCATTTATTTTGTTACATTTACTAACATTATTCAATATTTAATTTATCAAAAATTGACTCCCATTTAAGCATAAAAGTCTTTTTCTTGAAATCCTCTTTGTTGCTTCTTATTTTCCATTTCATACCGATCTTCTTATAGCTGCAAATGTAAATGGCTATGACTTTTGACTTAGAAAGGGATTTAAAGTGTAGGTTACAGAATTAAATAATTTGCTGGAAATCTGTTAATTCTTTTGTAAGAATTTATCAGCATTTGTCTGAACCTATCAACTTTTGAATTTATCAAATACACTGCTGGGAAATAAAAAGAAACTTTTCTGTCCAATGAATTGCTTGCAATATTACCTTTACACATCTGACAAAATGAATCCACCCTTATTATTAAACAAACAAATTTAAGCAACAGAATTGTGCTAAAAACAAAACTTTATAAATAGGATCAGAGAGGAAAAGAAATAATCCAATCTAAGTTTATGATCTGTGAGTGCTCCCTCACTTTTTCTTGGCTAGCCATAAAGTTTCTATGGCTGCTGCAAGTATAATATTTAAGAATTCACACGAGCTGATTTTTTCACTGTTTTGGCAACCATTACTTATTCAATATCTACTATGACTGACGTACTAGGCAATAAAGCACGATAAAAATTATTAAATCATCTTACCTGATGTCTCTTTTTCTTTCAATTTGCCCCTTTTTAATCCCAACATAGACTAACATTGTCATGAATAAGAGACCAGCAGATGCTGAAGATATAACTGCACCGCCAAATAAGGTAGCCATCATCAAAAATACTCTCATCTGCCCGCCAAAGAGTGCCTCCAGTGCTGCCTCCGACAAAATCCTAGAAGAAATAAAGGAACAAGCTAAGGCCTTCTTGACCCGACCCAATATGAGCACCCCCAAAGTTAAGGAGAATAAACGTAGGGCTAGGTGGATGGACGAATTATCAGAAGATTCAGAAAAAACGGAAATGTCTAACCAATCGAATGCTACTAACAGGACTATAGCTAAAACAGATCAAGTAGATAGAGACAGTCAGCCACCAAGGGCTCAACCTAAGTTAGCACAATGTATCCCAACTGAAAAGGTTCCCCGAATCTACATACCTTTTATCCATAGCGCTGACGGTCTTATTAGCAAAATAGCTGGCAAAATCGGTCCTGAATCCTTTACTACCTCTGCTAGTTCGACTGGTGCTATGTTTGTCCAATGCCAAACCTTAAGGCAACATGAACAAATTATGGACTATCTGTCGGACTTTGACATTGATGCTCATGCCCAGAACACAAAATTCGGAAAAGGGGAGGTTAGATATAGAGTAATAATAAAAGGCCTTCACTGCTCTACCTCGCCCAAATGGATTGCTGAGCAGATGGCGCTCAAAGGGCACAAAGTCTGCCATGCCATTAATATTGTTGGTAGTCTATCCAAACAACCAACTAATGCTTTTAAGGTTGATCTAACCCCAGATAAAAATAATGCTGAAGCCCTTAAAATTCGAAAGCTGGGAAATTATATTGTCAGTATTGTAAAACACACTCGATCTGGTCATGTTCTTCAATGCCGTAAATGTCAGCTTTTCAATCATGAGATTGCTGACTGTAAGCAGAAGGAATTCACTTGTTTTAAGTGTGCTGGCCCCCATCGTTCAAATGACTGCACAAAGTCCAAAGACGTTGCTGGAAAATGCTGTAACTGCGGGGGTGCTCATGTGGCCACTTACCGGGGCTGCAGTTACTTTAGGAAAGTCCTACAAGAAAAGACTCTGACATCAGCCAACAACAGGATTGGACAGGCCCTTACCTCTCTTGACTGGGATAACGACCCAACCTTTAAACAGGCCCTCCAGAGGGGATCCGCATCCACACCGGCACGTCTGTGCAGTTCTCCATCGGTATCTGCCATATGTGATGACAATATGGAGGGTGAGGATAAGCTCCCGGACAGAAGATTGCCTCTGGAATTGTCTCAGCTATCACAGGGCATTGAGGACATTCTTTCTATGTTCGAAAATAAGAACAATTGAATTGCTTTTTCTTTCTTTTTTTGTATATCAGGTCTTGCTATCTGCTAAGTGCAGAAATCGCAAAAGTAGTATTTTGAGACCTGTAAGCTAATGTATTTAATCAACTCTTATCTAATCTAAACTAAATCTAAGGAAACTACAATCTTTGAGAATATGACTATTGAAAATCCGTTGCAATTATGCTACCTCGTTCTTTTTAAAAAAAATATGTTTAAATAAATATGAATCCATTGACACTTACCAGATCTATTAACATTCTTTCACTTTTCAATCATTTTCAACCATTGCCCCCACCTTAGACTACAAAAAGTGATGACAAGTGATCCCTTTTAATCAAATAGAGATTCACAATCAGGCCTTATCAATAAACCAAATCCCTAGCTGTCCTGCCAAATAATAAAAAGAGTCATGGCCAGAGTAGGCAATAGCAACAACATTGGAACAGATGATATCCGAATAATAATTTGGAATGCGGCAGGATTCTCTAATAAACTCCTTGAGCTTGAGGATCATATAAGACAACATAAAATTGATATAGTTATGGTGTCAGAAACCCATCTCACCAACTCCGATACCATTTATATAGACGGCTATGATGTTCTCACTGCAAACCACCCATCAAATCGTCGACGAGGTGGCTCTGCAATCATTATCAACCAGAATATTGAATATTCACCCCTCCCGAGTATAATCACAGAAGCTGTTCAGTGCCTCCCTATAACCCTGTGCCACACTGGCCAGCCTAATACTAACCTGATAGCCATTTACAGCCCCCCAATGAGAGGAATGACATTTGAAGCTTATAAAATACTACTAAAATTGTTTGAACCCCGATTCATAATAGCAGGAGACTGGAATGCAAAGCACTCATGGTGGGGAAATTTCCGTGCTTGTCCAAGGGGCACTCAACTTGCCAATTGTATTAGAACTCTTAATTACAGTGTCCTTGCCACCGGCTCTCCCACTCACTATCCATATGACCATAGAAAAACTCCCTCTGCAATAGATTTTGCCATTTACTGTGGAATTCAACACTGTGAGTTATTCATAGATTCCTCCCACGACTTAGGTTCTGACCACTTGCCCCTCCTCATACGCTTTGGAAAGCAACCCAAACAGATCCCCTACCGTAAACTACTGCTCTCCCCAAAGGCCAACATTAAGAAGTTCAAGCATTGGCTAAATCAAAATGTACATTTAGATACTGAACTTAACTCTTCTGCCGACATTGATGATGCCATTGATATTTTTGTTAGAAACGTACACCTGGCTGCATCCTTTGCCACAAATAGTCAGGTTAATCTTCCCAAGCACAGCCGGTTTCGTGTTAAATATACCCCAAACAGACGTATTCAGAATATGATTCTGGTTAAAAGAGCCTTTAAATATAACCATCTTGCATTACGTAATGCTGATGCTAAAATGCTTCACAAAGCTGCTGCCAAAAAACTTAAAAAAGCCCTTGAGGAAAGGAAAGATATTCGTCTACAAAAGACTCTTTTGACCATTAACCCTAAAGACAGGTATAAAATGAAAAAATTATGGAAATTCACCAAGCAGATTAAAAGACAGCCTACCCCTAAGTTACCAATAAAATACTACTCTGACCCCTCAGACCAAAACAATTTCACCTGGTGTAAAAATGCTATTGAGAAAGCAGAGACTTTCGCCGAACATCTAGAACAAAGATTTAGGCCTCTCATTACTAATACTCCGGAAGAACGTGCAGAAATAAACAATCTAATTGGCAGAAATTCATCAGATCAATCTCCTATTAGACCTATTAGCCTGGGAGAAGTTGAAATAATAATTAAATCTCTTGATAATAGCAAGGCTCCAGGAATTGATAACATAGACAATCAAACAATAAAAGCCCTACCTGATTCAGCCAGATTATACCTTATTTTAATATTTAATAATATCCTAAAGCTTGGTTACTTCCCAAAAGCATGGAAATTAGCAGTTGTTTCCATGATCCCAAAACCTGGTAAAGCCCATAACGAGCCAAAAAATTACAGGCCAATCAGTCTTTTGTCTAATCTTTCAAAAATACTTGAAAAACTTCTCCTCAAAAGAATGTTTGAATCAAGAATCTTTAATAAAGCTATTCCAAGTCACCAATTTGGATTCCGCTATGAGCATAATACTGAACAACAGCTGGCACGAGTCACCCAATTTATACTTAAATCATTAGACAGGGTTTTTTTTTCTGCTCAGCAGTATACATTGACATCCAGGAAGCCTTTGATCGTGTATGGCACCCAGGACTAATTTGTAAATTGAAACCTATATTACCGTATCCTTTCTTCTCACTAATATGTAGCTACTTGGAAAATAGATCTTTTATGGTTCAAAGCCATGATGGAGCTAGATCTTCAATTAAAAATATACTTGCTGGTGTTCCTCAGGGTAGTGTCCTGGGACCTGTTCTTTACACGATTTATTCAGCCGATATTCCAGACCCAGATCAGAACCCTTTTCTTCCCTCATCACATAAAACTACACTTCTAGCCACATATGCTGATGATACAGTCTATTTGTCCCACTCCCAACTGCCTAATGATGCTATATATAAAGTCAACAGATTCCTGGAAGCCCTAGCAAAATGGTCTAAAAAATGGTGTATACGCATCAATACTGATAAAACAGCGCATGTCCTCTACACACTTTGCAGACCTGAGAATAACGCTATCCATGAGATACCAAAGTTTAATGGCAATGAAATAGCCACAAAAAATCTTCATGTGTACCTGGGCGTCGCTCTGGATCAGCGTCTCTCTCTCTGTGAACATACTTCTTCCCTTTTCTCAAGGTTGCTTGGTCGTAGAAATCAACTTCTATGGTTAATCAACAAAAATAGTAAGCTCTCTATGAGATGCAAAATTCTTGTCTACAAACTAATAATAGCTCCCTTATGGCAATATGCTCTTCCAGTTTGGAGTGCCATCACCAGCGATTCACAAGTCAAAAAAATTGAAACATTCCAAAATATAATCCTCAGAATTATAGCCAACCCTCAGAGAGGTACCACCAATGAGCAAATCAGAAATGATCTTAAAGTCAAAACAATTGAAGCTGTCTACGATGACTTTTCAGGTAGATTTGCTAGAAGATCTAAACTCAATTCTAACTATGAAGTCAAAAAACTCATTGCCTCCCCCTATATTCCAAATAGATTATTAAACAGCAGAAAAAGATATAAGGCTCAATTTGAAAAACACATTAAACCACTACAGCCTGGAATTATAATCCCACCCACCCCACTTGAAGCCTTGTATGGATCTAGAAATCCCTTAGAAGTGTTTGGACAAGCCTTAATTCAATATGATACAATTGAGGAATTTAGAAGACATTTCGCCTCTATACTTGAATAATTTGATACATAAACATACCCATTCCCCCAAATCAGCTTCCAAACACTTGTTTTATAATTCTGGCTTCTAGCCCCCCCTGGTATTATTGAATCATACAATAAAATCCTCCTCTATAAACTGAGTAAAAGGATACTTAACCACAATAACAAAACAACATAATAATAACAATAAAATCCTAACACACAAACACTCAAATTCCTTCTCTATTAACATCAAACATGACCTACCATTTGGTCCTGCCAGCCCTATTTCTGGCCATCCATCTCCTACCCCTTTATCAGCCAGTCAAGCTGAGTGATTATCGACCCACGGGTGGACCACTAATAATGATGACCACTAACAGACTTATTATTATATACCTGTTCTTAAAGTCTGAAATAGTGGTCCAAAACCCCCTTTTTTTTTTTTTTTTTTTTTTTTTTTTTTCTAAATATTAAATACAATCACTCCACTCACTGGATGTGGCATTCAAACCCCTAAATCTGACATTGCTGCTAATTAATCCTTAATTAGCCATTTCCTTCTGATTCCACGAAAACTTTCTCTTCTGTCATCTGAAATCATATCTTGATTACTTAACATCTGCTATTACAGAATTATCACTGATCCTTTATTCCTTTATTCCCAAACTAACTAGTATTAATTCCTCCTACATTTGACCTGCCATGCCACTTCAAATCTCAGATTAAATCTTTTTGATAAAATTAATAATAAACCTTAGAATAATCACTAAATTAATCTTAAAATAACTTTAATAAGTTTTGCATATACTTCTTACATTATTGCTTCAAAGATATTTGTTTTATTAACTATGTAAAGTTATTGGCTATTGGCTTCTGTGGCCTTGTCGGTCGGGTGTTTTTGTCTTGTGGAATGTATCCCACCCAGTCTTAAATCTACTCTGTCTCGCGAAGGGAAATTTTTGGTTTATCGTTCAAAGCTTAGATACAGGGTCAAGATATGGTAAACAAATTGGAATGATAGTATGGATGGCTGACTAAACACATTCACAAACACAGGCAATCATGGCTGGGGTCGCCAACTGTTATAGCTTTAGCAAGGAAATATTGTATGTTGGTTGTTCTTTTGATTTTGAGAATTAATTTGATTGTTGATTGTTGCTTTATCATTCTTTTGTTGAATGAAAATGTCATTGTGGCGGTTGCGTTTGGACTTTTGTATAAAAGTCGTTGCGCAGAACTGATAGAGGTCCACCAAAGACAATTCTAAACTTGAAACAACTTGCTGCAACGATAAATTTGTGAATAAAAAGACTATACTATATCTTAGGCGCCTTAATACTTTAGCTCTGCGCTGTTTTGGATGGGATGTAACTGCAAACTTTGTGAAGAAAGACCCGTGATGGGTATACTCTGTTGAATTATAAACTGTGTCCTTCCGATTCTGGGGTTCTTACCTTAGGGGCAAATAAAAACTCTTCCTTGCGGATGAAGTGGAGTGAACAACCTGAAACACTTGTATAGACAGACCAATACATAATCTTTCAAAATTTTCACGAAGTTCCATCTAAGCGTAACTTAAAAATATGAGCTTTATTTGCTGGTAATAAAAACTCGATAGAATACTTATTATAGTAAAACTGTAGTGTAAGAATGTCTTTTGGGTGTTTAATGATTACAAGATCTAATACATGGAGGCTCTTTGCTTAAAAATGAGATGTTATGGTTTAGCGTGAGTGTGGTTTGTTGGATGGAAGTTCTCGTGATGGACATATCTAGTTGAGTTATAGACTATTATGATCCTGCACTGAGGTTTCTTGCATGACGGATCACTTCCTGCTGTTCCTGGGTAATTACTCTAGGGGCAAATAAAAACTCTTCCTTGCGGATGAAATGGAGTGAACAACCTGAAACACTTGTAAGGCTGACCAATACATAATCTTTCAAAATTTTCACGAAGTTCCATCTAAGCGTAATTAAAAGGGAAATGAGCTTTATTTGCTGGTAACAAAAACTTGATAGAATGTTTCTTATAGTAAATCTGTATTCATACACATTCAGAGCCAATAAATATCCTCTTATAACTGCTCTGCCATTATAGAACAAACAAACATGTAGCTCTTTCTACTGCTGTTTCTGTGCGCTTACTCTAGGGGCAAATAAAATCTCTTCCTTGCGGATGAAATGGAGTGAACAACCTGAAACACTTGTAAGACTGACCAATACATAATCTTTCAAAATTTTCACGAAGTTCCATCTAAGCGTAATTAAAAAGGATATGAGCTTTATTTGCTGGTAATGAAAACTCGATAGAATATTTAATATAGTAAAACTGTAGTGTAAGAGTGTCTTTTGTGTTTAATGATTATAAGATCTACACTTGGAGGGTTTTTGTTTAAAAATGAGATTTCATGGTCTACTATGGTTTTCGGTGCTCGAACATTCTGTTGTATACTTATCACGGTCTTCCTCCTTTTGGGAAAAAACTTCCATAAACCTCCTTAAGACTACCAATCTATTGTTCCTCTAAATAGAGCTTTATTTGCTGGTAATAAAAACTCGATAGAATATTTAATATAGTAAAACTGTAGTATAAGAGTGTCTTTTGGGTGTTTAATGATTATAAGATCTAATACTTGGAGGGTCTTTTGTTTAAAAATGAGATTTCATGGTCTAGCGTGAGGGTGGTTTGTCGGGTGGAGGTTCTCGCGATGGACATATCTAGTTAAGTTATAAACTGGTATGATCCTACATCGGGGTTTCTTGCTTGACAGATCATTTCCTGCTGTTCCTGGGTGATTACTCTAGGGGCAAATAAAAACTCTTCCTTGCGGATGAAATGGAGTGAACAACCTGAAACACTTGTAAGGCTGACCAATACATAATCTTTCAAAATTTTCACGAAGTTCCATCTAAGCGTAATTAAAAGGGAAATGAGCTTTATTTGCTGGTAACAAAAACTTGATAGAATGTTTCTTATAGTAAAACTGTATTCATACACATTCAGAGCCAATAAATATCCTCTTATAACTGCACTGCCATTATAGAACAAACAAACATGTAGCTCTCTTTTTGCTGCTGTTTCTGTGCGCTTACTCTAGGGGCAAATAAAATCTCTTCCTTGCGGATGAAATGGAGTGAACAACCTGAAACACTTGTAAGACTGACCAATACATAATCTTTCAAAATTTTCACGAAGTTCCATCTAAGCGTAATTAAAAAGGATATGAGCTTTATTTGCTGGTAATGAAAACTCGATAGAATATTTAATATAGTAAAACTGTAGTGTAAGAGTGTCTTTTGGGTGTTTAATGATTATAAGATCTAATACTTGGAGGGTCTTTTGTTTAAAAATGAGATTTCATGGTCTAGCGTGAGGGTGGTTTGTCGGGTGGAAGTTCTCGCGATGGACATATCTAGTTAAGTTATAAACTGGTATGATCCTACATCGGGGTTTCTTGCTTGACAGATCATTTCCTGCTGTTCCTGGGTGATTACTCTAGGGGCAAATAAAAACTCTTCCTTGCGGATGAAATGGAGTGAACAACCTGAAACACTTGTAAGGCTGACCAATACATAATCTTTCAAAATTTTCACGAAGTTCCATCTAAGCGTAATTAAAAAGGATATGAGCTTTATTTGCTGGTAATAAAAACTCGATAGAATATTTAATATAGTAAAACTGTAGTGTAAGAGTGTCTTTTGGGTGTTTAATGATTATAAGATCTAATACTTGGAGGGTCTTTTGTTTAAAAATGAGATTTCATGGTCTAGCGTGAGGGTGGTTTGTCGGGTGGAGGTTCTCGCGATGGACATATCTAGTTAAGTTATAAACTGGTATGATCCTACATCGGGGTTTCTTGCTTGACAGATCATTTCCTGCTGTTCCTGGGTGATTACTCTAGGGGCAAATAAAAACTCTTCCTTGCGGATGAAATGGAGTGAACAACCTGAAACACTTGTAAGGCTGACCAATACATAATCTTTCAAAATTTTCACGAAGTTCCATCTAAGCGTAATTAAAAGGGAAATGAGCTTTATTTGCTGGTAACAAAAACTTGATAGAATGTTTCTTATAGTAAAACTGCATTCATACACACTCAGAGCCAATAAATATCCTCTTATAACTGCACTGCCATTATAGAACAAACAAACATGTAGCTCTTTTTGCTGCTGTTTCTGTGCGCTTACTCTAGGGGCAAATAAAATCTCTTCCTAGCGGATGAAATGGAGTGAACAACCTGAAACACTTTAAGACTACCAATACATAATCTTTCAAAATTTTCAGAAGTTCCATCTAAGCTATTAAAAGAATGAGCTTTATTTGTGGTAAAAATGATAGATGTTTTTATAGTAAAACTGTATTTTCAGAGCCAATATCCTCTTATAACTGTTAAGAAAAACAAACGTAGCTCTTTTTGCTGCTGTTCCTGTGCGCTTACTCTAGGGGCAAATAAAATCTCTTCCTAGCGGATGAAATGGAGTGAACAACCTGAAACACTTGTAAGACTGACCAATACATAATCTTTCAAAATTTTCACGAAGTTCCATCTAAGCGTATTAAAAAGGATATGAGCTTTATTTGCTGGTAATGAAAACTCGATAGAATATTTAATATAGTAAAACTGTAGTGTAAGAGTGTCTTTTGGGTGTTTAATGATTATAAGATCTAATACTTGGAGGGTCTTTTGTTTAAAAATGAGATTTCATGGTCTAGCGTGAGGGTGGTTTGTCGGGTGGAGGTTCTCGCGATGGACATATCTAGTTAAGTTATAAACTGGTATGATCCTACATCGGGGTTTCTTGCTTGACAGATCATTTCCTGCTGTTCCTGGGTGATTACTCTAGGGGCAAATAAAAACTCTTCCTTGCGGATGAAATGGAGTGAACAACCTGAAACACTTGTAAGGCTGACCAATACATAATCTTTCAAAATTTTCACGAAGTTCCATCTAAGCGTAATTAAAAGGGAAATGAGCTTTATTTGCTGGTAACAAAAACTTGATAGAATGTTTCTTATAGTAAAACTGTATTCATACACATTCAGAGCCAATAAATATCCTCTTATAACTGCACTGCCATTATAGAACAAACAAACATGTAGCTCTTTTTGCTGCTGTTTCTGTGCGCTTACTCTAGGGGCAAATAAAATCTCTTCCTTGCGGATGAAATGGAGTGAACAACCTGAAACACTTGTAAGACTGACCAATACATAATCTTTCAAAATTTTCACGAAGTTCCATCTAAGCGTAATTAAAAGGGAAATGAGCTTTATTTGCTGGTAACAAAAACTTGATAGAATGTTTCTTATAGTAAAACTGTATTATATAAAATCATACACATTCAGAGCCAATAAATATCCTCTTATAACTGCTCTGCCATTATAGAACAAACAAACATGTAGCTCTTTTTGCTGCTGTTTCTGTGCGCTTACTCTAGGGGCAAATAAAATCTCTTCCTTGCGGATGAAATGGAGTGAACAACCTGAAACACTTGTAAGACTGACCAATACATAAATTTTCACGAAGTTCCATCTAAGCGTAATTAAAAGGGAAATGAGCTTTATTTGCTGGTAACAAAAACTTGATAGAATGTTTCTTATAGTAAAACTGTATTTCATACACATTCAGAGCCAATAAATATCCTCTTATAACTGCTCTGCCATTATAGAACAAACAAACATGTAGCTCTTTTTGCTGCTGTTTCTGTGCGCTTACTCTAGGGGCAAATAAAATCTCTTCCTTGCGGATGAAATGGAGTGAACAACCTGAAACACTTGTAAGACTGACCAATACATAATCTTTCAAAATTTTCACGAAGTTCCATCTAAGCGTAATTAAAAGGGAAATGAGCTTTATTTGCTGGTAACAAAAACTTGATAGAATGTTTCTTATAGTAAAACTGTATTCATACACATTCAGAGCCAATAAATATCCTCTTATAACTGCACTGCCATTATAGAACAAACAAACATGTAGCTCTTTTTTGCTGCTGTTTCTGTGCGCTTACTCTAGGGGCAAATAAAATCTCTTCCTTGCGGATGAAATGGAGTGAACAACCTGAAACACTTGTAAGACTGACCAATACATAATCTTTCAAAATTTTCACGAAGTTCCATCTAAGCGTAATTAAAAAGGATATGAGCTTTATTTGCTGGTAATGAAAACTCGATAGAATATTTAATATAGTAAAACTGTAGTGTAAGAGTGTCTTTTGGGTGTTTAATGATTATAAGATCTAATACTTGGAGGGTCTTTTGTTTAAAAATGAGATTTCATGGTCTAGCGTGAGGGTGGTTTGTCGGGTGGAGGTTCTCGCGATGGACATATCTAGTTAAGTTATAAACTGGTATGATCCTACATCGGGGTTTCTTGCTTGACAGATCATTTCCTGCTGTTCCTGGGTGATTACTCTAGGGGCAAATAAAAACTCTTCCTTGCGGATGAAATGGAGTGAACAACCTGAAACACTTGTAAGGCTGACCAATACATAATCTTTCAAAATTTTCACGAAGTTCCATCTAAGCGTAATTAAAAGGGAAATGAGCTTTATTTGCTGGTAACAAAAACTTGATAGAATGTTTCTTATAGTAAAACTGTATTATACACATTCAGAGCCAATAAATATCCTCTTATAACTGACTGCCATTATAGAACAAACAAACATGTAGCTCTTTTTGCTGCTGTTTCTGTGCGCTTACTCTAGGGGCAAATAAAATCTCTTCCTTGCGGATGAAATGGAGTGAACAACCTGAAACACTTGTAAGACTGACCAATACATAATCTTTCAAAATTTTCACGAAGTTCCATCTAAGCGTAATTAAAAGGATTGAGCTTTATTTGTTTGCTGGTAATGAAAACTCGATAGAATATTTAATATAGTAAAACTGTAATGAAAGAGTGTCTTTTGGGTGTTCAAATGATCTAATACTTGGAGGGTCTTTTGTTTAAAAATGAGATTTATGGTCTAGCGTGAGGGTGGTTTGTCGGGTGGAGGTTCTCGCGATGGACATATCTAGTTAAGTTATAAACTGGTATGATCCTACATCGGGGTTTCTTGCTTGACAGATCATTTCCTGCTGTTCCTGGGTGATTACTCTAGGGGCAAATAAAAACTCTTCCTTGCGGATGAAATGGAGTGAACAACCTGAAACACTTGTAAGACTGACCAATACATAATCTTTCAAAATTTTCACGAAGTTCCATCTAAGCGTAATTAAAAGGGAAATGAGCTTTATTTGCTGGTAACAAAAACTTGATAGAATGTTTCTTATAGTAAAACTGTATTCATACACATTCAGAGCCAATAAATATCCTCTTATAACTGCACTGCCATTATAGAACAAACAAACATGTAGCTCTTTTTGCTGCTGTTTCTGTGCGCTTACTCTAGGGGCAAATAAAATCTCTTCCTTGCGGATGAAATGGAGTGAACAACCTGAAACACTTGTAAGACTGACCAATACATAATCTTTCAAAATTTTCACGAAGTTCCATCTAAGCGTAATTAAAAGGGAAATGAGCTTTATTTGCTGGTAACAAAAACTTGATAGAATGTTTCTTATAGTAAAACTGTATTCATACACATTCAGAGCCAATAAATATCCTCTTATAACTGCTCTGCCATTATAGAACAAACAAACATGTAGCTCTTTTTGCTGCTGTTTCTGTGCGCTTACTCTAGGGGCAAATAAAATCTCTTCCTTGCGGATGAAATGGAGTGAACAACCTGAAACACTTGTAAGACTGACCAATACATAATCTTTCAAAATTTTCACGAAGTTCCATCTAAGCGTAATTAAAAAGGATATGAGCTTTATTTGCTGGTAATGAAAACTCGATAGAATATTTAATATAGTAAAACTGTAGTGTAAGAGTGTCTTTTGGGTGTTTAATGATTATAAGATCTAATACTTGGAGGGTCTTTTGTTTAAAAATGAGATTTGGTCTAGCGTGAGGGTGGTTTGTCGGGTGGAGGTTCTCGCGATGGACATATCTAGTTAAGTTATAAACTGGTATGATCCTACATCGGGGTTTCTTGCTTGACAGATCATTTCCTGCTGTTCCTGGGTGATTACTCTAGGGGCAAATAAAAACTCTTCCTTGCGGATGAAATGGAGTGAACAACCTGAAACACTTGTAAGGCTGACCAATACATAATCTTTCAAAATTTTCACGAAGTTCCATCTAAGCGTAATTAAAAGGGAAATGAGCTTTATTTGCTGGTAACAAAAACTTGATAGAATGTTTCTTATAGTAAAACTGTATTCATACACATTCAGAGCCAATAAATATCCTCTTATAACTGCACTGCCATTATAGAACAAACAAACATGTAGCTCTTTTTGCTGCTGTTTCTGTGCGCTTACTCTAGGGGCAAATAAAATCTCTTCCTTGCGGATGAAATGGAGTGAACAACCTGAAACACTTGTAAGACTGACCAATACATAATCTTTCAAAATTTTCACGAAGTTCCATCTAAGCGTAATTAAAAGGGAAATGAGCTTTATTTGCTGGTAACAAAAACTTGATAGAATGTTTCTTATAGTAAAACTGTATTCATACACATTCAGAGCCAATAAATATCCTCTTATAACTGCTCTGCCATTATAGAACAAACAAACATGTAGCTCTTTTTGCTGCTGTTTCTGTGCGCTTACTCTAGGGGCAAATAAAATCTCTTCCTTGCGGATGAAATGGAGTGAACAACCTGAAACACTTGTAAGACTGACCAATACATAATCTTTCAAAATTTTCACGAAGTTCCATCTAAGCGTATTAAAAAGGATATGAGCTTTATTTGCTGGTAATGAAAACTCGATAGAATATTTAATATAGTAAAACTGTAGTGTAAGAGTGTCTTTTGGGTGTTTAATGATTATAAGATCTAATACTTGGAGGGTCTTTTGTTTAAAAATAGATTTCATGGTCTAGCGTGGGTGGTTTGTCGGGTGGAGGTTCTCGCGATGGACATATCTAGTTAAGTTATAAACTGGTATGATCCTACATCGGGGTTTCTTGCTTGACAGATCATTTCCTGCTGTTCCTGGGTGATTACTCTAGGGGCAAATAAAAACTCTTCCTTGCGGATGAAATGGAGTGAACAACCTGAAACACTTGTAAGACTGACCAATACATAATCTTTCAAAATTTTCACGAAGTTCCATCTAAGCGTAACTAAAAAGGATATGAGCTTTATTTGCTGGTAATAAAAACTCGATAGAATATTTAATATAGTAAAACTGTAGTGTAAGAGTGTCTTTTGGGTGTTTAATGATTATAAGATCTAATACTTGGAGGGTCTTTTGTTTAAAAATGAGATTTCATGGTCTAGCGTGAGGGTGGTTTGTCGGGTGGAGGTTCTCGCGATGGACATATCTAGTTAAGTTATAAACTGGTATGATCCTACATCGGGGTTTCTTGCTTGACAGATCATTTCCTGCTGTTCCTGGGTGATTACTCTAGGGGCAAATAAAAACTCTTCCTTGCGGATGAAATGGAGTGAACAACCTGAAACACTTGTAAGACTGACCAATACATAATCTTTCAAAATTTTCACGAAGTTCCATCTAAGCGTAATTAAAAGGGAAATGAGCTTTATTTGCTGGTAACAAAAACTTGATAGAATGTTTCTTATAGTAAAACTGTATTCATACACATTCAGAGCCAATAAATATCCTCTTATAACTGCACTGCCATTATAGAACAAACAAACATGTAGCTCTTTTTGCTGCTGTTTCTGTGCGCTTACTCTAGGGGCAAATAAAATCTCTTCCTTGCGGATGAAATGGAGTGAACAACCTGAAACACTTGTAAGACTGACCAATACATAATCTTTCAAAATTTTCACGAAGTTCCATCTAAGCGTAATTAAAAGGGAAATGAGCTTTATTTGCTGGTAACAAAAACTTGATAGAATGTTTCTTATAGTAAAACTGTATTCATACACATTCAGAGCCAATAAATATCCTCTTATAACTGCTCTGCCATTATAGAACAAACAAACATGTAGCTCTTTTTGCTGCTGTTTCTGTGCGCTTACTCTAGGGGCAAATAAAATCTCTTCCTTGCGGATGAAATGGAGTGAACAACCTGAAACACTTGTAAGACTGACCAATACATAATCTTTCAAAATTTTCACGAAGTTCCATCTAAGCGTAATTAAAAAGGATATGAGCTTTATTTGCTGGTAATGAAAACTCGATAGAATATTTAATATAGTAAAACTGTAGTGTAAGAGTGTCTTTTGGGTGTTTAATGATTATAAGATCTAATACTTGGAGGGTCTTTTGTTTAAAAATGAGATTTCATGGTCTAGCGTGAGGGTGGTTTGTCGGGTGGAGGTTCTCGCGATGGACATATCTAGTTAAGTTATAAACTGGTATGATCCTACATCGGGGTTTCTTGCTTGACAGATCATTTCCTGCTGTTCCTGGGTGATTACTCTAGGGGCAAATAAAAACTCTTCCTTGCGGATGAAATGGAGTGAACAACCTGAAACACTTGTAAGGCTGACCAATACATAATCTTTCAAAATTTTCACGAAGTTCCATCTAAGCGTAATTAAAAGGGAAATGAGCTTTATTTGCTGGTAACAAAAACTTGATAGAATGTTTCTTATAGTAAAACTGTATTCATACACATTCAGAGCCAATAAATATCCTCTTATAACTGCTCTGCCATTATAGAACAAACAAACATGTAGCTCTTTTTGCTGCTGTTTCTGTGCGCTTACTCTAGGGGCAAATAAAATCTCTTCCTTGCGGATGAAATGGAGTGAACAACCTGAAACACTTGTAAGACTGACCAATACATAATCTTTCAAAATTTTCACGAAGTTCCATCTAAGCGTAATTAAAAGGGAAATGAGCTTTATTTGCTGGTAACAAAAACTTGATAGAATGTTTCTTATAGTAAAACTGTATTCATACACATTCAGAGCCAATAAATATCCTCTTATAACTGCTCTGCCATTATAGAACAAACAAACATGTAGCTCTTTTTGCTGCTGTTTCTGTGCGCTTACTCTAGGGGCAAATAAAATCTCTTCCTTGCGGATGAAATGGAGTGAACAACCTGAAACACTTGTAAGACTGACCAATACATAATCTTTCAAAATTTTCACGAAGTTCCATCTAAGCGTAATTAAAAAGGATATGAGCTTTATTTGCTGGTAATGAAAACTCGATAGAATATTTAATATAGTAAAACTGTAGTGTAAGAGTGTCTTTTGGGTGTTTAATGATTATAAGATCTAATACTTGGAGGGTCTTTTGTTTAAAAATGAGATTTCATGGTCTAGCGTGAGGGTGGTTTGTCGGGTGGAGGTTCTCGCGATGGACATATCTAGTTAAGTTATAAACTGGTATGATCCTACATCGGGGTTTCTTGCTTGACAGATCATTTCCTGCTGTTCCTGGGTGATTACTCTAGGGGCAAATAAAAACTCTTCCTTGCGGATGAAATGGAGTGAACAACCTGAAACACTTGTAAGACTGACCAATACATAATCTTTCAAAATTTTCACGAAGTTCCATCTAAGCGTAATTAAAAGGGAAATGAGCTTTATTTGCTGGTAACAAAAACTTGATAGAATGTTTCTTATAGTAAAACTGTATTCATACACATTCAGAGCCAATAAATATCCTCTTATAACTGCACTGCCATTATAGAACAAACAAACATGTAGCTCTTTTTGCTGCTGTTTCTGTGCGCTTACTCTAGGGGCAAATAAAATCTCTTCCTTGCGGATGAAATGGAGTGAACAACCTGAAACACTTGTAAGACTGACCAATACATAATCTTTCAAAATTTTCACGAAGTTCCATCTAAGCGTAATTAAAAGGGAAATGAGCTTTATTTGCTGGTAACAAAAACTTGATAGAATGTTTCTTATAGTAAAACTGTATTCATACACATTCAGAGCCAATAAATATCCTCTTATAACTGCTCTGCCATTATAGAACAAACAAACATGTAGCTCTTTTTGCTGCTGTTTCTGTGCGCTTACTCTAGGGGCAAATAAAATCTCTTCCTTGCGGATGAAATGGAGTGAACAACCTGAAACACTTGTAAGACTGACCAATACATAATCTTTCAAAATTTTCACGAAGTTCCATCTAAGCGTAATTAAAAGGAAATGAGCTTTATTTGCTGGTAACAAAAACTTGATAGAATGTTTAAAACTGTATAAAAATGAATGTTTACTTTATAGTAAAATTTGTATTATATAAAATCATACACATTCAGAGCCAATAAATATCCTCTTATAACTGCTCTGCCATTATAGAACAAACAAACATGTAGCTCTTTTTGCTGCTGTTTCTGTGCGCTTACTCTAGGGGCAAATAAAATCTCTTCCTTGCGGATGAAATGGAGTGAACAACCTGAAACACTTGTAAGACTGACCAATACATAATCTTTCAAAATTTTCACGAAGTTCCATCTAAGCGTAATTAAAAGGGAAATGAGCTTTATTTGCTGGTAACAAAAACTTGATAGAATGTTTCTTATAGTAAAACTGTATTTCATACACATTCAGAGCCAATAAATATCCTCTTATAACTGCTCTGCCATTATAGAACAAACAAACATGTAGCTCTTTTTGCTGCTGTTTCTGTGCGCTTACTCTAGGGGCAAATAAAATCTCTTCCTTGCGGATGAAATGGAGTGAACAACCTGAAACACTTGTAAGACTGACCAATACATAATCTTTCAAAATTTTCACGAAGTTCCATCTAAGCGTAATTAAAAGGGAAATGAGCTTTATTTGCTGGTAACAAAAACTTGATAGAATGTTTCTTATAGTAAAACTGTATTCATACACATTCAGAGCCAATAAATATCCTCTTATAACTGCTCTGCCATTATAGAACAAACAAACATGTAGCTCTTTTTGCTGCTGTTTCTGTGCGCTTACTCTAGGGGCAAATAAAATCTCTTCCTTGCGGATGAAATGGAGTGAACAACCTGAAACACTTGTAAGACTGACCAATACATAATCTTTCAAAATTTTCACGAAGTTCCATCTAAGCGTAATTAAAAGGGAAATGAGCTTTATTTGCTGGTAACAAAAACTTGATAGAATGTTTCTTATAGTAAAACTGTATAAAAAATCATACACATTCAGAGCCAATAAATATCCTCTTATAACTGCTCTGCCATTATAGAACAAACAAACATGTAGCTCTTTTTGCTGCTGTTTCTGTGCGCTTACTCTAGGGGCAAATAAAATCTCTTCCTTGCGGATGAAATGGAGTGAACAACCTGAAACACTTGTAAGACTGACCAATACATAATCTTTCAAAATTTTCACGAAGTTCCATCTAAGCGTACAAATATGGCCGCACGGCCAAATCAAGGGAATAATATAACCCAACCACCAAGTCCATTAAGAATGAGAAGTGACAGCTACCTTATCTGGACACGGCTGCCGCGTGCCCAGAGAATCCGAATCTTGAAAATGTTGAATGCTCCTGTTCTGTTGAGACGGGCACTAATACATAGATGCACAGCAAACGATATGGCCAACTGGAGACACATGGACCAGAACTGGTCAAACTGGAGACTCCAACTGGTACGATTCCAAAGGCTGGCTCAATGGATGACCTCGCTGCAGCAAAGATGAGTTGCAGAAATGCCTGTTTGTGAGAAAAACAACAAATTAGCAAATTTATAAACACATTTTAAATGCGCAATACGCACACACATATGTGCAATCCAAGCCACACACACACACATGTACACTCACCAAAGACGAAACTGCGTAGCAAAGCTGGAGTGATGTCATCCGCCTACTTTGTGCTATTTGGGATCAGGCCTACAACTCCTGGTCGACACTGCACACCCGGCGCAACAAATATCCTCATTTTAATTTAGAATTTTGCGGCTGAAGACATTCAATGTAAAATGCAAAAAATGTATGAAATGAATAAATCCCCCTCCGGGTATCCTGCCCTGATCCTACTCCTTCTTGTCAAGACCTATAAAGAAAAAGCCCCCCACCCTTTAATTTTTGCTTTTCCTCTGCGGGGGGGGAAAACAAAAAAAATTACATAAATGAGAAAAAAAAATTATTACAATTGAGGCGAGAGATGGACGCGGCACAATCCGTGCTGGATCCTGCTTATACTCACCATTCTGCAACGCCAACCTCTCAGATGGTTCTAAATGCTGGCCCACCAAGGCAACCGACAGGTGCAGGGAGCACCCAAATGCCTGTTCAGCTACGATTACTGCGGCCTGTGGCAGACCACCAGCAGACAGATGAACAACCAAACCTGCAAATACATATACGATCAGAAATTTCGCAAACAAGGCGAGAGATAGATGTGGCACAACCCGTGCTAGATCCAGTTAATACTTACCATTCTGCCACATTGACTCCACAGGTGGTTCCACTCGAGGGGCCATCAGGGCAACCGGCAGATGTAAGCTGCGTCCAAATGTCTGATCAGGCCCAGTTACCATGGTCCGTGGTTAATGCCCAGCAACCAGATCAGCAGCTGTACCTGAAAAGGAATACACAATTAGAAATTTTGCAACCAAGGCGAGAGATAGATTTAGCACAATCCGTGCTTGTTCCGGATAATACTAACCCTCCTGCCGCTGCGACTCCACAGATGGTTACACCCGCTGGCCCAACAGGGCAACTGGCAGATGCAAACTGCGCTCAAATGCCTGTCCAGATTCAGTTACCACGGCCCGTGGCTAACCCCCAGCAACCAGATGAGCAGCTATACCTAAAAAGGAATACACAACAATTAGAATCTACGCTAACAAGGCGAGAGATGGTGGCGGCACAACTTGTGTTGGATCCAGTTAATACTTGCCATTCTGCCACGCTGGCTCCGCAGGTGGGCCCACAAACTGGCCCATCAGAGCAACTGGCAAATGCAAGCTCCATCCAAATTCCTGACCAGAAGCAGCTTTCACGGTCCGTGGCTAGTATTAAACAATCGGATGAGCAGCTGCACCTGAATAGGAATATACAATTACAATTTTCGCAACCAAGGCGAGAGATGGAAGTGGCACAATTCGCGCCTGCTCCTGCTGATACTTACCATTCTGCCTCATTGATCCCACTTGCTGGCCCATCTGGGCAATTGGCAAATACAATCTTTAAACAAATGCCTGGCCAGATGCAGTTGCCACGGTCCGTGGCTAATACCCAGCAACCATATGAACAGCTGAATCTGAAAAGGAAGAGGAAATTAGAACCCTCGCAAGAAACACGGGAGATGGACGTGGAACAACCCACACTGGATCCAGTTAATACTTACCAATCTGCCACACTGGCCCCACAGGTGGTTCCACCTGATGGCCCATCAGGCCAACAGGCAGATGTAAACTTCACCCAAATGCCTTTCCAGGTACTGCTACCACGGTCCGTGGTTAACAACCAGCAGCCAGACGAGCAGCCGAACCTGAAAAGAAAGCGACATTTATAATTTTGATAACAAGGCGAGAGATGGATGTGGCACAACCCGTGCCTTTTCCAACTAATACTTACCATTACATCATCTTGGCCACACAGTTGGTTCCACATGAGGCCCACTAAGGCAACTGGTAGATTTAGGCTCCATCCAAATATGTGTCCAGATGCAACTACCACGGTCCGTGGCTGGTACCCAGCAACCAGATGTGAGGCCTAATCTGAAAAAGAATACACAATTAGAATTTTCGTAAAAATAGGCGAAAGAAGGATGAGGCACAACCTGTGCTGGTCCCTGTTAATACTTACCATTCCGCCATACCATCTGGAAAATTGGCAGATGCGAGCTGCATCCTAAAGTTGGTCCAGATGCTATCCCCACGGTCCGTGGTAACCTCCAACAACCAGATGAGCAGCCTAACCTGAAAAGAAATTCATAATTAGAAATTTCGCAAACAAGGCGAGAGATGGACGGGACATGGCCAATGCCGGATCCTGCTTAACACTAACCGTTCTGCTCTGTTAATTCCACAGATTACTCCATCTGCTTGCCTATCCAGGCAATCTAGCAGAAACGCAATGTGGCTCCATCCGCAGCAGCCAGAAGCGCTGTACTGGAAGCGAGGGTCTGGCACCCTGTTCAGACGCAGCTAGCACGTGTTGCAGGCAGCCACATGTAAACAAAGTTCACCCGATGCCGCATGTGTGGCAGTTGCTGTTGGCCCCAAACTGCATCCCCGATGTGGATAGCCGCCAACCTGTTAATAATAATTAATGTTAAAAAATTAACCAATTAATTAATTTACTTGCTTACTACCATTGTTAAAATCTTATTTTCCAATGTTCAAACTGCTAATTCCCACGAGGTGCGTGCTAGTGTGGCCAGATTGCGCTATGCAAATCTGCCCACTGGTGTGCACTTAGTGCCATTTTTGCCCGAGCACTTTTCAACACCTGAAAATGTTAACGCAAAAATGAGTTCCAGTATGTTAAAAATCCATACCATATTAACATTTATAAAGTAATGTAAAGAAAAAATACAAATACAAATAAATGCTAACGGCCGATGGACGACTTTGTCGTACAGGAGCCTTTAATGTGTGCACACCGCTGCCACTCACAGTCAAAATCTTTTGAAAATTTATAACTTATGTTTTTGGACACAGCCGTACCCAAGAAATATTTATTTAAAGTGTTTCGAAAACAGTCATTTTGAAAAATTCTTAACAAGGGCCGTAGAACAGCCTATAATAGAGCTACAATTTTGAATTTTTAAATATAAACTTTATTTTAATCTTAATATTAATTTTTATATCATTTTAGATAATATATATTTCTTTAATAATATATTTTATATTTTTATTTTTTTAATATTTTTTGTTCTTATCTCACTTGCAAAACAAAGGATGTTGTGTGATTGGCGACTGCAAAAGCGCGAAAAGTACTTAGTGTTTGTGTCCTCACAATATGTGCAAAGGGGCTGGCGCTGTTGTTGGCTGTGTTGGCAGGGGGCGCTGTTGTTGGCTGTGTTGGCAGGGGGCGCTGTTGTTGGCTGTGTTGGCAGGGGGCGCCGTTGTTGGCTGTGGCTGATGTGGCTGGCGGGGGGTGGTGGGAGCGCTGTTGTTGGCTGACACGTCACTGATTCACTGTGTTTAGGCCGTAGCTCAGCCAATAATAGAGCTACAGAAATCTTACACTGTTTTTTGGAAACATTGGAAGCTGTACTTTAAGACTACGTTTCAAGAAATATTTATTTAAAGCCAGAAATAATTTTTAAACACTTGAAAAGCCATTTATGTCATCATTTTCAGTCATTTTTGAAAAGTTTATAACCTTACACTGTTTTTTGGAAACATTGGAAGCTGTCCTTTAAGACTACGTACCAAGAAATATTTATTTAAAGCCGGAAATAATTTTTATACACTTGAAAACAGTCATTTTTGAAAAATTCTTAACCTTACAAGGTCCGTAGAACAGCCTATAATAGAGCTACAAATTTTGAATTTTTAAATATAAACTTTAATTTTAATCTTAATATTAATTTTATATCAATTTTAGCAATAATATATATTTCTGTAATAATAAATATATATTTATATTTTTACATTGATTTTTTTAATATTTTTTGTTCTTAGTCTGCGCCCACTGTGCCAAAAAAGCAAATGGTGGAAATGCTTGGCTGTGATTGGCTGACTGCAAAAGCGCGAAAAGTACTTAGTGTTTGTGTCCTCACAATATGTGCAAAGGGGCTGGCGCTGTTGTTGGCTGTGTTGGCAGGGGGGCGCTGTTGTTGGCTGTGTTGGCAGGGGGCGCTGTTGTTGGCTGTGTTGGCAGGGGGCGCCGTTGTTGGCTGTGGCTGATGTGGCTGGCGGGGGGTGGTGGGAGCGCTGTTGTTGGCTGACACGTCACTGATTCACTGTGTTTAGGCCGTAGCTCAGCCAATAATAGAGCTACAGAAATCTTACACTGTTTTTGGAAACATTGGAAGCTGTACTTAAGACTACGTTTCAAGAAATATTTATTTAAAGCCAGAAATAATTTTTAAACACTTGAAAAGCCATTTATGTCATCATTTTCAGTCATTTTTGAAAAGTTTATAACCTTACACTGTTTTTTGGAAACATTGGAAGCTGTCCTTTAAGACTACGTACCAAGAAATATTTATTTAAAGCCGGAAATAATTTTTATACACTTGAAAACAGTCATTTTTGAAAAATTCTTAACCTTACAAGGGCCGTAGAACAGCCTATAATAGAGCTACAAATTTTGAATTTTTAAATATAAACTTTAATTTTAATCTTAATATTAATTTTTATATCAATTTTAGCAATAATATATATTTCTGTAATAATAAATATATATTTATATTTTTACATTGATTTTTTAATATTTTTTTGTTCTTAGTCTGCGCCCACTGTGCCAAAAAGCAAATGGTGGAAATGCTTGGCTGTGATTGGCTGACTGCAAAAGCGCGAAAAGTACTTAGTGTTTGTGTCCTCACAATATGTGCAAAGGGGCTGGCGCTGTTGTTGGCTGTGTTGGCAGGGGGCGCTGTTGTTGGCTGTGTTGGCAGGGGGCGCTGTTGTTGGCTGTGTTGGCAGGGGGCGCCGTTGTTGGCTGTGGCTGATGTGGCTGGCGGGGGGGTGGTGGGAGCGCTGTTGTTGGCTGACACGTCACTGATTCACTGTGTTTAGGCCGTAGCTCAGCCAATAATAGAGCTACAGAAATCTTACACTGTTTTTTGGAAACATTGGAAGCTGTACTTTAAGACTACGTTTCAAGAAATATTTATTTAAAGCCAGAAATAATTTTTAAACACTTGAAAAGCCATTTATGTCATCATTTTCAGTCGTTTTTGAAAAGTTTATAACCTTACACTGTTTTTTGGAAACATTGGAAGCTGTCCTTTAAGACTACGTACCAAGAAATATTTATTTAAAGCCGGAAATAATTTTTATACACTTGAAAACAGTCATTTTTGTTAAATTCTTAACCTTACAAGGGCCGTAGAACAGCCTATAATAGAGCTACAAATTTTGAATTTTTAAATATAAACTTTAATTTTAATCTTAATATTAATTTTTATATCAATTTTAGCAATAATATATATTTCTGTAATAATAAATATATATTTATATTTTTACATTGATTTTTTTAATATTTTTTTGTTCTTAGTCTTCGCCCACTGTGCCAAAAAGCAAATGGTGGAAATGCTTGGCTGTGATTGGCTGACTGCAAAAGCGCGAAAAGTACTTAGTGTTTGTGTCCTCACAATATGTGCAAAGGGGCTGACGCTGTTGTTGGCTGTGTTGGCAGGGGGCGCTGTTGTTGGCTGTATTGGCAGGGGGCGCCGTTGTTGGCTGTGGCTGATGTGGCTGGCGGGGGGTGGTGGGAGCGCTGTTGTTGGCTGACACGTCACTGATTCACTGTGTTTAGGCCGTAGCTCAGCCAATAATAGAGCTACAGAAATCTTACACTGTTTTTTGGAAACATTGGAAGCTGTACTTTAAGACTACGTTTCAAGAAATATTTATTTAAAGCCAGAAATAATTTTTAAACACTTGAAAAGCCATTTATGTCATCATTTTCAGTCATTTTTGAAAAGTTTATAACCTTACACTGTTTTTTGGAAACATTGGAAGCTGTCCTTTAAGACTACGTACCAAGAAATATTTATTTAAAGCCGGAAATAATTTTTATACACTTGAAAACAGTCATTTTTGAAAAATTCTTAACCTTACAAGGGCCGTAGAACAGCCTATAATAGAGCTACAAATTTTGAATTTTTAAATATAAACTTTAATTTTAATCTTAATATTAATTTTTATATCAATTTTAGCAATAATATATATTTCTGTAATAATAAATATATATTTATATTTTTACATTGATTTTTTTAATATTTTTTTTGTTCTTAGTCTGCGCCCACTGTGCCAAAAAAGCAAATGGTGGAAATGCTTGGCTGTGATTGGCTGACTGCAAAAGCGCGAAAAGTACTTAGTGTTTGTGTCCTCACAATATGTGCAAAGGGGCTGGCGCTGTTGTTGGCTGTGTTGGCAGGGGGCGCTGTTGTTGGCTGTGTTGGCAGGGGGCGCTGTTGTTGGCTGTGTTGGCAGGGGGCGCCGTTGTTGGCTGTGGCTGATGTGGTGGCTGGCGGGGGTGGTGGGAGCGCTGTTGTTGGCTGACACGTCACTGATTCACTGTGTTTAGGCCGTAGCTCAGCCAATAATAGAGCTACAGAAATCTTACACTGTTTTTTGGAAACATTGGAAGCTGTACTTTAAGACTACGTTTCAAGAAATATTTATTTAAAGCCAGAAATAATTTTTAAACACTTGAAAAGCCATTTATGTCATCATTTTCAGTCATTTTTGAAAAGTTTATAACCTTACACTGTTTTTTGGAAACATTGGAAGCTGTCCTTTAAGACTACGTACCAAGAAATATTTATTTAAAGCCGGAAATAATTTTTATACACTTGAAAACAGTCATTTTTGAAAAATTCTTAACCTTACAAGGGCCGTAGAACAGCCTATAATAGAGCTACAAATTTTGAATTTTTAAATATAAACTTTAATTTTAATCTTAATATTAATTTTTATATCAATTTTAGCAATAATATATATTTCTGTAATAATAAATATATATTTATATTTTTACATTGATTTTTTTAATATTTTTTTGTTCTTAGTCTGCGCCCACTGTGCCAAAAAGCAAATGGTGGAAATGCTTGGCTGTGATTGGCTGACTGCAAAAGCGCGAAAAGTACTTAGTGTTTGTGTCCTCACAATATGTGCAAAGGGGCTGGCGCTGTTGTTGGCTGTGTTGGCAGGGGGCGCTGTTGTTGGCTGTGTTGGCAGGGGGCGCTGTTGTTGGCTGTGTTGGCAGGGGGCGCCGTTGTTGGCTGTGGCTGATGTGGCTGGCGGGGGGGGTGGTGGGAGCGCTGTTGTTGGCTGACACGTCACTGATTCACTGTGTTTAGGCCGTAGCTCAGCCAATAATAGAGCTACAGAAATCTTACACTGTTTTTTGGAAACATTGGAAGCTGTACTTTAAGACTACGTTTCAAGAAATATTTATTTAAAGCCAGAAATAATTTTTAAACACTTGAAAAGCCATTTATGTCATCATTTTCAGTCATTTTTGAAAAGTTTATAACCTTACACTGTTTTTTGGAAACATTGGAAGCTGTCCTTTAAGACTACGTACCAAGAAATATTTATTTAAAGCCGGAAATAATTTTTATACACTTGAAAACAGTCATTTTTGAAAAATTCTTAACCTTACAAGGGCCGTAGAACAGCCTATAATAGAGCTACAAATTTTGAATTTTTAAATATAAACTTTAATTTTAATCTTAATATTAATTTTTATATCAATTTTAGCAATAATATATATTTCTGTAATAATAAATATATATTTATATTTTTACATTGATTTTTTTAATATTTTTTTGTTCTTAGTCTGCGCCCACTGTGCCAAAAAGCAAATGGTGGAAATGCTTGGCTGTGATTGGCTGACTGCAAAAGCGCGAAAAGTACTTAGTGTTTGTGTCCTCACAATATGTGCAAAGGGGCTGGCGCTGTTGTTGGCTGTGTTGGCAGGGGGCGCCGTTGTTGGCTGTGGCTGATGTGGCTGGCGGGGGGTGGTGGGAGCGCTGTTGTTGGCTGACACGTCACTGATTCACTGTGTTTAGGCCGTAGCTCAGCCAATAATAGAGCTACAGAAATCTTACACTGTTTTTTGGAAACATTGGAAGCTGTACTTTAAGACTACGTTTCAAGAAATATTTATTTAAAGCCAGAAATAATTTTTAAACACTTGAAAAGCCATTTATGTCATCATTTTCAGTCATTTTTGAAAAGTTTATAACCTTACACTGTTTTTTGGAAACATTGGAAGCTGTCCTTTAAGACTACGTACCAAGAAATATTTATTTAAAGCCGGAAATAATTTTTATACACTTGAAAACAGTCATTTTTGAAAAATTCTTAACCTTACAAGGGCCGTAGAACAGCCTATAATAGAGCTACAAATTTTGAATTTTTAAATATAAACTTTAATTTTAATCTTAATATTAATTTTTATATCAATTTTAGCAATAATATATATTTCTGTAATAATAAATATATATTTATATTTTTACATTGATTTTTTTAATTTTTTTTTGTTCTTAGTCTGCGCCCACTGTGCCAAAAAGCAAATGGTGGAAATGCTTGGCTGTGATTGGCTGACTGCAAAAGCGCGAAAAGTACTTAGTGTTTGTGTCCTCACAATATGTGCAAAGGGGCTGGCGCTGTTGTTGGCTGTGTTGGCAGGGGGCGCTGTTGTTGGCTGTGTTGGCAGGGGGCGCTGTTGTTGGCTGTGTTGGCAGGGGGCGCCGTTGTTGGCTGTGGCTGATGTGGCTGGCGGGGGGGTGGTGGGAGCGCTGTTGTTGGCTGACACGTCACTGATTCACTGTGTTTAGGCCGTAGCTCAGCCAATAATAGAGCTACAGAAATCTTACACTGTTTTTTGGAAACATTGGAAGCTGTACTTTAAGACTACGTTTCAAGAAATATTTATTTAAAGCCAGAAATAATTTTTAAACACTTGAAAAGCCATTTATGTCATCATTTTCAGTCATTTTTGAAAAGTTTATAACCTTACACTGTTTTTTGAAACATTGGAAGCTGTCCTTTAAGACTACGTACCAAGAAATATTTATTTAAAGCCGGAAATAATTTTTATACACTTGAAAACAGTCATTTTTGAAAAATTCTTAACCTTACAAGGGCCGTAGAACAGCCTATAATAGAGCTACAAATTTTGAATTTTTAAATATAAACTTTAATTTTAATCTTAATATTAATTTTTATATCAATTTTAGCAATAATATATATTTCTGTAATAATAAATATATATTTATATTTTTACATTGATTTTTTTTAATATTTTTTGTTCTTAGTCTGCGCCCACTGTGCCAAAAAGCAAATGGTGGAAATGCTTGGCTGTGATTGGCTGACTGCAAAAGCGCGAAAAGTACTTAGTGTTTGTGTCCTCACAATATGTGCAAAGGGGCTGGCGCTGTTGTTGGCTGTGTTGGCAGGGGGCGCTGTTGTTGGCTGTGTTGGCAGGGGGCGCTGTTGTTGGCTGTGTTGGCAGGGGGCGCCGTTGTTGGCTGTGGCTGATGTGGCTGGCGGGGGGGTGGTGGGAGCGCTGTTGTTGGCTGACACGTCACTGATTCACTGTGTTTAGGCCGTAGCTCAGCCAATAATAGAGCTACAGAAATCTTACACTGTTTTTTGGAAACATTGGAAGCTGTACTTTAAGACTACGTTTCAAGAAATATTTATTTAAAGCCAGAAATAATTTTTAAACACTTGAAAAGCCATTTATGTCATCATTTTCAGTCATTTTTGAAAAGTTTATAACCTTACACTGTTTTTTGGAAACATTGGAAGCTGTCCTTTAAGACTACGTACCAAGAAATATTTATTTAAAGCCGGAAATAATTTTTATACACTTGAAAACAGTCATTTTTGAAAAATTCTTAACCTTACAAGGGCCGTAGAACAGCCTATAATAGAGCTACAAATTTTGAATTTTTAAATATAAACTTTAATTTTAATCTTAATATTAATTTTTATATCAATTTTAGCAATAATATATATTTCTGTAATAATAAATATATATTTATATTTTTACATTGATTTTTTTAATATTTTTTTGTTCTTAGTCTGCGCCCACTGTGCCAAAAAAGCAAATGGTGGAAATGCTTGGCTGTGATTGGCTGACTGCAAAAGCGCGAAAAGTACTTAGTGTTTGTGTCCTCACAATATGTGCAAAGGGGCTGGCGCTGTTGTTGGCTGTGTTGGCAGGGGGCGCTGTTGTTGGCTGTGTTGGCAGGGGGCGCTGTTGTTGGCTGTGTTGGCAGGGGGCGCCGTTGTTGGCTGTGGCTGATGTGGCTGGCGGGGGGGTGGTGGGAGCGCTGTTGTTGGCTGACACGTCACTGATTCACTGTGTTTAGGCCGTAGCTCAGCCAATAATAGAGCTACAGAAATCTTACACTGTTTTTTGGAAACATTGGAAGCTGTACTTTAAGACTACGTTTCAAGAAATATTTATTTAAAGCCAGAAATAATTTTTAAACACTTGAAAAGCCATTTATGTCATCATTTTCAGTCATTTTTGAAAAGTTTATAACCTTACACTGTTTTTTGGAAACATTGGAAGCTGTCCTTTAAGACTACGTACCAAGAAATATTTATTTAAAGCCGGAAATAATTTTTATACACTTGAAAACAGTCATTTTTGAAAAATTCTTAACCTTACAAGGGCCGTAGAACAGCCTATAATAGAGCTACAAATTTTGAATTTTTAAATATAAACTTTAATTTTAATCTTAATATTAATTTTTATATCAATTTTAGCAATAATATATATTTCTGTAATAATAAATATATATTTATATTTTTACATTGATTTTTTTAATATTTTTTTGTTCTTAGTCTGCGCCCACTGTGCCAAAAAAGCAAATGGTGGAAATGCTTGGCTGTGATTGGCTGACTGCAAAAGCGCGAAAAGTACTTAGTGTTTGTGTCCTCACAATATGTGCAAAGGGGCTGGCGCTGTTGTTGGCTGTGTTGGCAGGGGGGCGCTGTTGTTGGCTGTGTTGGCAGGGGGCGCTGTTGTTGGCTGTGTTGGCAGGGGGCGCCGTTGTTGGCTGTGGCTGATGTGGCTGGCGGGGGGGTGGTGGGAGCGCTGTTGTTGGCTGACACGTCACTGATTCACTGTGTTTAGGCCGTAGCTCAGCCAATAATAGAGCTACAGAAATCTTACACTGTTTTTTGGAAACATTGGAAGCTGTACTTTAAGACTACGTTTCAAGAAATATTTATTTAAAGCCAGAAATAATTTTTAAACACTTGAAAAGCCATTTATGTCATCATTTTCAGTCATTTTTGAAAAGTTTATAACCTTACACTGTTTTTTGGAAACATTGGAAGCTGTCCTTTAAGACTACGTACCAAGAAATATTTATTTAAAGCCGGAAATAATTTTTATACACTTGAAAACAGTCATTTTTGAAAAATTCTTAACCTTACAAGGGCCGTAGAACAGCCTATAATAGAGCTACAAATTTTGAATTTTTAAATATAAACTTTAATTTTAATCTTAATATTAATTTTTATATCAATTTTAGCAATAATATATATTTCTGTAATAATAAATATATATTTATATTTTTACATTGATTTTTTTAATATTTTTTTGTTCTTAGTCTGCGCCCACTGTGCCAAAAAGCAAATGGTGGAAATGCTTGGCTGTGATTGGCTGACTGCAAAAGCGCGAAAAGTACTTAGTGTTTGTGTCCTCACAATATGTGCAAAGGGGCTGGCGCTGTTGTTGGCTGTGTTGGCAGGGGGGCGCTGTTGTTGGCTGTGTTGGCAGGGGGCGCTGTTGTTGGCTGTGTTGGCAGGGGGCGCCGTTGTTGGCTGTGGCTGATGTGGCTGGCGGGGGGGGGGGGTGGTGGGAGCGCTGTTGTTGGCTGACACGTCACTGATTCACTGTGTTTAGGCCGTAGCTCAGCCAATAATAGAGCTACAGAAATCTTACACTGTTTTTTGGAAACATTGGAAGCTGTACTTTAAGACTACGTTTCAAGAAATATTTATTTAAAGCCAGAAATAATTTTTAAACACTTGAAAGGCCATTTATGTCATCATTTTCAGTCATTTTTGAAAAGTTTATAACCTTACACTGTTTTTTGGAAACATTGGAAGCTGTCCTTTAAGACTACGTACCAAGAAATATTTATTTAAAGCCGGAAATAATTTTTATACACTTGAAAACAGTCATTTTTGAAAAATTCTTAACCTTACAAGGGCCGTAGAACAGCCTATAATAGAGCTACAAATTTTGAATTTTTAAATATAAACTTTAATTTTAATCTTAATATTAATTTTTATATCAATTTTAGCAATAATATATATTTCTGTAATAATAAATATATATTTATATTTTTACATTGATTTTTTTAATATTTTTTTGTTCTTAGTCTGCGCCCACTGTGCCAAAAAGCAAATGGTGGAAATGCTTGGCTGTGATTGGCTGACTGCAAAAGCGCGAAAAGTACTTAGTGTTTGTGTCCTCACAATATGTGCAAAGGGGCTGGCGCTGTTGTTGGCTGTGTTGGCAGGGGGCGCTGTTGTTGGCTGTGTTGGCAGGGGGCGCTGTTGTTGGCTGTGTTGGCAGGGGGCGCCGTTGTTGGCTGTGGCTGATGTGGCTGGCGGGGGGTGGTGGGAGCGCTGTTGTTGGCTGACACGTCACTGATTCACTGTGTTTAGGCCGTAGCTCAGCCAATAATAGAGCTACAGAAATCTTACACTGTTTTTTGGAAACATTGGAAGCTGTACTTTAAGACTACGTTTCAAGAAATATTTATTTAAAGCCAGAAATAATTTTTAAACACTTGAAAAGCCATTTATGTCATCATTTTCAGTCATTTTTGAAAAGTTTATAACCTTACACTGTTTTTTGGAAACATTGGAAGCTGTCCTTTAAGACTACGTACCAAGAAATATTTATTTAAAGCCGGAAATAATTTTTATACACTTGAAAACAGTCATTTTTGAAAAATTCTTAACCTTACAAGGGCCGTAGAACAGCCTATAATAGAGCTACAAATTTTGAATTTTTAAATATAAACTTTAATTTTAATCTTAATATTAATTTTTATATCAATTTTAGCAATAATATATATTTCTGTAATAATAAATATATATTTATATTTTTACATTGATTTTTTTAATATTTTTTTGTTCTTAGTCTGCGCCCACTGTGCCAAAAAGCAAATGGTGGAAATGCTTGGCTGTGATTGGCTGACTGCAAAAGCGCGAAAAGTACTTAGTGTTTGTGTCCTCACAATATGTGCAAAGGGGCTGGCGCTGTTGTTGGCTGTGTTGGCAGGGGGCGCTGTTGTTGGCTGTGTTGGCAGGGGGCGCTGTTGTTGGCTGTGTTGGCAGGGGGCGCCGTTGTTGGCTGTGGCTGATGTGGCTGGCGGGGGGTGGTGGGAGCGCTGTTGTTGGCTGACACGTCACTGATTCACTGTGTTTAGGCCGTAGCTCAGCCAATAATAGAGCTACAGAAATCTTACACTGTTTTTTGGAAACATTGGAAGCTGTACTTTAAGACTACGTTTCAAGAAATATTTATTTAAAGCCACAAATAATTTTTAAACACTTGAAAAGCCATTTATGTCATCATTTTCAGTCATTTTTGAAAAGTTTATAACCTTACACTGTTTTTTGGAAACATTGGAAGCTGTCCTTTAAGACTACGTACCAAGAAATATTTATTTAAAGCCGGAAATAATTTTTATACACTTGAAAACAGTCATTTTTGAAAAATTCTTAACCTTACAAGGGCCGTAGAACAGCCTATAATAGAGCTACAAATTTTGAATTTTTAAATATAAACTTTAATTTTAATCTTAATATTAATTTTTATATCAATTTTAGCAATAATATATATTTCTGTAATAATAAATATATATTTATATTTTTACATTGATTTTTTTAATATTTTTTTGTTCTTAGTCTGCGCCCACTGTGCCAAAAAGCAAATGGTGGAAATGCTTGGCTGTGATTGGCTGACTGCAAAAGCGCGAAAAGTACTTAGTGTTTGTGTCCTCACAATATGTGCAAAGGGGCTGGCGCTGTTGTTGGCTGTGTTGGCAGGGGGGCGCCGTTGTTGGCTGTGGCTGATGTGGCTGGCGGGGGGGTGGTGGGAGCGCTGTTGTTGGCTGACACGTCACTGATTCACTGTGTTTAGGCCGTAGCTCAGCCAATAATAGAGCTACAGAAATCTTACACTGTTTTTTGGAAACATTGGAAGCTGTACTTTAAGACTACGTTTCAAGAAATATTTATTTAAAGCCAGAAATAATTTTTAAACACTTGAAAAGCCATTTATGTCATCATTTTCAGTCATTTTTGAAAAGTTTATAACCTTACACTGTTTTTTGGAAACATTGGAAGCTGTCCTTTAAGACTACGTACCAAGAAATATTTATTTAAAGCCGGAAATAATTTTTATACACTTGAAAACAGTCATTTTTGAAAAATTCTTAACCTTACAAGGGCCGTAGAACAGCCTATAATAGAGCTACAAATTTTGAATTTTTAAATATAAACTTTAATTTTAATCTTAATATTAATTTTTATATCAATTTTAGCAATAATATATATTTCTGTAATAATAAATATATATTTATATTTTTACATTGATTTTTTTAATATTTTTTTGTTCTTAGTCTGCGCCCACTGTGCCAAAAAGCAAATGGTGGAAATGCTTGGCTGTGATTGGCTGACTGCAAAAGCGCGAAAAGTACTTAGTGTTTGTGTCCTCACAATATGTGCAAAGGGGCTGGCGCTGTTGTTGGCTGTGTTGGCAGGGGGGCGCCGTTGTTGGCTGTGGCTGATGTGGCTGGCGGGGGGGTGGTGGGAGCGCTGTTGTTGGCTGACACGTCACTGATTCACTGTGTTTAGGCCGTAGCTCAGCCAATAATAGAGCTACAGAAATCTTACACTGTTTTTTGGAAACATTGGAAGCTGTACTTTAAGACTACGTTTCAAGAAATATTTATTTAAAGCCAGAAATAATTTTTAAACACTTGAAAAGCCATTTATGTCATCATTTTCAGTCGTTTTTGAAAAGTTTATAACCTTACACTGTTTTTTGGAAACATTGGAAGCTGTCCTTTAAGACTACGTACCAAGAAATATTTATTTAAAGCCGGAAATAATTTTTATACACTTGAAAACAGTCATTTTTGAAAAATTCTTAACCTTACAAGGGCCGTAGAACAGCCTATAATAGAGCTACAAATTTTGAATTTTTAAATATAAACTTTAATTTTAATCTTAATATTAATTTTTATATCAATTTTAGCAATAATATATATTTCTGTAATAATAAATATATATTTATATTTTTACATTGATTTTTTTAATATTTTTTTGTTCTTAGTCTGCGCCCACTGTGCCAAAAAGCAAATGGTGGAAATGCTTGGCTGTGATTGGCTGACTGCAAAAGCGCGAAAAGTACTTAGTGTTTGTGTCCTCACAATATGTGCAAAGGGGCTGGCGCTGTTGTTGGCTGTGTTGGCAGGGGGCGCTGTTGTTGGCTGTGTTGGCAGGGGGCGCTGTTGTTGGCTGTGTTGGCAGGGGGCGCCGTTGTTGGCTGTGGCTGATGTGGCTGGCGGGGGGGTGGTGGGAGCGCTGTTGTTGGCTGACACGTCACTGATTCACTGTGTTTAGGCCGTAGCTCAGCCAATAATAGAGCTACAGAAATCTTACACTGTTTTTTGGAAACATTGGAAGCTGTACTTTAAGACTACGTTTCAAGAAATATTTATTTAAAGCCAGAAATAATTTTTAAACACTTGAAAAGCCATTTATGTCATCATTTTCAGTCATTTTTGAAAAGTTTATAACCTTACACTGTTTTTTGGAAACATTGGAAGCTGTCCTTTAAGACTACGTACCAAGAAATATTTATTTAAAGCCGGAAATAATTTTTATACACTTGAAAACAGTCATTTTTGAAAAATTCTTAACCTTACAAGGGCCGTAGAACAGCCTATAATAGAGCTACAAATTTTGAATTTTTAAATATAAACTTTAATTTTAATCTTAATATTAATTTTTATATCAATTTTAGCAATAATATATATTTCTGTAATAATAAATATATATTTATATTTTTACATTGATTTTTTTAATATTTTTTTGTTCTTAGTCTGCGCCCACTGTGCCAAAAAGCAAATGGTGGAAATGCTTGGCTGTGATTGGCTGACTGCAAAAGCGCGAAAAGTACTTAGTGTTTGTGTCCTCACAATATGTGCAAAGGGGCTGGCGCTGTTGTTGGCTGTGTTGGCAGGGGGCGCTGTTGTTGGCTGTGTTGGCAGGGGGCGCTGTTGTTGGCTGTGTTGGCAGGGGGGCGCCGTTGTTGGCTGTGGCTGATGTGGCTGGCGGGGGGTGGTGGGAGCGCTGTTGTTGGCTGACACGTCACTGATTCACTGTGTTTAGGCCGTAGCTCAGCCAATAATAGAGCTACAGAAATCTTACACTGTTTTTGGAAACATTGGAAGCTGTACTTTAAGACTACGTTTCAAGAAATATTTATTTAAAGCCAGAAATAATTTTTAAACACTTGAAAAGCCATTTATGTCATCATTTTCAGTCATTTTTGAAAAGTTTATAACCTTACACTGTTTTTTGGAAACATTGGAAGCTGTCCTTTAAGACTACGTACCAAGAAATATTTATTTAAAGCCGGAAATAATTTTTATACACTTGAAAACAGTCATTTTTGAAAAATTCTTAACCTTACAAGGGCCGTAGAACAGCCTATAATAGAGCTACAAATTTTGAATTTTTAAATATAAACTTTAATTTTAATCTTAATATTAATTTTTATATCAATTTTAGCAATAATATATATTTCTGTAATAATAAATATATATTTATATTTTTACATTGATTTTTTTAATATTTTTTTGTTCTTAGTCTGCGCCCACTGTGCCAAAAAGCAAATGGTGGAAATGCTTGGCTGTGATTGGCTGACTGCAAAAGCGCGAAAAGTACTTAGTGTTTGTGTCCTCACAATATGTGCAAAGGGGCTGGCGCTGTTGTTGGCTGTGTTGGCAGGGGGCGCTGTTGTTGGCTGTGTTGGCAGGGGGCGCTGTTGTTGGCTGTGTTGGCAGGGGGCGCCGTTGTTGGCTGTGGCTGATGTGGCTGGCGGGGGGTGGTGGGAGCGCTGTTGTTGGCTGACACGTCACTGATTCACTGTGTTTAGGCCGTAGCTCAGCCAATAATAGAGCTACAGAAATCTTACACTGTTTTTTGGAAACATTGGAAGCTGTACTTTAAGACTACGTTTCAAGAAATATTTATTTAAAGCCAGAAATAATTTTTAAACACTTGAAAAGCCATTTATGTCATCATTTTCAGTCATTTTTGAAAAGTTTATAACCTTACACTGTTTTTTGGAAACATTGGAAGCTGTCCTTTAAGACTACGTACCAAGAAATATTTATTTAAAGCCGGAAATAATTTTTATACACTTGAAAACAGTCATTTTTGAAAAATTCTTAACCTTACAAGGGCCGTAGAACAGCCTATAATAGAGCTACAAATTTTGAATTTTTAAATATAAACTTTAATTTTAATCTTAATATTAATTTTTATATCAATTTTAGCAATAATATATATTTCTGTAATAATAAATATATATTTATATTTTTACATTGATTTTTTTAATATTTTTTTGTTCTTAGTCTGCGCCCACTGTGCCAAAAAGCAAATGGTGGAAATGCTTGGCTGTGATTGGCTGACTGCAAAAGCGCGAAAAGTACTTAGTGTTTGTGTCCTCACAATATGTGCAAAGGGGCTGGCGCTGTTGTTGGCTGTGTTGGCAGGGGGCGCTGTTGTTGGCTGTGTTGGCAGGGGGCGCTGTTGTTGGCTGTGTTGGCAGGGGGCGCCGTTGTTGGCTGTGGCTGATGTGGCTGGCGGGGGGTGGTGGGAGCGCTGTTGTTGGCTGACACGTCACTGATTCACTGTGTTTAGGCCGTAGCTCAGCCAATAATAGAGCTACAGAAATCTTACACTGTTTTTTGGAAACATTGGAAGCTGTACTTTAAGACTACGTTTCAAGAAATATTTATTTAAAGCCAGAAATAATTTTTAAACACTTGAAAAGCCATTTATGTCATCATTTTCAGTCATTTTTGAAAAGTTTATAACCTTACACTGTTTTTTGGAAACATTGGAAGCTGTCCTTTAAGACTACGTACCAAGAAATATTTATTTAAAGCCGGAAATAATTTTTATACACTTGAAAACAGTCATTTTTGAAAAATTCTTAACCTTACAAGGGCCGTAGAACAGCCTATAATAGAGCTACAAATTTTGAATTTTTAAATATAAACTTTAATTTTAATCTTAATATTAATTTTTATATCAATTTTAGCAATAATATATATTTCTGTAATAATAAATATATATTTATATTTTTACATTGATTTTTTTAATATTTTTTTGTTCTTAGTCTGCGCCCACTGTGCCAAAAAGCAAATGGTGGAAATGCTTGGCTGTGATTGGCTGACTGCAAAAGCGCGAAAAGTACTTAGTGTTTGTGTCCTCACAATATGTGCAAAGGGGCTGGCGCTGTTGTTGGCTGTGTTGGCAGGGGGCGCTGTTGTTGGCTGTGTTGGCAGGGGGCGCTGTTGTTGGCTGTGTTGGCAGGGGGCGCCGTTGTTGGCTGTGGCTGATGTGGCTGGCGGGGGGGTGGTGGGAGCGCTGTTGTTGGCTGACACGTCACTGATTCACTGTGTTTAGGCCGTAGCTCAGCCAATAATAGAGCTACAGAAATCTTACACTGTTTTTTGGAAACATTGGAAGCTGTACTTTAAGACTACGTTTCAAGAAATATTTATTTAAAGCCAGAAATAATTTTTAAACACTTGAAAAGCCATTTATGTCATCATTTTCAGTCATTTTTGAAAAGTTTATAACCTTACACTGTTTTTTGGAAACATTGGAAGCTGTCCTTTAAGACTACGTACCAAGAAATATTTATTTAAAGCCGGAAATAATTTTTATACACTTGAAAACAGTCATTTTTGAAAAATTCTTAACCTTACAAGGGCCGTAGAACAGCCTATAATAGAGCTACAAATTTTGAATTTTTAAATATAAACTTTAATTTTAATCTTAATATTAATTTTTATATCAATTTTAGCAATAATATATATTTCTGTAATAATAAATATATATTTATATTTTTACATTGATTTTTTTAATATTTTTTTGTTCTTAGTCTGCGCCCACTGTGCCAAAAAGCAAATGGTGGAAATGCTTGGCTGTGATTGGCTGACTGCAAAAGCGCGAAAAGTACTTAGTGTTTGTGTCCTCACAATATGTGCAAAGGGGCTGGCGCTGTTGTTGGCTGTGTTGGCAGGGGGCGCTGTTGTTGGCTGTGTTGGCAGGGGGCGCTGTTGTTGGCTGTGTTGGCAGGGGGCGCCGTTGTTGGCTGTGGCTGATGTGGCTGGCGGGGGGTGGTGGGAGCGCTGTTGTTGGCTGACACGTCACTGATTCACTGTGTTTAGGCCGTAGCTCAGCCAATAATAGAGCTACAGAAATCTTACACTGTTTTTTGGAAACATTGGAAGCTGTACTTTAAGACTACGTTTCAAGAAATATTTATTTAAAGCCACAAATAATTTTTAAACACTTGAAAAGCCATTTATGTCATCATTTTAGTCATTTTTGAAAAGTTTATAACCTTACACTGTTTTTTGGAAACATTGGAAGCTGTCCTTTAAGACTACGTACCAAGAAATATTTATTTAAAGCCGGAAATAATTTTTATACACTTGAAAACAGTCATTTTTGAAAAATTCTTAACCTTACAAGGGCCGTAGAACAGCCTATAATAGAGCTACAAATTTTGAATTTTTAAATATAAACTTTAATTTTAATCTTAATATTAATTTTTATATCAATTTTAGCAATAATATATATTTCTGTAATAATAAATATATATTTATATTTTTACATTGATTTTTTTAATATTTTTTTGTTCTTAGTCTGCGCCCACTGTGCCAAAAAGCAAATGGTGGAAATGCTTGGCTGTGATTGGCTGACTGCAAAAGCGCGAAAAGTACTTAGTGTTTGTGTCCTCACAATATGTGCAAAGGGGCTGGCGCTGTTGTTGGCTGTGTTGGCAGGGGGCGCTGTTGTTGGCTGTGTTGGCAGGGGGCGCTGTTGTTGGCTGTGTTGGCAGGGGGCGCCGTTGTTGGCTGTGGCTGATGTGGCTGGCGGGGGGGTGGTGGGAGCGCTGTTGTTGGCTGACACGTCACTGATTCACTGTGTTTAGGCCGTAGCTCAGCCAATAATAGAGCTACAGAAATCTTACACTGTTTTTTGGAAACATTGGAAGCTGTACTTTAAGACTACGTTTCAAGAAATATTTATTTAAAGCCAGAAATAATTTTTAAACACTTGAAAAGCCATTTATGTCATCATTTTCAGTCGTTTTTGAAAAGTTTATAACCTTACACTGTTTTTTGGAAACATTGGAAGCTGTCCTTTAAGACTACGTACCAAGAAATATTTATTTAAAGCCGGAAATAATTTTTATACACTTGAAAACAGTCATTTTTGAAAAATTCTTAACCTTACAAGGGCCGTAGAACAGCCTATAATAGAGCTACAAATTTTGAATTTTTAAATATAAACTTTAATTTTAATCTTAATATTAATTTTTATATCAATTTTAGCAATAATATATATTTCTGTAATAATAAATATATATTTATATTTTTACATTGATTTTTTTAATATTTTTTTGTTCTTAGTCTGCGCCCACTGTGCCAAAAAGCAAATGGTGGAAATGCTTGGCTGTGATTGGCTGACTGCAAAAGCGCGAAAAGTACTTAGTGTTTGTGTCCTCACAATATGTGCAAAGGGGCTGGCGCTGTTGTTGGCTGTGTTGGCAGGGGGCGCTGTTGTTGGCTGTGTTGGCAGGGGGCGCTGTTGTTGGCTGTGTTGGCAGGGGGGCGCCGTTGTTGGCTGTGGCTGATGTGGCTGGGGGGGGTGGTGGGAGCGCTGTTGTTGGCTGACACGTCACTGATTCACTGTGTTTAGGCCGTAGCTCAGCCAATAATAGAGCTACAGAAATCTTACACTGTTTTTTGGAAACATTGGAAGCTGTACTTTAAGACTACGTTTCAAGAAATATTTATTTAAAGCCAGAAATAATTTTTAAACACTTGAAAAGCCATTTATGTCATCATTTTCAGTCATTTTTGAAAAGTTTATAACCTTACACTGTTTTTTGGAAACATTGGAAGCTGTCCTTTAAGACTACGTACCAAGAAATATTTATTTAAAGCCGGAAATAATTTTTATACACTTGAAAACAGTCATTTTTGAAAAATTCTTAACCTTACAAGGGCCGTAGAACAGCCTATAATAGAGCTACAAATTTTGAATTTTTAAATATAAACTTTAATTTTAATCTTAATATTAATTTTTATATCAATTTTAGCAATAATATATATTTCTGTAATAATAAATATATATTTATATTTTTACATTGATTTTTTTAATATTTTTTTGTTCTTAGTCTGCGCCCACTGTGCCAAAAAGCAAATGGTGGAAATGCTTGGCTGTGATTGGCTGACTGCAAAAGCGCGAAAAGTACTTAGTGTTTGTGTCCTCACAATATGTGCAAAGGGGCTGGCGCTGTTGTTGGCTGTGTTGGCAGGGGGCGCTGTTGTTGGCTGTGTTGGCAGGGGGCGCTGTTGTTGGCTGTGTTGGCAGGGGGCGCCGTTGTTGGCTGTGGCTGATGTGGCTGGCGGGGGGTGGTGGGAGCGCTGTTGTTGGCTGACACGTCACTGATTCACTGTGTTTAGGCCGTAGCTCAGCCAATAATAGAGCTACAGAAATCTTACACTGTTTTTTGGAAACATTGGAAGCTGTACTTTAAGACTACGTTTCAAGAAATATTTATTTAAAGCCACAAATAATTTTTAAACACTTGAAAAGCCATTTATGTCATCATTTTCAGTCATTTTTGAAAAGTTTATAACCTTACACTGTTTTTTGGAAACATTGGAAGCTGTCCTTTAAGACTACGTACCAAGAAATATTTATTTAAAGCCGGAAATAATTTTTATACACTTGAAAACAGTCATTTTTGAAAAATTCTTAACCTTACAAGGGCCGTAGAACAGCCTATAATAGAGCTACAAATTTTGAATTTTTAAATATAAACTTTAATTTTAATCTTAATATTAATTTTTATATCAATTTTAGCAATAATATATATTTCTGTAATAATAAATATATATTTATATTTTTACATTGATTTTTTTAATATTTTTTTGTTCTTTGTCTGCGCCCACTGTGCCAAAAAGCAAATGGTGGAAATGCTTGGCTGTGATTGGCTGACTGCAAAAGCGCGAAAAGTACTTAGTGTTTGTGTCCTCACAATATGTGCAAAGGGGCTGGCGCTGTTGTTGGCTGTGTTGGCAGGGGGCGCTGTTGTTGGCTGTGTTGGCAGGGGGCGCTGTTGTTGGCTGTGTTGGCAGGGGGCGCCGTTGTTGGCTGTGGCTGATGTGGCTGGCGGGGGGGTGGTGGGAGCGCTGTTGTTGGCTGACACGTCACTGATTCACTGTGTTTAGGCCGTAGCTCAGCTAATAATAGAGCTACAGAAATCTTACACTGTTTTTTGGAAACATTGGAAGCTGTACTTTAAGACTACGTTTCAAGAAATATTTATTTAAAGCCAGAAATAATTTTTAAACACTTGAAAAGCCATTTATGTCATCATTTTCAGTCGTTTTTGAAAAGTTTATAACCTTACACTGTTTTTTGGAAACATTGGAAGCTGTCCTTTAAGACTACGTACCAAGAAATATTTATTTAAAGCCGGAAATAATTTTTATACACTTGAAAACAGTCATTTTTGAAAAATTCTTAACCTTACAGAGCCGTAGAACAGCCTATAATAGAGCTACAAATTTTGAATTTTTAAATATAAACTTTAATTTTAATCTTAATATTAATTTTTATATCAATTTTAGCAATAATATATATTTCTGTAATAATAAATATATATTTATATTTTTACATTGATTTTTTTAATATTTTTTTGTTCTTAGTCTGCGCCCACTGTGCCAAAAAGCAAATGGTGGAAATGCTTGGCTGTGATTGGCTGACTGCAAAAGCGCGAAAAGTACTTAGTGTTTGTGTCCTCACAATATGTGCAAAGGGGCTGGCGCTGTTGTTGGCTGTGTTGGCAGGGGGCGCCGTTGTTGGCTGTGGCTGATGTGGCTGGCGGGGGGGTGGTGGGAGCGCTGTTGTTGGCTGACACGTCACTGATTCACTGTGTTTAGGCCGTAGCTCAGCCAATAATAGAGCTACAGAAATCTTACACTGTTTTTTGGAAACATTGGAAGCTGTACTTTAAGACTACGTTTCAAGAAATATTTATTTAAAGCCAGAAATAATTTTTAAACACTTGAAAAGCCATTTATGTCATCATTTTCAGTCATTTTTGAAAAGTTTATAACCTTACACTGTTTTTTGGAAACATTGGAAGCTGTCCTTTAAGACTACGTACCAAGAAATATTTATTTAAAGCCGGAAATAATTTTTATACACTTGAAAACAGTCATTTTTGAAAAATTCTTAACCTTACAAGGGCCGTAGAACAGCCTATAATAGAGCTACAAATTTTGAATTTTTAAATATAAACTTTAATTTTAATCTTAATATTAATTTTTATATCAATTTTAGCAATAATATATATTTCTGTAATAATAAATATATATTTATATTTTTACATTGATTTTTTAATATTTTTTTGTTCTTAGTCTGCGCCCACTGTGCCAAAAAGCAAATGGTGGAAATGCTTGGCTGTGATTGGCTGACTGCAAAAGCGCGAAAAGTACTTAGTGTTTGTGTCCTCACTTTTCGCATAAGCTCAAAAAGTCCAAGTGGTTTTTGTCCATGCTAAGCGGCCAATTAAAGTCCAACTGGTTTGCGTCCCTACTGTGTCCGGCCAATTAAACCCGCGGGGTAAAACCCATCTACAAGACTGTATTATCATACCACCAAAAATGTGAAACCCATCTTAGGCGGACAATTTTTTTTTCCTAACCTTAAAAGGGCCGTTAATCGGCCAAAAATTGAGCTACAAAAAAGTATAAGTACTTTTTGGAAACATTAACAGGTTTTCTACAAGACTGTATCAACATACCACCAAAAATGTGAAACCCATCTTGAACGGACAATTTTTTTCTCGTAAACTTGAAAATGGCTTAAAACAGCCAAAAAATGAGCTACAAAAAAGTATAAGTACTTTTTGGAAACATTGGCAGGTTTTCTACAAGACTGTATTATCATACCACCAAAAATGTGAAACCCATCTTAGGCGGACAATTTTTTTTTCCTAACCTTAAAAGTGCCGTTGATCGGACAAAAATTGAGCTACAAAAAGTATAATCTTTGGAAACTAACGTTTTCTACGACTGACACAACCACAAAACTTGAAAATGGCAACACAAAAATGACACAAAAAATACCCTCTCGACAATTTTTGGAAATTGGCTACAAAAAAGTATAAGTACTTTTGGAAACATTAACAGGTTTTCTACAAGACTGTATCAACATACCACCAAAAATGTGAAACCCATCTTGAACGGACAATTTTTTTCTCGTAAACTTGAAAATGGCTTAAAACAGCCAAAAAATGAGCTACAAAAAAGTATAAGTACTTTTTGGAAACATTGGCAGGTTTTCTACAAGACTGTATTATCATACCACCAAAAATGTGAAACCCATCTTAGGCGGACAATTTTTTTTTCCTAACCTTAAAAGGGCCGTTAATCGGCCAAAAATTGAGCTACAAAAAAGTATAAGTACTTTTTGGAAACATTAACAGGTTTTCTACAAGACTGTATCAACATACCACCAAAAATGTGAAACCCATCTTGAACGGACAATTTTTTTCTCGTAAACTTGAAAATGGCTTAAAACAGCCAAAAAATGAGCTACAAAAAAGTATAAGTACTTTTTGGAAACATTGGCAGGTTTCATCATACCAGCAAAATATCGAGGTGAATCCCATCTTGGGAGGACGAAAATAAAAAACGATTTATTAAGAATGTTTGAATCCAAACTAACTAAAATTGACTAAATTTAATAGAAATAAAATTTTTAATTACTAGAAAATGTATTTTCATACAATTTTAAATTACAAAAAAATATATTTTTATTTAATTTTAAATTACAAAAAAAAGGAATTTTCTTACAAAATTATTTCTTATCACTGTAGCACAATTTTTGTCTGTTTTGCGGCAATTTCAATATTAGGAATTTTTCACGCGTCTTCAAAAATTACACTAGTTTACAGCGAAAAATACCCATTGAAGCCATTATTTTTTAATGATGTATTTTGGAATGCTGAACTCAAAAACGAATTTCAAAAAAAAACATATAAGCATAACAGATTTAATATGAAATTTATTAAAATGAAGATGTTCGCAAATTTAATTTAATGTTTGTCATATTAAATCGTATGTTGAGTCATATTTGTTTTTATTATGCACATACTTACAAAAAACATAATTAAAATAAATATGTTTCATATTAAATTTAAACATTTTATTCAACTTAAAATCAAAATTTTTGTAGTAAATATAAATGTACTATGAAAATATGTAAATCAAATATTTTCCATATTTAATTTTAAATTTGCCCATACTTAAAGTATAAGGTAATCATATTAAAATCAAACATTAACCACTTGATATGAAAAAAAACAGTGGTAAATATGAAAGATAGTTAACTTAAATATGAAAAATATTTAATTTGATTTTGATATTAATTTAATGTACAATTTCAACAACGTTAAAACGAAGTGCTTGACACTTTGCCTGGAAATAGTTAAGTCGAACTTTGCTTATATTAAACTTTAAAACGTTTCATATTCAAATCAAACTGTAAATAACTTAAATTTTAAGTAGCGGTGCCCTGCACACATAAAAAAAAATGCCGGGATATTTTTAAGACTAAAAAGCTTGATTTGAACCCGACGGAAGGATTGAAATTTTAAGCCCGCTTAGGATTGATTTTCCGTGATTGATCCCTTTTGGGATTGTTTTTAATCCGATTCGGGCTTAAATGTCGAGTGAGAGAGCGAACAATCTGAGAGCAATAGCAAATTCGCTCTCTTGGCTTCTCTCTTTTGTCGTCTGGAGCAAACGCTCTTGTGTCATTGGGCGCCTAGTCTGGCAAGCGCGCTGTGGTCGAGTGCGCTGAGACGCAGACGTTCTTGTGCTTCAGTCCCCGAGGTCCCGAGTTCGATTCCCAGACAAGGCAAGTTAAAGTAAGTATTTATTAATTTATATATATTTCTATTTCTTCATATTAAAGAAGACTTAAGTGAATCCAAATATACAATTATTAATATAAATATATATGCGCAAAGTAGTTATAAAAAAAAAAAAAAAATTTCTCGGGCTCAGTTTAAGCCATTCCGAGATCAACCCATTATTGAGCCCGTTTGGTGTTGAGTTGAGCCCGAATGGCACAGTTTTTTTTCTGTGTATGTTTGCATAACATACTGCGAATGTGTGTGAGTCAAGAACAATCGAAATGACTGCAAAGTAGTATAATTTGATTTTATTATGAAACATATTTATATTTAATATCATATTACTAATATGATATAACTTTAAAAACAATATTAAACATACTAATATTAAAGTTGGCAATAATTAAATTAACTATGGCAGTGTAAGCACTTCACTATGAATCATAGTTTAAGTGAATATGCTTAAACATTTATTTAAATATGCCACACATTAAATATAACAGTACAACACTTTATATCAACTATGGGCATATTAAATGAGAGTTTTAAGTTGACACACTTTATATTTAATAAAACACACTGTGGTGCAATATTATTGGTAAAAATATTTGAATCTAAGTGTAAATAGTTGGATTTACGTTGTTTTTTTTTGTGTGTACCCATACCTTTTAAGCCATATCTCGAGTTACAAACTTTAGATGAAGTCAAGCAAGGGATTAATCAAAAGGTTATGCGATTCCCAATAATCTAATTCAATAACATTTTCCAATCGGTTTAGTAGTTTAAAAGTAAGAAGCAAACATATTTCGAAAAAAATGATTTTTTCTCAAAAACGTGAAAAATTTGATTTTCTAAAATCTGTAAATGGTTGAAAATAAAAATCAAAAAATTTTTTTTTCTTCTATTCTTACAAATTGTCCTATTATGAAGAAAATAAGGCGTTTATGACGAAAATCTGTGGATAAATAGCGAAGTTGTAAGCAATTGTGTGAAACAACTAGGGGTCAAATTTGACTATTTTACGTGTTCATTAAAAAAATTTTTTTTTTACTTTGCTTTTTGCTCAATGTAAGAGTTTCAATAGAAACCAAATCACAGAAAAAAATTAAAAGCAAGGCCAAAAACGAAGAAAAAACGAGAAGGAAAAGCTAACTTCGACTGGGCCGAAGTTTTAATACACTTGAAAAACTTTACTCCAACTGATTTAACCTGTAAAATATATATAGGATATATATATTAGATATTTAAAATTTTTAAATCATTTGATAATAAAAATTTGATACCATAAAAAAAAACTTTTCTTATTAAAACACATTTTCCTAACGATTGGTCCTACGGCAGCTATATGCTATAGTCATCCGATTTTGCTCAATTTTTTCAAAATTGTGTGAAAGCATATATTACTAATTTATACTAAGATTGGGGACGCTACGATAGAAAACAAAAAAGTTTTTCTTACTAGCACTAGATTTTTGACCGACCGTTTCTATGGCAGCTATATAATATAATCATCCGATTTTGATAAATTTTTACTGTATTATGTGAAAGCATATAAAACTAACATATACCAATATAAGTGACGCTACGATGGAAAACAAAAAAGTTTTTTTTCACAAGAACTAGTTTTTTGACCGACCGTTTCTATGGCAGCTATATGCTATAGTGATCCGATTTTGATAAATTTTTCTAGAACGGTGTGGAAGCATATAAAACAAATATATACTACGATTATTGACGCTACTATGGAAAACAAAAAAGTTTTTCTAACTAAAACTTGTTCTTAGAACGATCGTTCCTATGGCATATTAGTTGCGTGCAGTAAAAAGAAGATTCTGTGCAAAATTTCAACTCGATAGCTTTAAAACTGAGGGACTAGTTCGCGTAGAAACAGACAGACGGACAGACGGACGGACGGACAGACGGATTGGAACTCAGCTCGTCGTCCTGCTCAAGAATATATACAGTTTATGGGGTCGGAAATGAATATTTCTATGCGTTACAAACTTCTGGGCAAAATTAATATACACTTTTCAAGTGTATAAAAAATCAACAATAATTAGTTACTTGTCGAGGTTTTATTTGAAAAATCATTGATGATGTTTTATTTCGAGTATTATTTTATTTACTCAAGCTTAACGATTATTCTCAGAGCATTCAAATTATTAGGGATTGTTTTGCTTGAAAATCAAGAATATTAATCCTAATAAGAATTTGTTTTCGGATGTTGAATTGTTATACAAAGTAGGCGGGGGTTTTTAAAGGGGCGCGATATAAATGCCTTCGATGGTTAAAAAGATTGGGGCCGCTACGATAGAAAACAAAAAAGATTTTCTCACTAGAAGTAGTTTTTTGACCGACCGTTTCTATGGGAGCTATATAATATAGACATCCGATTTTGATAAATTTTTCCTGTATCATGTGAAAGCATATAAAACTAACATATACCAAGATTATTGAAGCTACGATGGAAAACAAAAAAGTTTTTCTTACTAGAACTAGTTTTTTGACCGATAGTTTATACGGCAGCAATATGATATAGTCATCCGATCCGGCCGGTTCCGACATATTAGTTGCGTGCAGTACAAAGAAGACTATGTACAAAATTTCATCTCGATAGCTTCAAAACTGAGGGACTAGTTCGCGTAGAAACAGACAGACGGACGGACGGACAGACGGACGGACGGACGGACAGACGGACGGACGGACAGACGGATTTGAGCTCACCTCGTCGTGCTGATCAAGATTATATACAGTTTATGGGGTCGGAACTGAATATTTCTATGCGTTACAAACTTCTGGGCAAAATTAATATACACTTTTCAAGTGTAATCGCAGTCAACAGAACTGTACCTACGCATTTTACCAACACCTGTGATACCCTCCTTGACATCTTCTTTGTATGTGATATATCAAAGGCTCTGATGTTTGACCAAGTTTCCGCTCCAGCCTTCTCTAAACATGATCTCATATTTATGGCGTACGAACTATTTTTAGATCAACCTGAAAAATCATTTTTATACAGGGACTTTAGGGCTATTGACTGTAACATTCTATCGACTGAATTTTTTAAATACGACTGGGACCGTCTCTATTCGTTGACTGACCCTGACAGCCAATTAAACGTATTTCACCACAACTTTGACCGCCTATTTAATACATGTGTTCCTGTAAAATCCAAAAAAATCAAACCTAATGAAACACCCTGGTTTAACATTGAAATTAAGCGACGCATTAATCTTAGAGATGCTGCATATAAACGATGGAAGCGCTACCGCACACCTGACACAAAACTCTATTTTAAAAATCTAAGAGCAAACGTGGTAAAAATGATTAGAACCGCTAAGAGTACTTATTACAAGTCAAAGTTGAGCAGTGAACTATCATCCACACAAATTTGGAGGGAGCTCAAAGGGATGGGAATAGGCAAAAACAAACCAAGTCTCGAGAATGACCTAGATGTAAACACTATAAATGAAAAATTCGTCAAAATAAATGTACCTGTCTCCACTAACAATATGTATGTCAATTCTGTACCTCGATGTGATAATATTTTTAGTTTTATGTACGTAAGTTCTTGTGATGTCCTAGAAAGTATTCTCAATGTAAAGTCAAATGCAGAAGGTCTGGATTAACTTCATCCTAAATTTCTTAAAATCCTCCTACCAATGGTACTTGATTACATTACTCACATTATAAACACTGTCCTAACGACCTCAATCTTCCCTGACATGTGGAAATCGGGAAACATTATTCCTATTCCTAAATCAAATGGTGAGTACAGGCCAATTTCCATTTTGCCTTTTCTGTCAACAACAGCTCTCCTGAGAGTAGCGGAGGACATACGCAAACAACTCGACGATAGCAATGTAACTCTTCTGGCATTACAGGATTACAGCAAAGCATTCGACACTGTAGACTATGAAATTTTATACACAAAATTAAAGAATATTTACAATCTCTCGCCCACTGCATTAAAACTTATAAAATCATATCTGTCAGATAGGCGTCAAGCAGTGGTATCGGGCAATTCTATGTCAAAATTCCTACCCATTACACTAGGTGTTCCGCAGGGCTCTGTGTTGGGTCCTTTTCTGTTTTCCATCTATATAAATGACCTTCCTGAAAACCTGTCAAATTGTGAAGTCCATATGTATGCCGATGACGTCCAATTATATGTTAGTGGTCCGTTACGAGATATAAATGTTTTTGTCAGTGTTTGTAACAATAAATTAGAAACTATAAGTAACTGGGCTGCTGTAAATGGATTAAGTCTCAACCCTTTAAAGTCAAAATGCCTAATTATTTATAAGAAAACAGTAGACACAACACGGTTGGCTAAGCTTACCATTGGTGGATCCTCTATCGATTATGTGGACCATGCTTCCAACTTTGGAATAAAGTTTGACAATACACTATCGTGGAACTATCATGTAGCACAGGCGACTGGAAAAACCTATGGTATGCTTAGGCAACTGTCCATAACAAGAAACTGCCTGCCAAGAAACATAAAGCTTACTATTGCAAAAACGTGCCTAATACCGACACTGTTTTATGGAGTTGAAATTTTCGGCAGCTGCGATGGTATCAGCATGCACAAATTACGAGTGGCTTTTAACTCCATTGCCAGATACATATTTGACCGTAAATCTAATGACCATATAGCACAATACGCCAATAGCATTTTTGACCTAAATCCAAAATTATGGATATGCCTTAGAATTCTTATTCTATTACATAAAATTCTAATCGATCGAGAACCGGCGTACCTTTTTGAATTAATTAATTTTGCAGCCTCAAAAAGAACACAAAATCTAATATGTCCTAGAATACAATTGTCACGCTCTGAAAATCAATTCTTTGTTGCCGCGGCTCGTAGGTGGAACGAACTCCCACATGATCTTAAAGTTATTAGGAACGCAACGCAGTTTAAAAATAATTTAATTATACACCTACAAAGACAAAATTCTTAAAATTTATGTAAACCCAACCAAATGTATTGTATAAGTAAAATCAATGTTTAGAAATAAGTTAGGATACATGTCAATATGTCAATTACACTTAATCCTATGTGACTAACGCAATTAATAGGTACACAGTATTTGTAGCGTTAGGATAAATTTAATAATAAATACAAATACAAATAGGAGGGTTCCGGGTTATCAATAAACACACAATTTTGTAGGGTTGATTTAAAATATGTATGTACACTGTACATTGTACAGTTTCTTTGTAGTTGTTGTAATATATATATTTGTTTGGTTAAGAGTACTTCACTCAGACTAAGTCTGGTCTCTTCTGATCACTTGCCTCGAATGAATTAGGTAGTTACTCATTTGTGCGCCTTTACTCACACTACAATGTTGGGAAAGGCGCACTTACTAGTGTTTGACAATTTTGTAAATGTTTAAATTCAAATCATAACGGTTGAACGGTTTTCAACCTACTTTTCAAATATATACAATAACAGGCTACCCAGTTAGACAAATGTTTACAGAAGAGGCGCCATCTATTGGTCCAGTAGGGAAATTACTGCTGAGTAATGGTATCTGTACCATCAGTCAAAGCGAATATGAAAATTTTACGAGGAAATTCATAAAACCTCTATTTTCAGAAAATAAAGAAACTCATAGGGTACATTAGCGAAGCCAATTTTAGCTTTCCTCTTTGTTTTTTTTTTCTATTTTAATTTCTGAATGTTCTTCTGCTGTCAATATTAATCGCAGTAGCTTCTATTTTATAATGAAAGTTTGATCGAAATCAAACCAGGGGTTAATATAAAGTATAGTTCATTTTCAATTGCTTGCAAAAGTTGTGCGCCTATCTCTTTTTGTACTATGCGTACAATAACAAACTTCCATTTGAAGCCCACGTCTGTAAGGCAATTTGGATTTCGATTTTAAGAGAAGCTATTCAAAATCCCTTAACTACATCCACATGAGCAAAAGCAAATGCCAAAATATCCCTCTTTCACTAAAATCAGCAAAACTTTTTATTGGCTCTTGAAAAGGGACGTTTTCTCTTTTTTTCCCCTGAATGCAAATTATCAGTGGGAATTCAGCCGAAGCATGATGCTCGTTCGGATTTTGAATGAATTTGTTAAAGGGATTTGTTTTATATAGCGCCATCTGCCGTTATAAAGCTATAGCCCCATCTACCGTAGAAGTAGCCGCTTTCCATCATAATAATAACGCCGTCTGGCGCTAGTTCATCTAATTTAAATTAAAAACCCGCTAGTAGAAGAGCCTTTTACATAGCTTACAGTGGAACAGTGGTCTCTCCAACCAAATTTCAACCCAAAACCAATTCTCGGGGTCCTGGAAATCAATATTAACTTACTGAATTGGTTTCAATAAATTAATTAAATATTTTGTGTTTTAATAATGTAATGTGCATTTGCATAATTTTTCACACAACCAACCGAAAGTAGCCATATCAACCAAAACAATTTGCCACTCGAAAAAAATGTGATATTTTATTTCAAAAAGACGCAAATCCAGTTTGATAAGATGGACTATTTTCTTAGACACAAACCTTCTTACCTACTAAATCAGGGTTGTGCTAGAAATCTCTCGAGAAAAACCAAAACATTTGCATTAGCTTTGTATGCATGTTTTACTCCACAAGTAACGGGAATAAAAAGCAAAAGCATAAACATAAAATTAAAGAACATTATTTATCGATCTACCATATTTTACCCTAACCCGGAGTAAAAGTGTTAAGTTGATTGTTCGCAAAATTTAATTGGAATTATTGTTTAAACTGGCGCCAACCTGCTCAGCTGTTTATTGATTGAGTGAGGAGAGTCTGCTGCACCTGTGGTTGGTGGAGGTTTTGTTCGGATCACCTGTTTTCACTTGATTAACATTTGAGTAGGCCAAACGTAAACAAGCTTAGGTCGAAAATATTTGAGACTCCAAGAGTCAGGTCTGCGAATTGGACTTTGAACCCCGAAAATCTGACATCAAAGCTCATAAAAGCTCAGCTGTGTGATCAAAGCGCTCCGAGTCAATAGAGCTTTTTAAGCTGTTCGCTGAATCCAACAACAGGGGGAGCCACTAAGTTCAAGCTCTTAGAGAGCATTTAACCGATTAAATCATCCGCTTATATTTTGAAATAAATAAAGTCGATTATGGGATTGACTGAGAGAACACCCCCGAGCAAATCGGATGGAGAAGAGCAACAACCGAAAAGGAAGCAAACCGAAATGGCAACTCTTCAGGACGTCATGTTTGCGATTACAGCTAGTAACGCAAATATACAAAACATGAATGAGCGAATGATGAAGCTTGCAACAAAAGACGATCTAAATTGATTAAAGGAGCGCAGGTGGGATATGTTTCTAAAAAAATGGAAGAGATCGTGAAAGAGAATGAGAATTTGAAAGAAGAAATGCAGAAAATGAGAGCTACTTGATCAAAACAAGAAGAAAAACGTTATTGTTAAAGGAAGGAATCAGAAAATAATGCGAAAGAGGCAATGAAAAAGTTATGCGCAACGAAACTGTGCCTTAACGTAAATGTGAGCGCTGCGCGAAGATTTTTTGATCGAAATGGGAAAATCTAAATAGTGGCTGAGATGGAAACACAAGAGGAACGCAAATAAATTGAAAGGATTACGAGTCTACTTTGAGCGAGATCTTAACGCAGAAAAACAGAAATTTAAAGCAATCTTTCTCGCATTTAAACGCCGTCTACAACCTTTGGATGACTCCATCAACATAAGGGTTGTTAATGAAAATATTAACATAGCAGGAAACTGGATATCTTTTAACAAAAATAAACAACTTATGTGCAATGGACAACCGGCAGAAAATTTGATCAGGCAGATATATGGGAGCAAACTTAACCAAATAGACCTATCTTATTCTAGCTTAATAAGTAATTTAGAAGCAAAAAACTATTAGAAATCGAGCAGACTAATTTAGGACGTAGCGTCTCCTTTTTTAACATAGATGAGGATATTCGAAACTCGGACGACACTGAAAAATTGACAATACTGTCATATACTATAAGTGGCTTGGCAAACAAATATCTACATCGGGATTTCTTTAAATATATGCAGAGCAGTAAAGTTTTCGCACTACTAGAAACACACGTTGAGCAAGACAAAATATGTTACCACGACCATATGTTTCCCAACTTTTACACGCATTGGCAGCTAGCAAAAAGAACAAGCATATTTGGCAGACCAAGTGGGGGCATCTTACTGGGTGTTAAAAACTCCTTCGAAGAGATGTCGGGAATAACAATTATTCACATACAAAGTAATTTAACAAAATATGTAATAATATCGGTATATATTCGAGGCGCAAATTGGATTCAAGAATTTGAAATAATTAAGGATACTATTGCAAGTGAGAGCACTGAAAAAGTAATTTTTTTGGGTGATATGAATGTGCGTATTGCCGCGGAGCAGCAAATAATGGATGAGAAAACTATGCAGCAACATTAGTTTCGGTACGTACCAGAACCGGAACCGAAATTTGTTTTGGTTTGATTCCCTGCAAAATACTTAACAATTTCGGAATAAAACATTTGACACTGTGTGACGTTAATGGGTTGGTAATTTTAAATGGAAGGACCAGAGGAGATTTGAGTGGCAACTTTACGTAATTGAGCACCGGGGGAAATTCAGTAAATGACCTGTGTGCAATGAACCTAGATGCTTTGAGCCATGTATCGAAATTTGCAGTGAAAGATGCGATATGGTCGGACCACCAGCCGATTTGGCTCTACCTGCACAACGAAAAGACCGAACTGCAAACAAAAAACTTTGGATTATTACCTAGATTATCTTGGAAAAGCATGGACACAAAATCTTATAAATCAAATCTGAACTTAAGACTTATGCAAACAATGGAATTAAACGTGGAATTAATGTTGACTCGAATAATAAGAACAGTAGTACCTGAACAATCAAACAAACAAAAGCATACCATTTATAAAAATAAATGGTTCGATAAGAAATGTGATATTTTGAGAACAAAAGTATTTAAAGCGCTCCGTATATGCAGACGCACGCAGAGTCTGGAAGATAAAAATAAATACTCAACAGTAAAGAAAACCTATGACATGCTTCTGCATGTTAAAAAACTAGAATATTGTTAAAGCCTGGAAACTTAACTAAACTGCGTCAACAATAGTAAGGACTGGTGGAAAGTCGCAAATGAGATTAGAGGAACAACCTTTCAAATGGGTACAAACATCCGAGTGTCTGATTTTAAGATATACTTTGAACAGCTACTAAACCCTCAGCAAGCCATTTACATGATAAGCTATGCTCCACCTTTTATTGAAGACATATATTGAATGACATCCATATGATGCTAGCAAAAGTTAAATGCAATAAAGCCCCTGGACACGATCGTATACCGTATGAATTTTTTAAGCACGCATCAGAGGAGTACATCACACAGTTGGCAAAGGCGTATAATGATATATTTAATCAAAGTCAAGCAGAAGTGGATGCAACTTAAAAAAAAACGAGAAGGCAAAGCTAACTTCGACTGTGCCGAAGTTTTAATACACTTGAAAAACTTTACTCCAACTGATTTAACCGGTAAAATATATAGAGGATATAGTTATCAGATATTTTAAATTTTTAAATCATTGATAACAAAAATTTGCTACCATAAAACAAAACTTTTCTTAGTAAAGCAAATTTTTCGACCGATCGGTCCTATGGCAGCAATATGCTATAGTCCTCCGATTTTCATAAAATCTTCTTAACGCATATAAAACTGATATATACCAAGATTGGTGACGCTACGATGAAAAATAAAAAAGTTTTTCCCACTAGAACTATTTTTTTGAGCGACCGTTTATATGGCAGCTATATGCTATATTCATCCGATTTTAATAAATTTTTCCACAAATATGTAAAATCATCTAAAACTAATATATACCAAGATTGGTGACGCTACAATAGAAAATAAAAAAGTTTTTCTCACTAAGACTTATTTTCCGACCGATCGTTCCTATGGCAGCTATAAGATATAGTCATCTGATCCGGCCGGTTCCGACATATTAGTTGCGTGCAGCAAAAAGAAGACTCTGTACAAAATTTTAGCTCGATAGCTTTAAAACTGAGAGACTAGTTCGCGTAGAAACAGACAGACAGACAGACGGACAGACAGACAGACAGACAGACGGACAGACGGACGGACAAGCGGAAATGAACTCGGCTCGTCGTCCTGATCAAGAATATATATAGTTTATGGGGTCGGAAATGAATATTTCTATGCGTTACAAACTTCTGGGCAAAATTAATATACACTTTTCAAGTGTATAAAAAAACAATTATATTCCCCATCTTCAAAAAAGGAGATTCTAATGGGCATCATTATCCAGCGACTAACGAAGTGGGTGGAAATAAATAATAAAATGTAGGAGTATCAAGCTTTCTTCCGTCAACATTATTCGACAATAGATAACATAACATATATAACTTAGTATCCATTGTAGAATTGAAGCACGAAGAGAAAAAGAAAGTGTTGATTTCTTTGTAAATTTTAAAGCGTCAAATACCGCTAGAGCAGAGAATAGAGTACCAAGAAAAATGCTAATTTATAAACTATGGCGGCTTGGGCTGTCAACAAAAGTTGTAAATTTTATAGAAAAAGATGGTGCAGACCTGGAAGGAGGCCTCTATATTGTTGACAAAAATATTTGATTATTACTGTACGCGGATGACATAGTTATACTCGCTGACGAAGTAGAAGTGTTACAGAAAATGATTAACAGACTAGAACAATACTGTAGACTGTGGGGAATGGAAGTTAATCTTTAAAAGTCGGAAATAATGGTGTTTCGGAGAGCAGGACGTCTGGCAAATATAGAACAGTGGTCCTTCAACAATAACACAGTCAGGATTGTATCGCAGTATAAATATCTTGGAATCACTTTCACGATCTGCTAAAGGCCTTATTCAGTTTCTATTTGGTGCATAGTCCTTTCGATTTTATTCGTAGGTTTGGTTGAGGTTGTTCCTTCAAAGATGTGATTTTATACCCTTGCAGAGGGTATATTAAAATTGTCCCGATGTTTGTATCTCCTCCCTCAGTTTTAAAGCTATCTTGACCAAATTTTGCAAAAAGTCTTTAAATATAATATATCATATAGCTGCCATAGGAACGATCGGTCCAAAAACTAGTTCTAATGAGAAAAACTTTTTTGTTTTCCATCGTAGCGTCACCAATCGAGATATATATTAGTTTTATATGCTTCCACACAACTCTGAAAAAATTTATCAAAATCGGATGACTTTAGCATATAGCTGCCATAGGAACGATCGGTCTAAAAACTAGTTCTAATGAGAAAAACTTTTTTGTTATCAATGATAGCGCTTTTTAAAAACTGCAAGGGTATTTAAAACATCGGCGTAGCCGATGTTAGCCTTCTATTTTTTTTTTCTAAAATTTAATTGTAGTGGGAAAAATTTTTTCTTGTCAATGGTCAAATCTGCAGGGGTATTTAAAACATCGGCGGAGCCGATTTCAGCCTTCTATTTTTTGTGTGTACCTTTAGTACCATTTAAAATGTTGAGTTTTTCTATTGGTGCATTGACATACCCGGGACAGAAAAAGCATTTTATTCTAGTTTTCAATCATAATTTTGTTAAGATGAAGAATTGTTCTGTAAATTTTATGCAAATAAGATAAAAGGAATTAAATGTTAAATGAATTAAATGTATATCTGAGACGCGTTTCAATCCACTCCCGATAGCCGATGAGGACACCTAAATGCACTTTAATCAAGTATTTATACTTTCTGCTTGAGTTCCGTTTCCCTTCTCTTCCCCACCCAGCTCCAGCACCGTCACGGTCTTAAATGTGCGTTTGTTCATAGCGCTGGCGTCTTCTTTGACTTGGTCCTTGTCCTTTTTCTTCTGCCTGGCCTAGGCACGGCGCGCAGGCAACGCGACTTCTAACGACCAATCAGAAGGCGCTGTCGTCAAAGTTGGCTGCCGCCTCCCTTAGCATCTCCGTGGCCGTCTCAGCAGCCATTATAACCGCTGATGCTGTTGATGGCTTTGTGTTTTCCTCTTGTTGTTGCTTGAGCCTGTGTGTAAGGGGCTGAATACATACATACATTCTGCACAGATTCATTCATCTATGTATATGTATCAGGATGGCATAATGAGGAAAATCTCGCGAGCTGTGGTTGCGTCGCATTAAAGAAAGAGAAAAAGAAAATATATATTTCGGTGTAGGTACATATAGTAGAGAGTACATACACATGCACATGCATGTTTTATGCGGGAGTGTGTGTGTGTGTGTGTATGTGTGTGTGTGCGCGTCTGAGAGAACGTCAAGAAAGTTTTGGCAGCCTTTTTAAAGACACTTGGCGGCAACCAGGGGAGCGAACAAAGGGGGAAGGCACAGAAGCTTTCGAGACACAACTGTACTCGTTCGTGAACGGCCTGAATAACTACCGCGCTGGTAGTTTGTAGTCCAAGAAGATGAACACGATTATTTATTTAATTAAAATAAGCCAGCTAGGCTTTTCTCGGAAACTATAAAACAAAGGCACTACCAACGCGCCCCCACGCTATCAACCCTTTAGTAAGATCTTCGCTTGTGCTTTCACCTTCCGCCTTCCCCGCAGCAAAAAATGCCGATTTCTTATTTACATTGTTGGAGTTGAGTTAAGCTCCACCCCCTTTCCACTTCTTTGGCCGTCAATCATTAATCTCATAAAGGCACGCTTTTAATTTAAAAGTAGGGGTTAGTTTCTCACACATGAATCTAAGTCTTACCTTTTTAAAGCCTCGAAGAGGCTATTCTAATTGTATACAAAAGTTGCTGCTGCTATGCCGGACCGTAGCCAAGGCATAGATGAGAAAACATACTATTATTTCCTATAAACCCTGGTAGATTGATTAAAATCAAACGACTAAGACAAATAAATACGAAACGAAACTCAATTTAATGTTAAAATAATAATAATACAACACTTAGGGCCGATTCCTCATCTACTATATAGCTGCTTTATGTCAGATAAACATAGAAGATTGAAAATCGGGCTTTAATATCTCCTGAGATAAATTATAAAAAACGAGAAGGCAAATCTAACTTCGGTTGCAGAGGTTTCAGTACACTTTGAAAAATTTACTACAATTCATTTACTCGGTTAAATATATATAGGATAGGATAGGAATTTGATTTAGCGTTGCAAAAATCAAATTTTGATGTTCGATTTTGTTGACAACAATATTTTAATTCAATAAAGGGAATCCCAGATAGCCAGAAAAACGTTAGTTTATTGAATTTGATCAATTACTTTAGATTTTACAGTGGTTTTAAATTGAATAATTTTTATACTCTGTACCGAAGGTACAAAGAGTATATTGGGTTTGTGCAAATGTATGTAACAGGCAGAAGGAAGCATCTCCGACCCTATAAAGTATATATATTCTTGATCAGCATCAACAGCCGAGTCGATATAGACATGTCCGTCTGTCCGTCCGTCCGTCTGTCCGTATGAACGCTGAGATCTCAGAGATGGTAAGAGATAGAGGTTTGAGGTGTATTGAACATATATTTCTTTTACTTGCAGGCAGATCAAGTTTAGTTTTTTTTTTTGCCACGCCCCCTGCCTCCCCCGCAAATCGAAAAAAACCGTATATCTTCTACAATTTTGGAGTTAGGTTGTTCGAACCTTCTAGACATATATTCTACTCATAATTTCTTATCGAACCCCCATACATTGTTTCCGATCAGATAAACGATAGTAGAGTTGCCACCCCCGCAATTTTAAAAACACCTCAAATATCCCGCAACTTTGGAGTTAGGTTGTTCGAAGCTTCTAGGCATATATTCTACTCATCATTACTCATCGAGCTCCCATACATCGTTTTACGATCAGTTGAACGATAGTAGAGTTGCCACCCCCGCAATTTGAAAAACACCTCTGTCTGTCCGTATGAACAAACAGATCTCAGAGATGGTAAGAGTTAGAGGTTTGAAGTGTATGGAACATATAATTCTATTACCTGCAGACAGATCAAGTTTATTTTTATTTTTTGCCACGCCCCCTGCCTCCCCCGCAAATTAAAAAAAAAACGTAATAACACCTACAATTTTGAAGATAAATAGTTCGAACATTCTAGACATATATTCTACTACTTATTATTTATCAACCCGCCATACATCGTTTTTCGATCAGATGAACGATATAAGAGCAATACGTAAAAGAAAATTCAAAGCAACGAAGTGAGCAAAGTGAGAGCGAGAGGGTAATAGCTTACTGGTAATTTCCCAATTGGACTGCCGCTTATAGTTTCCTCCCTTCTTTCACATAGATATTTTTGTAAGGAGGCAAAGACCAAGTATGAGAGGAGCGATGTTATTGAGATGGCCTGCGGTCAGAAATCACGCGTGATTCCCGCGTGACTAATATAGATATGTTTATGTTAATAGGAAATTATATTCAAATTTTATAATTTTACGAGTTATGTACTAGGGTAATTATACTCATCATTACTTATCGAGCCCCCATACATCGTTTTCCAACCAGATAAACGATAGTCAAAAGAGTTGCCACCCTCAGATTTTGAAAAAACCTCACACTTTAAAGTTATCAGTTACATACAAACAGGTACAGAGTATATTACAGTCGGGCTTGACCGACTTTCTTACTTGTTTCAAATATAGATGTTGGAACTCACGTTTTGGGTGGACACTATTTTTGGGTGAATTTTTTAACATAAAGAGGCTCGGAAAAAAAGGTTCTCTCGTCGCCATTAATTTGAGGCATGAAAATCATGGGTAAGCTAATAATTAATGTATTGTAAAAGTTGCAACTACATATCCCCGCAGCTGCCATTTAGCAGCCATATTAAGGGTCGGTCCAAAAACTAGTTCTAGTGAAAAAAATAGAAGGCTAACATCGGCTACGCCGATGTTTTGAATACCCTTGCAGTTTTTGAAAGACGCTACTGCTGATTTTGTTTTTTGTTTTCCATCGTAGCGTCACCAATTGTGGTATATATTAGATTTACATGCTTTCACACAATTCTGAAAAAATTTATCAAAATCGGATGACTATAGCATATAGCTGCCATAGGAACGATCGGTCCAAAAACAAGTTCTAGTGAGAAAAACTTTTTTGTTTTCCTACGTAGCGTCTCCAATCGTGGTATATATTAGTTTTATATGCTTCCACACAATTTTGGAAAAATTGATCAAAATCGGATGACTATAGCATATAGCTGCCATATAAACGTTCGGTCCAAAAACTAGTTCTAGTAAGAAAAACTTTTTTGTTTTCCATCGTAGCATCACCAATCGTGGTATATATTAGTTTTATATACTTCCACACAATTCTGGAAAAAATTATCGGAATCGGATGACTAAAGCTTATAGCTGCCATAGGAACGATCGGTCCAAAAACAAGTTCAAGTGAGAAAAACTTGTTTGTTTTCCATCGTAGCGTCACCAATTGTGGTATATATTAGTTTTATATGCTTTCACACAATTCTGAAAAAATTTATCAAAATCGGATGACTATAGCATATAGCTGCCATAGGAACGATCGGTCCAAAAACAAGTTCTAGTGAGAAAAACTTTTTTGTTTTCCTACGTAGCGTCACCAATCGTGGTATATATTAGTTTTATATGCTTTTACACAATTCTGAAAAATTGATCAAAATCGGATGACTATAGCATATAGCTGCCATAGGAACGATCGGTCTAAAAACTAATTCTAATGAGAAAAACTTTTTTGTTATCAATGGTAGCGCCTTTCAAAAACTGCAAGGGTATTTAAAACATCGGCGTAGCCGATGTTAGCCTTCTATTTTTCTATTTGAAGGTATACGCACACTACGCGTATAAGCAAAACAAATGCAATTATTTTATAAAATTTTAAATTTATTTAAATTAAATTTTCAGTAAATAAACCAGTGTGTGATTTCATACCTGGACTTTTACATATGATCCCTTCTATTTTTATACCCTTGCAGAGGGTATATTAAAATTGTCACGATATTTGTAACGCAGTGAAGGAAGCATTTCCGACCACATAAAGTATATATATATTCTTGATCAGCATGACGAGCTGAGTTCATTTCCGTTTGTCCATCTGTCCGTCCGTCCGTCTGTCCGTCTGTCCGCCGGTCCGTTTGTCCGTCTGTTTCTATGCTATCTACTCCCTCAGTTTTGAAGCTATCTTGACCAAACTTTGCAAAAAGTCTTTAAATACAAATACGCTGCACATTTGCCGGAATCGGCCGGATCGGATGGCTATATCATATTGCTGCCATAGAAACGATCGGTCCAAAAACTAGTTCTAATGAGAAAAACTTTTTTGTTTTCCATTGTAGCGTCACCAATCGTGGTATATATTAATTTTATATGATTTCACACAATTCTGAAAAAATTCATCAAAATCGGATGACTATAGCATATAGCTGCCATATAAACAGTCGTTTGAAACAGTCGTTACGATTGGCGTTATCGTCATCACGATTTAACATTTTATTAAAAAAGGAGCCAAGCTAAATATTACCTAAAATTGTAGGTTGGTATTACCGAAAATTAGAATTTAGAAAGTTGTGAGACATTTAAAATCACAGTGGGAGGCACAAATACATTTGCATTCCTCAATTTGTAATGTTAAGTGGTATAAAAGTGCATATTTTATTTATATATATAAGCGGTTATTAAAAGATTTTGAAAAATTAAAACCCATCATTGCAGCTAATTCCAAAATGGCCGGGCCCTCACTCACCCTTATAGTGGGTGAACTCTGTGCTACAACCAGTAAAAACTACCATTCGCCCTGAGATTTCAGGGTGATGTACTGTTTGCCAACGTTTTATTTATTTACAAAGTGAACAGATAATAATAATAATGCAAAATGGCAGATCATGTCACCATATCACTGTGGGAGAAACAATAAATTTAGCGGCGATAAATTCAAATTTTAACTTAAGTCCTGGCGGCAATATTTTTTCGAAATCAAATATTAATATTTCAAATAGGCCAAAAACACTTTTCGGTATGCTCTTCTCCAAATATTACCACAGCTGTTAAACTTTGAACACAACATATGTACCACCAGTTTCTGCCAATCGCTTTCTAGCCAATTTTGACCTCGTGCTAAAACTGCCATATATATTGTTTTTATCAGATTGAAATTCAACCTTTTGCTATTATACTAAAATAAAGGTGTGTAATAAAAAAAAATATTTGTGTTTGTGACCTGTGATTGTCTTTCGTGCCAAAATGCAATATTAATTGTATTGCTTTTATGGATGTAATGTTTACTAATAAACTAATCTTTGGTAGAGCAGAACTTTTGAGGAACAACTTGGATCCGTTTCAATGTTTTTTTTTTTTTTTTAAATTATTCAATGTTTTGCGCATTTCTATGATCGCATATAAGCGATCACAAATAATTTCATTATTTAATAACAAATGATATAATTGTTCATTTCATGTCAAATTTTGTCAAAATGTGTGTACATATATCTTAACTATTAACAGCAACAAAATTTTATGAAAATTGGTATAGAAATGCCTTAAATTCGGAAGAAAACGGCCAGATATCGAGTAAAATAGTTTTATACAAAAGTAAAAAATAATAAATTAAACGTTGGCACTAAATCAAAAATTATTTATATATTAATTTTAATTTCTGGTATATTTATCTACAAATCAAAATTAATTGTACATAAATAGCATTATTTTTGCAGAAGTTATTAATTAATCGCCGCTAAATCTATTGTTTCTCCCACTGTGCATATGTTGGGGACATTTATATCAAAAGAAAAATATTAACCGAAAGTCGAATATACGTAGCACTCTTTCTCGGAGCCTAAAAACGAGAAGGCAAAGCTAACTTCGACTGTGCCGAAGTTTTAATACACTCGCAAAAGTTAATTCCAACTGTTTTCACCAGTAGAATATATATAGGATATATATATCAGATATTGATAAATTCAAAATCATTGAGAATCAAAATTTGATCGCGTTACCATAAATAAAATCTTTTCTTAGTAAAACACATTTTCCGACCGATCGGTCCTATGGCAACTATATGATATAGTCATTAGATTTTGATAAATTTGTCCAGAATTATGTGGAAGCATATGCAACTAATATATACCAAGATTGGAAAAGTTTTTCTAACTAGAACTATTTTTTCGACCGATCGTTCCTATGGCAGCTATCTGATATAGTCATCCCATTCGGCCGGTTCCGACATATTAGTTGCGTGCAGCACAAAGAAGACTCTGTGCGATAGCTTTAAAACTGAGTTTGCGTAGAAACAGACAGACAGAATTGAACTCAGCTCGTCGTCCTGATCAAGAATATATATAGCTTATGTGGTCAGAAATAAATATTTCTATGCGTTACAAACATCTGGGCAAAATAATTATACACTTTGCAAGTGTATAATGATGTGTAAGTCTGCGCCTGGTTGAACACCTATTCTTCCACTTCAACTTTGGGAATTACTCGCTATGATTTCACCTTTCGTAGCTCGGTATATAACTAACGAATTTAAAGTGTGGGTCCGCGCAGACTCTAAAAGTGCTGCCCATCACGGTTGCGGTCGGTGCTGTCCATCGTAATTACTTGATTTGGTTATAACTCCACTATTTCTAGAAGGTCCAAACAATCTAACTGCCAAATTGTTTCAGATATGCGATTTTTTCAATCCCGTTACTCGTAGAGTAAAAAGGGTATACTAAGTTCGTGCGAATGTATGTAACAGGCAGAAGGAAACATTCGCGACCCCATAAAGTATATATATTCCTGATCAGCAACAATAGCCGAGTCGACATAGACATGTCCGTCTGTCTGTCTGTCCGTCTGTATGAACGCGTCGATCTTAGAAATTAGAAACTATAGAGTCATGTTCTTTGAAATGTAGGAAGGTGCATAAAGAATCAATTTTTCAAAAAAAATTGTTCAAACCTGAAACAAACTTGGCCTGCGTTAACCTACTTACATTTCAGAGCACAAGTCTCTAACTCTTATAGTTTTTGATATCGTTCATACGGACAGACATACGGACATGTCTATATTGATGCTGATCAAGAATATATATACTTTACAGGATCGCAAATGTTTTCTTCTCACTGTTAAATACTTCAGCACAACATCATGATACCCTTTTTACCCATTTCGATGGGTACAGGGTATAAAAATATACTATTTCCTATACATTTTTTTTCTGTGTGTTGCAAGTATTTACTTAGACTCGAGTGTTGTTGTTGATCAAGAATTTTTGCCTCTTTGATGCAATTCTGCGAGCTTACTGTAACCATCAACATTCCCAGTTAGGCGCTGTTTTGCTCCAATTCCGGTCGCTAATCGCGAAAGCACATAAACAATTTAATTTCGAAAGACTCTCCCCTTAACTGGCTGAGGCAGACGAGTTAGCGCTTGGCAAGGGTTGGTCAAGCGTCCGACTTCCAAAGGTCACCATCGGACCTCAAAACTGGCCAGAAGATTTTTACGTTTTATTGTCTTTTTGCACCCAAGAAAAGTATTTGAATTGTGAGAAAATTTTGTGGACATACTGGTTTACCACCCCACCCCTTTGAATTCAAGTTTGATTTTTGGAAATTCATCAAAACTGGATTAGTTTCCCATGGAAAATGACAGAGGCATGCTCCATGCTTGGAGTAGCATTTTTCTCAAGAAATGACAGGGCACAAGATTTTGTGGATTGAAGGTTGACATGGACTCAGACTGAGTCGCTTTATGTATGGGAGTGGTGGTGATGGCCCATCAATATCATCGTGTTCTAAGTTAAAGGAGTATGCCAAAAACCGCGCACTAAAAAAAGCACAATATATGCAAGTTTAGCAAGAATTGTAAAGCGCGGTAACTAAAGTGGGCGTGGGCGTGGGTGGTGGCAATAAAAGGGAAGAAGGGCGCTCGGTGTGTAGTGGCGTGTCTGCGCGAAGTAGGTAAGGCATTCAAGAAGCCAATAGGCACATGGCGCTAAACTTCGCCAAAGCGTCGGCTCACCATTGGTGAAAATTATTTTCTGCGTTTTTCCTATTTTGCTTTTTACAAGTCAAGAGTTTGCACATAGAAGGCGTCCCCCTTTGCATATACTCGCTTGCCATGTCTGTGTCCAAAAACCAAAACGAAACTTTTCCGCGTGATAAATTTACCCCCACAGAATCGCTTTGCAAAGATTCCAAAACTGTACAAAATGAATGGGGGTGGGATAGTTTTTAAAATCAAATAAAGTTACAATTTCATTCCAGAATCGTCTTCAATTTTCAGCCTTAGGTGCTTTACCCTAAACTTAAGGAAAAGTAGTTCTGAATATTATGGAAAGTTTTTTATTTGTTAAGAAAAAGTAAAATAAAAGGATTTCTAATACTAAAAAAAATTTAAAACGTATTTGGTTTTAATTAAATTTAGGAAAATATAATTTTTCAATACAATTCAATCTATGATGTACATGAGCTTAACGCTCACATCTCTCGTGTATTTAAGAAATGGAAACTAATATATTGAATTTTGTTAAAATCTTTCGTCAAATGCAACGCCAATCTTTATTCCTTTATATAATGAACATGTTGATCGTTGAATGTAAAGGGATGGAGGGAGGGAGCGGGAGCTGAGTCGATATAACCATGTCCGTCTGGCCGTTCGTCCGTCTGTTTCTATGCTATCTTCTCCCTCAGTTTTAAGGCTATCTTGACCAAACTTTGCAAAAAGACTTTAAGTCCAAGAAATAGTTCTAGTGAGAAAAACTGTTTTTGTTTACCATGATAGCATCATCAATCTTGGTATATATTAGTTTTAAATGCTTCCACACAATTCGGGAAAGTTTTATCAAAATCGGAAGACTATAGCATATAGCTGCCATAAGAACGATCGGTCCAAAAACTAGTTCTAGTGAGAAAAACTTTTTTCTTGTCAATGGTAGCATCTTTTTAAAACTGGAAGGGAATTTAGACATCGGCATAGCCGATGTTAACAGAGCGAAGGAAACATTTTCGACTATCTAAAGTATATATATTCTTAATCAGAATGAACTGCCGACTCAATATAGAAATGTCCGTCTGCATGAACGCGTCGATCTCAGAGACTAGAGATAGAGACCTGTGCTTTGGTATGTAAGTAGGCGTTTACCATACGCTGATTGAACTTATTTCTGATTTGTATCATTTGTGATTTAAAAAAAGAATTTTATTGGCCTTTTTTCTGAGTGTCGGGTATATAAAAATCGAGCAGGGCCGACTTTAACTTACTCTCTCGATGTTCTAAAACGCCTGCACTGAGAAATTCCAAAATAATGTTTTTTTGTTACCTCCGTGAGGGCCTTTAAAGAAGAAAAATATTTTCTTAAGCGCAGAAATTTTTTTTAGAAAATATTTGTTGGAAAGGCAGTACTTTCCTTGTTTTTAGTATTATTATGTTCGGAAAAAGGCTTTTGGCATCTTTTTCAAATTTAAAGTCCTCTTTTTCTGTTAATTACAAAATATTTCTAAGTCTCATGTCACATTTAAAAATGTATCGTCTCCCAATTCTATTGTGTTAAGCCGACCCACGTCTCTGAGTGTCAAGTCTTGAGATTGGCTTAAGCCGATGCCGAATCTAAGACTGGCCATTCCCAAAAACCAATCACTTAGATTCACTGATTTGAATTTGGGCAGCATATAAGCTGCTACAATAACAGAATTGTTTGCATTTTTCGGTGCTCTATTGACTAGGCCAAGGCCGAAACCAAAGGACAAGGTCAGTCGATGTGTTCCTGCCCATCAAAACAATGCAAGCCAATTTTGCAAAAGTCGTAATTGCAGACGGGGAAGCGGGCACGACGTATGGGTGGAGGTCGATATGCCGGACACCAATGAAAATAAAATGATGCCTTTGCAAACAAAACAAAAGCCTAACTCTAGCGAGATGCACTCGGATTGTCCGAGCTTCGGTCAGGCCGCATCTGAATGGCATCCATGTGGTACCTTTCGAAATGTCGCTTCAAATGATACACGGGAGCGTGGAGTCGGCGGGAGCAAACCAGAGCAAAAGCATGCGCGTGACTAGGATTTGTATTGTGGTCAGTTCAGGAGAGAGCTAGCCTCTCTCCGACTAAAGCCAAAGAGATGTTGTTCTACTTATTGATGTGTATATAAGTGTGCAATAGCATCATGAAAGAACAATTTTTTTTGCTAAAATTTCTGTTTAATGGTAGAAATAAGTCAAACATGTTTAAATTATAATTTATTTATCTTCACTCAGAAAAAAGAGATTCCTAAACTTTATGGAATCACGGCAGCAAAAATATGAAATTGTAAAGACGGTTCGGTCCCGGGGTTCGAACCTGTAGTTAAGCTTTAGGTTCGGTTCGCAGACCGATTCTAAGAAGCAAGGAACCGAAGGTTTTAAATCGAACCTTGGGTTATAACTCATACATTTAATCGACTGATCGTTCGCCGCTATTTCTGGTGAATTTGCCGATACGGTGGAAGCTAAAAACATTTTGCAATTTTCTTTTGCTGATACATTTCGTTATGCAAATTAGTCCGAATTCGCTAAACGAGGCCATGATCCAATATTTATACACTTGCAAAGTGTATATTCATTTTGCCCAGAAAGTTGTAACCCCTAAAGTATCTAACTTCCCTTTAAAAAATTTAAGACAGTTTTTTTTCAATTATTTTTTAAATAAAGTTTTTAAAGGCTTACAAAATATATTCAATAATTTGGCAAACAAAATAGGAATATGTTTCATCAAAAATAATATTAACGAGAAGGCAAAGCTAACTTCGACTGTGCCGAAGTTTTAATACACTTGCAAAAGTTCACTCGAACTGATTTAACAGGTAGAATAACTGATTCAACAGGTAAAATATAGATATCAGGTATTTATAAATTCAAAATCATTGAGAATCAAAATTTGATCACGCTACCATAAAAAAAAACTTTTCTTAGTACTTTCCGACCGATCGGTCCTATGGCAGATATAAGATATAGTCATTCGATCCGGCCGGTTCCGATATATTAGTTGCGTGCAGTAAGAAGAAACTCTATGCAAAATTTCAGCTCGATAGCTCGATAAAACTGAAGGACTAGTTCGCGCAGAAACAGACAGACGGACTGACAGACGGACGGACGGGCAGGCGGAAATAAACTCAGCTCGTCGTCCTGATCAAGAATATATATAGTTTATGGGGTGGGAAATGAATATTTCTATGAGTACCAAACTTCTGGGCAAAATTATTATACACTTTGCAAGTGTATAAAAATCGGGTTTAAATTGCACTAAAAAAAACGAAATTACTTAGTGAACGACGCAATCGATTTTTAAAAAACTTCTCACTGCCAAACGAGGATGTTGAAGTCGGGAAGAACCGACTCGAACTTCGCTCTCTGTTTAAATGGAACTTTATAATATTTTTCCTTCAAAATTTTCTAATTGCCAACTTAAGCCAATCGAAAATTATTTCTTGAATGTTTTATTTTCCGCAACGTTTTTACCTAAGTTTAGAATGTCAAAAAGGAAAGATGTGCCCGGCAACAAATCCAAATTAAAAAAGACACAATTGAGCACATTCGGATAGTTGGTTTAAAGGATATACTTACCTTATTGAACTCATCTTGTTAGCCAGCTCGAGGTCGAAGTTTTAATTAGTTCTGTAAGTCCTTTGAGACGAATCTCGACGGCCTTCGAAATATATTGGAGAATAAAATTATTTTTAAATATTAGGCAATGGGTCTCCTAAATTCTCCTGAATTTGGCATAAACTTGAATCAAGGTGGAATTCTTTCTACGCAATTTTTTCGAATTTTAAATAGATGTTCTCACTGAAACCTACAAACTCACCAATCGTCCATATGACTACTATATGATTGATTGGAGGAGGATAAGATAAATGTGTGGTTGCACGTGTTTCGACCTGGAAGCCATGATTCCGACAGTTCTACTGAACCGATTTTTATCAGCCATGTTGCAAACGACGCAGAATTAACTTAATTCTGGCCCGTATCTCAATCATCAGGAAAAACATTTTTGTACATTAAACTACAAAAAACGAGAAGGCAAAGCTAACTTCGACTGCGCCGAAGTTTTAATACACTTGAAAAACTTTACTCCAACTAATTTAACTGGAAAAATATATATAGGATATAGATATCAGATATTTAAAATTATTAAATCATTGATTATAAAAATTTGATACCAAAAAAAAACTTTTCTTAGTAAAACACATTTTATAGTCATATGCTATAGTCATCCGATTTTGATAAATTTTTTCAAAATTATGTGGAAGCATATAAAACTATTATATACCAAGATTGGGGACGCTACGATAAAAAACAAAAAAGTTTTTCTCACTAGAAGTAGTTTCTTGACCGACCGTTTATATGGCAGCTATATGCTATAGTCATCCGATTTTGATAAATTTTTTCAGAATTGCGTGGAAACATATAAAACAAAATCGTAGTATAGATTGGAGACGCTACGATGGAAATCAAAAAAGTTTTTCTCACAAAGACTTATTTTTCGACCGATCGTTCCTATGGCAGCTATATGCTATAGTGATCCGATGTTGATACATTTTTCCAGAATTATGTGGAAGCATATAAAACTAACATATACCAAAATTAAAGTTGTTCTAACTAGTACTAGTTTTTAGACCGATCGTTCCTGTGGCAGCTATATGATATAGTCATCCAATCCGGCCGGTTCCGACATATTAGTTGCGTGCAGTAAAAAGAAGACTCTGTGCAAAATTTCAGCTCGATAGCTTTAAAACTGAGAGACTAGTTCGCGTAGAAACAGACAGACGGACAGATGGACGGACGGACAGACGGAATTCAACTCAGCTCGTCGTCCTGATCAAGAATATTTATAGTTTATGGGGTCGGAAATGAATATTTCTATGCGTTACAAACTTCTGGGCAAAATTAATATACACTTTTCAAGTGTATAAAAACTTGAAAAATAATTTTTTTAAATTGCCAATTTTTTTTAAAAAATATTGAAAAATATCATTGAGGCGTACCTCAATGGCCCGTAGGCCAGAATTACATCAATTCTGATCATAACCTCATTAACCGTAATATAATTTAATGTTGTACCATAATACATTTCTCAAAACAAAAATCCAAATTGAAAACGCTCCTAAGGTTTTCTCTCCAGAATTTTTTTAAAAAACCATTAAAAAAAACCATGTGCAAAGGTAGAAGACCCTCTTAAATACGAAAAATCATTGTCAGTTGATTCTAAATGCTAAATAAAAATATACCGTTTTTATCTTTACTATAGTTTGTTGTGTCATAAATATAACATAGAATAGAAAGTCTCCCATAAATACAACATCAGAAACAGAATCCCAATTAATTGAGTTAATGAACAAAAAAAAAAGAAGCTGTCTGTCTCTATCCTCAGCTCTCCTTCACATCCACGACAACTTTCTAAGAAAAGGCGTATCCGTATCGTGGGGCAACCTAAAGTGAACATTTTTTTTGCCAACGAAAACGCGCTAACAAAATGCTCGCTCGCTGGGCGTGGCCTCGGCGCCGTTATAAAAACTTCACAGACACACACACACCGCCATAGACAAACACTCACCATTCACCGACACAGGGCAAAGAAACGCGGCTTAGGGCGGGGTTTCCGAATGGTGGGTTTGGGGTGGGTAGTTTTTCTGCATTTTGGGCAGCAGTTGGGCTTAACAAAAATATAATTATAAAAACAAACTAATCAAGCTCCAAGTGAATTCAAATAAATGTAAAGTTTATGCTAAGGACAAGGTTTCCTCATGCATAGAACCACTATGCAGCTAAATTTCTATATACTACTGGCACACGCACGCACATTGCCATTCACAGCAAGTACACTTTCCTATATATGTTGCTATAAGTATAAGTATATACTCAGATGACTGAACCACCCTCATTATGCTAAGCAGCGCAGCCAAATACTTGGGGCAATGCCGAAGAAAGTGCGGCAAAGGCGCAGCCAGGACCACAGCCAAAAGATTTTGGCAGTAAACAGAGGCTAACGGCATCGAGCAGAAGTGGCTTGGGGCAAAAAACCCCACCCCCATCCGAGTGCTGTTATTGGTGGTGGTTTGCTTGCTTTTGTTCTCGCGGAAAAACTTAAGACGATGGCAAGGCGTGCAAAATTTAGGTATGTACATGCATATTTATCAGAAGGTTTGCCCTGGATGTCTAGTCTGCGAGAACTCATTCTCATTATATACACACACACACACACGTATATATACATACAAAAATATATATTCTAGAATTAGGAAGGTGCACACATCTCCACATACACATACTGGCATGGCAGGTATGTAATGCATACAAACTTGAATTTTGTACTTCTACACGGGGCCTTGCATTTTGGAGAGTTTGGAACCCGTACTTAAAGACTACATTGCAATATAGCCTTAAACACAGCCATAAAATATTTTTCGTGGACCTTAAAGGGGCAAAACAACCCTAAAAATGTTGTGAAAGTATAATTAACCCAAAATTTATCGAGAACAATCTATATGTATACATAAGTATGTATATGCAAGAAACCGCAACAACGTATTTCGTAGTCTCGATGCGCTAAATACGAACATACGAATGAATACAAATACATGCTCTTCTCTGATTTAGTTATTTTGCGCACAAACTTATGTACGTATGTGTGCATTATTTGCAGTGCATTGTAGCCTAGAGCCGTTTGAAAAACTTGTAACGCTTGGAAGGAAGCGTCTCCGACCACATAAAGTATATATATTCTTGATCTTATTGATATCAATAATCATGTCAGAGGAAAGTGATTAATTTATCAATCTGTTAAATTATTATGACTTTTTCTTCGTCTTTGGTGTTGCTTTAATTTTTATACACTTGAAAAGTGTATATTAATTTTGCCCAGAAGTTTGTAACGCATAGAAATATTCATTTCCGACCCCATAAACTATATATATTCTTGATCAGGACGACGAGCTGAGTTCATTTCCGCTTGTCCGTCCGTCCGTCTGTCTGTCCGTCTGTTTCTACGCGAACTAGTCTCTCAATTTTAAAGCTATCGAGCTGAAATTTTGCACAGAGTCTTCTTTTTACTGCACGCAACTAATATGTCGGAACCGGCCGGATCGGATGACTATATCATATAGCTGCCATAGGAACGATCGGTCTAAGAACTAGTTCTAGTTAGAAAAACTTTTTTATTTTCCATCGTAGCGTCACTAATTTTGGTATATGTTAGTTTTATATGCTTCCACATAATTCTGGAAAAATGTATCAACATCAGATTACTATAGCATATAGCTGCCATAGGAACGATCGGTCGAAAAATAAGTCTTTGTGAGAAAAACTTTTTTGATTTCCATCGTAGCGTCTCCAATCGTAGTATATATTTGTTTTATATGTTTCCACGCAGTTTTGGAAAAATTTATCAAAATCGGATGACTATAGCATATAGCTGCCATATAAACGGTCGGTCAAAATACAAGTTCTAGTGAGAAAAACTTTTTTGTTTTTTGTCGTAGCGTCCCCAATCTTGGTATATATTAGTTTTATATGCTTCCACATAACTTTGAAAAAATTTATCAAAATCGGATGACTATAGCATATAGCTGCCATAGGACCGATCGGTCGGAAAATGTGTTTTACTAAGAAAAGTTTTTTTATGGTATCAAGTTTTTATTATCAATGATTTAAAAGTTTTAAATATACGGTATCTATATTCCATATATATTTTACCGGTTAAATCAGTTGGAGTAAAGTTTTTCAAGTGTATTAAAACTTCGGCACAGTCGAAGTTAGCTTTGCCTTCTCGTTTATTTGATCTGGCTTCTTTTTGAATTTTTCTATAAACCCGTAAAATAGTCAAATTTGACTCAATTGCTCACATCTTTGCTATTTATCCATAGATTTTCATCATCAATACCTTATTTTCTTCGTAAAAGTGTAGTTTAAAGGTAAAAATAAAAATAATTTTTTTGATTTTAATTTCAAGATTTTAGAAATAAAATTTGCATGTTTTTGAGAAAAAAAATGTTTTTTTTCGAAATATTTTTGATTCTAGCGTTAAAGCTAGATATCAGATATGGGCATTTCTTTTCTGACGTGACGTGACATTCGTACGATAAAATATACAAAAAAAATATGAAAGAGACAAGTTAAAAATTTTTTTTTTTTTTATATTTTGGTAGTAATTCAATAGCATCTTATTTAGAAAAAAATTACAAAAATCGACCCAGAGGATTCATAGAAATCAGTAAAAATATGCCCTGACGTGACGTTACTTAAAACGGAAGTGGGTTTTGACTCGGACTACAAAATTGCTAAACTCTGCGAATTGAGAAACTCTTTTTGTATGAAACATTTTTCAGTAGTTTTTAGAATAATATAAGTTTATTTTCCAATTTACCAAATATAAATCTCATTTCTCGTTCTTTTTTTATTAGCTTCTTTATATCTGACGTGACGTTACTTAAATTTCATTTGGCAATTTTTAAGTGAAGAAAATTTTTCTTAAATTATTCAACCCAACAAAAAAATCATTTTTAATTGTAGCTTAAATTTTGCGATAAGAGTGGAATTGCTTAATGACTCTGAAAGCTGTAAATCGAAAAGAGAAAATGCACTGAAAAACTGCCCAGAACGTAAATTTGTACTTTCTAGCCCGATATATCGCTATCTGTACAAAGGGAACTTTAAACTCATTAATTAAAAATAATTTGCATATTTACTTTTTCTAAATCAAGTAAGAAACAACTTTTAATGAACTTTTAATTTTTCGGTCTTGGTAGACTTTTCTGCGGAAATGCCCATTTTTATAAATTCAAAATCAGTGAGAAAATATCTTTTTATACCCTTGCAGAGGGTATATTAAAATTGTCACGATGTTTGTAACGCCGTGAAGGAAGCATTTCCGACCACATAAAGTATATATATTCTTGATCAGCATGACGAGCTGAGTTAATTTCCGTTTGTCCGTCCGTCCGTCTGTCCGTCTGTCCGCCGGTCCGTTTGTCCGTCTGTTTCTATGCTATCTCCTCCCTCAGTTTTGAAGCTATCTTGACCAAACTTTGCAAAAAGTCTTTAAATACAAATACGCTCCACATTTGTCGGAATCGGCCGGATCGGATGACTATATCAAATAGCTGCCATAGGAACGATCGGTCCAAAAACCAATTCTTGTGAGAAAAACTTTTTTGTTTTTCATCGTAGCGGCACCAATCGTAGTACATATTAGTTTTATATATTTTCACACAATTCTGATAAAATTTATCAAAATCGGATGACTATAGCATATAGCTGCCATAGGAACGATCGGTCTAAAAATTAATTCTAATGAGAAAAACTTTTTTGTTATCAATGCATTGATTACCATTGCAATGGTAGCGCCTTTCAAAAACTGCAAGGGTATTTAAAACATCGGCGTAGCCGATGTTGGCCTTCTATTTTTTTCCATTGAAGCGTCACTAATCTTATAATATGTTAGTTTTATATGCTTTCACATAATTCTAGAAAAATTTATCAAAATCGGATCACTATAGCATATAACTGCCATAGGAACGGTCGGTCTAAAAACTAGTTCTAGTGAGAAAAACTTTTTTGTTTTCCATCGTAGCGACACCAATCGTGGTAAATACTAGTTTCATATACTTCCACACAATTCTGGAAAAATTGATCGAAATCGGATGACTATAGCATATAGCTGCCGTAGGAACGATAGGTCTAAAAACAAATTCTAGTGAGAAAAACTTTTTTGTTATTAATGGTAGCGCCTTTCAAAATCTGCAAGGGTATTTAAAACATCGGCGTAGCAGATGTTAGCCTTCTATTTTTATACCCTTGCAGAGGGTATATTAAAATTGTCACGATGTTTGTAACGCATAGAAGGAAGCATTTCCGACCACATAAAGTATATATATTCTTGATCAGCATGACGAGCTGAGTTCATTTCCGTTTGTCCGTCTGTCCGTCCGTCCGTCCGTCTGTCCGTCTGTCCGTCTGTTTCTATGCTATCTCCTCCCTCAGTTTTAAAGCTATCTTGACCAAACTTTGCAAAAAGTCTTTAAATACAAATACGCTGCACATTTGTCGGAATCGGCCGGATCGGATGACTATATCATATAGCTGCCATAGGAACGATCGGTCCAAAAACTAGTTCTAATGAAAAAAACTTTTTTGTTTTCCATCGTAGCGTCACCAATCGTGGTATGTAAAAGTTTTATATGCTTCCACACAATTCTGGAAAAATTTATCAAAATCGGATGACTATAGCATATAGCTGCCATATAAACGGTCGCTCAAAAAACTAGTTCTAGTGAGAAAAACTTTTTTGTTTTCCATCGTAGCGTCACCAATCGTGGTATATTAGTCTTATTAGTCTTATATGATTCCACACAATTCTGGAAAAATTTATCGAAATCGGATGACTATAGCATATAGCTGCCATATGAACAATCGGTCCAACAACTAGTTCTAGTGAGAAAAACTTTTTGTTTTCCATCGTAGCATCACCAATCGTGGTATATATTAGCTTTATATACTTCCACACAATTCTGGAAAAATTGATCGAAATCGGATGACTATAGCATATAGCTGCCATAGGAACGATCGGTCTAAAAACTAATTCTAGTGAGAAAAACTTTTTGGTTATCAATGGTAGCGCCTTTCAAAAACTGCAAGGGTATTTAAAACATCGGCGTAGCCGATGTTAGCCTTCTATTTTTCAGTTTTGTATTCCAAAAAACATCATAAAAAATTGGCTTCAATGGTTCTATTTGGTTGTAAACTAGTATAATCAATTGATTTGAGTTCAAAACTAGGCGTAATTATACCCTTGAAGAGGGTATATTAAAATTGTCACGATGTTTGTAACGCAGTGAAGAAAGCATTTCCGACCACATAAAGTATATATATTCTTGATCAGCATGACGAGCTGAGTTCATTTCCGTTTGTCCGTCTGTCCGTCCGTCTGTCCGTCCGTCTGTCCGTCCGTCTGTTTCTATGCTATCTCCTCCCTCAGTTTTAAAGCTATCTTGACCAAACTTTGCAAAGTGCCTTTATATACAAATACGCTGCACATTTGTCGGAATCGGCCGGATCGGATGACTATATCATATAGCTGCCATAGGAACGATCGGTCCAAAAACTAGTTCTAGTGAGAAAAACTTTTTTGTTTTCCATCGTAGCGTCACCAATCGTGGTACATATTAGTTTAATATTGTTTTTGATATTTTTCACAAAAAAACTTTATCTTAAGAATAAACAGGTGTTTTGCGAAAATTGAGCTGCCATTTGAAGCGTAATAAAAACCAAATTCTGTCTGCGATCAAAATCTAGAGATCAGAGCTCCCTAGCCCAAGAAATATAGATAAAATGTATTTTTATAAGTAGACAGAGATTTTTAAAAGAAGCATGGAGTTATGTGCTTATCGTTTATAGTTTAAGACAAACTTTTTATAGTCGAAGTCAAGCGCTCCGATGGCACCGAGCTTTTTGGTGAATTAACATATGTCAATGCCAATTTGTCTTTCTCAACCATTTAGAACCTAAAAAAATATCGCCGAAAATATCCCAAAAAAAATATTAGATATACGATATACGGGATCACCTAAACGAAAACGAATTAGGATTCATGATGATATTCACAACACAATTCAAAGGGTAATTATATTATTTAACTTTCACTACGTTTAAGCTTATGAAAAGTCATGCTTTTATGTTCCTCACAGTACGCAAACTTTATTTTCTCTAATTACACAGTGTTACAAATCAAAAAAATTTGAATATACTTTTCACGGGACCCAGTGCAGATATTGGGGCTGGTCGAGTATAGCATGTTTTGTTCAATACATCCCCAAAATCTGAAGTTATGGCCCAAAAACCGCTTTTAGCCGTTTTTCCTCCATTAAGTTGAAATAATTCGCGCATTGACCGTCCCATTGTTTAAAATCTTGACAATTCTGATAGCAACGGAATGTATCTAATATATTATAATCAGTGGTTACAGATATGAAAATTTCCCTTTTTATACACTTAAAAAGTGTATATTAATTTTGCCCAGAAGTTTGTAACGCATTGAAATATTCATTTCCGACCACATAAACTATATATATTCTTGATCAGGACGACGAGCTGATTTCAATTCCATCTTTTCAAGTGTATAAATATATATATATATATTCACGTTTATGCTTTTCGATTTCTGGACCAATATTGCCATTCTCCATATACCGTTACCCCATAAGCGTTAATAAGTAAGTAGTTCCAGCTGCTCCCGGGAGGGGGCCACACAAAGATATTGATAAATCGGAAGAAGGAATACCTCAGATAAGCAAAATGAAATCTGGCCACAGATCCGCAAGAGGCGACGACGAACATAATACCGCCTCTAGAAAAGAATCGAGGCCACCAATCGTCTTAAACTTAATATAGCTTTATGCAGGAAATGCAGGGACTCCCGGAGTCATAGAAACTCTGCGACACCTCATCAGCAGCTGTCCAGCAGTTGTCAGGCAACGATTGAAACACCTTTACACTCCTTGGAACGCGGCCAAGAGTCCCGTCAAAATGAAAGTATTGACTGTCACTTCCGGTTGCGCTACCATTTATTATTGTATCATCGGTTCAACTGGTCCAATTTTGAACAGGGAATATATCTAACCCCATAACGTCAAAAGACACCAAATTTTAACCACTTTTTTAAACGGGTTCTATCTAGTTCGGAACCGGTTTTGATTCGGGAAAAAGTCAGACTCTATGTTACCAATCTAAGCATCAATCTTTAAAATTATAGCTTAAGCCATTTCTGAAAAGTGCTCTATGCCACTTTTGAACCGTTTCAATCCGTTCATGCAGCAGTCAATTATTTACCTCCTTACTACTCGCCTACACACTAAGTTTGAAGATCCTAGCTTAAATATTGTATTAGGTACGGCACTGAATCATTTTGAACCTCTTTTAGAACTGGTTCACAGCCGGTTTTCAGCCAAGAATATAATTAGCTTCACATTATTTATACAAACACCAAATTGTAAGTTTATAGCTTAAATAATTACCGAGATATGGCTCTCTGCCTCTTTTAAACCGGTTCAATCTCGTTCGGAACTGGTCTTGAAGCAGGACAGTGTTTAATTTGATATTTCGCAAGTACACACCAAATTTTAAGTTCGTAGCTTTAATAATGTCTGAGATTTGTCTCAAAACCACATTGAACCACTTTTTTAACTGGTTCAGAACCGGTTCATATTCAAATGACCAACCCAAACAACAAATTTTCTCTGAGATATAGCTCAAGTTATTATTTCCGGTCTTGAAACGGTAAAATGTCTAGTTCCATATTACTTACCTACACGCCAAATTGTTTAGCTTTAATAGTTTCAGAGATATAGCTCTAAACCACCAAGCCTATTGCTGCGCCACCTAGCGGGTTCAATGGCGAACCTAAACCATCTACGGACCCACATAATTATTCACTGAAAATTTCATCCATATCGGTTCAGTCGTTTTGGTGAAGTTCACTGACAAAGGCTGGGACAGCAGAAATATATATATAAAGGTTTTTTAGTATTTGTCTTTTTGAATTTATTAAGGGTTTATGGTTCGAATTTGCCTGGCGTTTTTAATAGCTTTGATCATCATGAATAAAAAATTGTTTTCCCGAATTTGAAAGTCTACATTTTTGGCATTTTATATTATCAGTTCTAATTGACACACTAAAATTAAGTTTTCTTGTAAGGAAATCGTTTTCACTTAGAAATACTGAATGATCTTTGACGTGCAGGTAAAGCAGGCCAATCCCAGTCGAAAATAAAAGAGGAAAAAATGTTCTGATTGGATTTCAATGCTTCTTGACTATGATTAAAGGAAAAGTCTTGAGCGATATCTCAATGCCAAATCAAAATTGGCATGTGCTATCAGCAAGAGGAAGCAAAAGGACTTTCAGGAGTTCGAGACATCGGAAACGGACGAGCATAATTATGAATACGGCATTTCTCCATTGAATGCAAGGATCTTACGTATGAAGCTCATGCTTTAAAGGGAAAATAATCTTCCACAACAAAGAGGCGACTCTGATAACAGTGCCAACACAAAACCAAGGGAAACTATACGATAACCGGATATATAAAAAAAGTTCTTGGCAGAGCTCGGGCTAAAAGTCGACTACCCCAAGCAGGGCTATTGAAACACAAATGATGGAAACCATCCCGGAGATTCTTTAATAACGATGAGGCAACTGCTCAGATAACAGAAATTCATCTGGATGTTATTAAAAGGTTAAAGATCATTATCAATGTCTTAAGCTGTGGTGAGAATGTTGATGCATGCAGATATGGAAAATATGCTAAGGAGACAAGAAATCTGTTATGTAGAAAATATCCGAAAAAAACTATCTCCTTCTGTTCATAAAATATTAGATCATGGTGAGCAGATAATACAACGACAACTATTATCGATAGGAGAGTTGTCAGAAAAAGCCCAAGAATCTAAAAACTAGGACTTCAAAAGGTATAGATATGCGAACACGTGCAAAATATATCGACATCAAGAAAACATGAACCTTTCAACATGTTGTCGGCCTTCTCTGATCCCCGTATCTCATCTCTCAGACACATCAGAACACTCAACGAATTAATCGAAGAATATTCACCAGAAATATTAGAACTATTAAGTACTAATAATATGAATACCTATAATGACAACATTTTTAAAGAAAATTAACAATTTCAATGTTAGAAATAATTTTTTATGAAAATAAATTTTTTTTTGTAATTTCAAATAATATTTTTATTAAATTTAGTTAGTTTTATAGTTAGTAGTAGTTAAATAAATCGTAAAAAAATTAAAATGATTTGCCTATTTTATGAAATCTTTTCAGTGTATTCAAATATGAACTTTAGCAGCCGATCCTGAGTTACCCTGTTGACCTACAAAGACATGCTTTAGCTTATTTTAAAGATACATCAATTCTCTTTAATCGTCCCTTTGAAATTTTTCAAATATCTCTTTCCGTTCAAAAGTTATGATTTTTGCAACGCTAAATCGGCGAAACGAGCCACTGTGCGGCTGCCGAATCTCTAAAATGATGTACCTTGGCTTTTAATTCGGTATAACGGTACGTACCGGTATGTACCGGTATTATTTAATAATCCTTTAATCCGAAGATATAATAGAACGGGTAAAGAATTAAATTAAACATATTAAACTTTACCCCAAAAAAAAATGTCCCAATAATACTTGTAAAACCGGAAGAGCAATCCTTTGTTAATCCAAAAATAAAGGATAAATTAATAATATTTGGAAATTATTGAACCAAAATAGAAGCAAAGAAAAAAGATGAAATTGTTATTTTTATTGAAAATTTCAGTACATATATACCAGATGGTCCCTTAACCTAAAATTTTAAAGTTTTTTCTAACGTTTACCCTGCGTTATACCCTGAGGAAATCCCTGATTGAAGCAATAAAATTTAAACAACAAAAAAAACTCAGAGCCGAAACTGTACCGGTACAATGTTTCGGTTCTTTTTGGTCATTTCGCTTCCAAAAATAAAGGTTCCGTTACTCGTAGAGAAAAATGGGTATATTAAGTTGGTGCAAATATATGTAACAGGCTGAAGAAAGCATCTCCGACCCCATAAAGTATATACATTCTTGATCAGCATCAAAAGCCGAGTCGATCTAGCCCTGTTCGTCTGACCGTCCGTCTGTATGAACACCGACCCCTGCAATAAGCAAACACCACATATCTCCCACAAATTTGCAGTTCGGACCTTCTAGAGAATTATTTAAATCATCATTATTTATCGACCCGCCATACATTATTTCTCGAGTTGTAGTAGGGTTGCCGCCCCCGCAATTTGGAAAAAACCTTATATCTGATATGACGTCTTTTAATTGCGGGGGAGGCAGGGGGCGTAGCAAAAATGCAAAATAACCGATTTAAAATTGTAAATTTGTCACTTTAAAGCATTTTTCATGTACTTAATGAAAATAAGAACAAAATTTTAAAAAATTATAATTAGCCCCCTATTTTTCAAAATTAACCCTTATTTTTCAATTTTGACCCAAATGGGTATTTTTAAAAAAAATCATTTTATTTTTATCGAAAAAGCTGAGGTTATTTCCTATAAAACAATAACTTTAGGAAATAATGAATTTTTAATAATAATTCAAAAATTAAACTTTATTGATTTTAAATTGTGAATATGTCATTTTAAAGCATTTTTCATGTACTTTTTGAAAACAACAACACAATTTAAAAAAAAATAAAAATTAAACGTCAATTTTTCAAAATGAACCCCTATTTTTCAATTTGGGTGTCAGCAATATCACTTTTATTCAAGCTTTTTGTTAGCAAATACTCCAACCGTGAGGGAAAAAAGAGACCAAGGGATTCGTTGCATACTTTGTGGCTGCTTTGGAAATTCATTCGTTAAGGGATGAGCAAGACCAGACTATTTTCCCTCTATTTCTCAGTGGCGCCATGCAAAAATTGGCCATTTGAGCCGTTACGATTTTGAACTTTAGCAGGGTGTCGGATGGAGACGACTGCTGGAGACGGTAACCCCTGATGCTTTTTAAACTTTTTTTGGATTCTTTAACGAGCATAACACCCCCACTCATTCATCAGCTCCAACTGAAGTAATTCCCAATGTACTCTAACAAACTTTTCCGCGGAGTGCGATAGGGTTAGGGTGGCAAGGGCGGGTGTCGCTATAGCGCAAAGAATAAATTTTAAATTAAAGAAAGTGGAAAGCGAAAAAATTGCGCGCAGAGGCAGGACGATAGCTGTTCGTCGCCGCTGTTTTAGCACTCTTCGCTCGGATTGGGATTGGCTTGGCATGGTGTTCGCATCATGTTCAAGTTACAGTAGCTCCGCCCCACAACTATTTCTGCCTTTCTTTGCACTAGCGTTTTTCTTGCCGCACACCACAATTTTTTGCAGCGCATTGCCTTTGCTCACGTCCTGCCCCGTTCCATTCTTGCCTTTGGATTTGGCTTGCTTTTTTTTAATTTTATTTTTTTTTTAATTTTTGTTGAATGCGTACAACTATTTTTGTACATTATCTTGGGTGGGTGTTTGCGAACTGGTTGGGTTGACGTGGTTCTGAGGGGGGCGGGGGACAGGGAAAGAAGTAATAAAACTGCTCGGTCGGTACAGTTGCCGCAAAGTAAGGTACGAACTTAATTCTTTTTCCGTTGCACTGTGGGTGCAATTGGTAATAGATGAAAGGATAAGCAAAAGTACTCGCAATAGAAAGCCGTATCCAAAAAGATTTCATTGCTTTGGGAGCAGGCACCCAATAAAGTACATAAAAAATTAGCTCAGATTTTTGATGCCTTTTTAGGTACCAAAGGTACAAAGAGTATAATGAGTTTGTGCAAATGTATTTAACATCCAGAAGGTGCCACTTTAAAGTATATGGGCACTTCCACAGAATGGTCCACCATGCTTGAAAAATAATATGATTATAAAAAAATGATTTTGTTTGATATTTAATAAGAAATATTTTGAAATTTAATGTTTTAAGGGGTTATATACCTTCTTTGTCGAAGAAAAAGAGGAAAGTTTGGATTTTTTTTAGGTATGTAGCAATTATTTCATTACACGAATGTTTTAATTTTTTGATAGTACACTTTATTAACAATGTTTGTGCAAAATTTCGTGGAAAAATATTAAATAGTTTTTAAGGGGTGGCTGTTTCCCTTAGAGGCCTTTTTTTGAAGAGCCTTGCGGTGATACTTCCCCAGGTCGAACAGGTCAACTGAAACCATAAAAGTAAACAAATTTCATTAGTTTAGTGTAATTCCGTGTGCTTGAACGATCGTTTTTAAGATTTTTTTTTTTGTGCCTACGGAAACGTTTTATGCTAAAAATGAACTTTTTGGTCGCTAGAAATTTCACTAAAAAATTCATTTCGGCGAAAAAAAAGTTTGTGCGTGAAAAGTCGATCGTTTAAGCACAGAAAAATTTTATTACGAACATTTAAAAAAAAATTTGAAGAAAATCGGTTCAGTAGTTTTCCGCCAATCCATATCACCGCAAAGTCATTTTTCAAGAAACACCATTTCGAGATATTTGCGTTTAAAGTTTAAAGTTTAGCTTGGGGACGGGACGGAGCGCGCGGCAAGAAGTGCTGTAACTTTTTTTCTACTGCTCAAATCTTTATGAAAATTTGGGAAAATGTTCTCAAGGAGTTGTTCTTCAAGATAAAGCAATACAAAATTTTTCGATTTTTTGAAAATGAAAAAGGTATATAACCCCTTAAAAGAATTTACCTCGGTTGCCATGAAAAGAAAACTGCACAGAAAAATGGAATTTATGTTTAGGTAACTATTTGGATAATTTTCTTCTTAATATTTACTTTATTACGAGAAATGTGGCGATAGCTCCCATTGCTTTAAAATCTGTCTTACAGCCACAATTTACTAAAAACAAGAAGGCAAAGCTTACTTCGACTGTGCCGAAGTTTTCATACACTTGGAAAAAATCGCTACAACTGGTTTAACCGATGGAATATATATAGTATATAGATGGCAGATATTTATAAATTCAAAGTCATTAAAAAAATATTTGAAAGTTTTTTACCAAAAACAAATAAGTTTTCTCAGTGTGACCCATTTAACGACCGATCGTTCCTTTGGCAGCTATTAGATATAGTCAACCGATTTGAACCAAATTTGTATACCCGTTACTCGTAGAGAAAAATGGGTATATTAAGTTGGTGCAAATATATGTAACAGGCTGAAGAAAGCATCTCCGACCCCATAAAGTATATACATTCTTGATCAGCATCAAAAGCCGAGTCGATCTGAGTCGTCTGACCGTCCGTCTGTATGAACACCGACCCCTGCAATAAGCAAACACCACATATCTCCCACAAATTTGCAGTTCGGACCTTCTAGAGAATTATTTAAATCATCATTATTTATCGACCCGCCATACATTATTTCTCGAGTTGTAGTAGGGTTGCCGCCCCCGCAATTTGGAAAAAACCTTATATCTGATATGACGTCTTTTAATTGCGGGGGAGGCAGGGGGCGTAGCAAAAATGCAAAATAATCTTATTCTGCCTGCAAGTTGAAGAAGCCTTTGTTCCATACAACTCAAACCTCTTTCTCATAAAATCTTTGAGATCTGTTTGTTTAATCGGACAGACGGACATGGCTATATCTACTCAGCAGCTGATGCTGTTCAAGAATATATATACTTTATAGGGTCGGAAATGCATCCTATATATATGTGCTCAATATCTAAAAATTTCTCGAAAGATCGGATCACACTGTGGAACAACAAAAATAAATTATAAATAATTATTATACATACACAGTATGCATTCACTTTTTACACCCTTGCAGAGGGTATTGTGCGGATTTTTGCAGGGCATAGAAATATTCATTTCCGACCCCATAAACTGTATATACTTTTGATTAGGACGGCAAGCTGAGTTGTATTCGGTCTGTCTGTCTGTTTCTACGCGAACTAGTCCCTCAGCATTCTAAAGCAATATCTTCAGGTGGCGCATTCGACTTGGTTTTTTTTTTAAATCTGTGTTAGAAGTAAATTTAACAAATTTTTCATTCGTGTTTTTGAATTTTTTCTGTATGTCTACAATTATATTAGTTATATTGAATACGTGAAATCTCAATATACATTAAAATAACTTAAAGGGGTCTTCTACGGTCTTCTATATTAAATACGTCAAATCTAAATATACATAAAAATAACTTTAGTGGGTCTTCTACCATTAAAAAAAGTTTATTTTATTTATTTGTTTTGCATTATTATTATAGCTAAAACATTCCCTTTAAGCCATTTTCAAAATTTCAAAATAGTTTAGCAGATATATACATTTTAGTGGAACAATGTTCTTGCTAACGTGAGTATTTTAAACGTTGCTCAAAACTTTAACCGCGTTTTTCTCGAAACCACTTTTTTTAACCTGGCAGCCATGATTGCGCCAGTTCTACTGAACCGATGTGGATCAACCATGTTGCAATCGACGCAGAATTGATGCAATTCTGACCAGTATCTCAATCAAGAGGAAATAAATTTTTTATTATTTTTTTACACTAAACGACAAAAAAAATAGAAGGCTAAAATCGGCAGTTTTTGAAAGGCGCTACCATTGATAACAAATAAGTTTTTCTCATTAGAACTAGTTTTTAGACCGATCGTTCCTATGGCAGCTATATGCTATAGTCATCCGATTTTGAATAATTTTTCCAGGATTGTGAACTATAGTTCATTTTATTAACTATAGATCATTCTGTGAACTATAGTTCATATTATGAACTACAGTTCATTTTTTGAACTATAGTTCATTTTTTGAACTATAGTTCATTTTTGTAAACTTTAGTTGATTTTTGTAAACTATTCACTTTTCAACTATAGTTCGTTTTTTAACCTACATTTTATTTTAATTATTAACTCTGCAGTAAACTTACCATTTCAATTCAAAAAATGAACTATAGTACATAAAATGAATAGTTCATGAATTATGGTTCATAAAACGATCTATAGTTCAAATAATGAACTATAGTTCAAATACTGAGACCTAGTTTATTAGTTCATTTAAATGAATAGTTCATTCGAACTAGTTAATGATAATCGGCAAAAGTCTAATATATAGGGATATCGAAAAATCATACATGAGATTTAAAAAATAAACAAACAAATTTCACTCGACCCTATTTTACAGTGATCATTTGCCAATTCCAGTTCCAATTCTACTGCAAACTGTAATGATGTTGAAATGTAAGTGTGATCATTTCCCGATTAGATGAACGATAGTAGAGTTGCCACCCCGCAATTTGGAAAATACCTCATATCTTCCACAATTTTCAAGATAGTGTATTCGAACCTTCTAGACATATATTATAATCATCATTACTTATCGATACGCCATAAATCATTTCCTGATCAGATGAGCAATAGTAGAGTTGCCACCCCCGCAATTTGGATAAGACGTCATATCTCTCACAATTTTGAAAATAGATTGTTTAAACCGTCTAGACAAATATTTTATTCATCATTACTTATCGATACACCATACACAGATTTGCGATCAGACAAACTATCGTCGAGTTCTAAGCAAATCAAATAAAAATATTCTTAAATAAACCTTTCCCTGAGTAACGGGTATATCGAAGTTGAGTTGGGCCGACTACAACTTACGCTCGCGTTTAATTTAGCTTTTTTTAAAGATATAGTTAAAAGTCTCTATTTCAAAAATTATTGCCAATTTAATAAATCTAAAACTGTTCTTGTATTTAGCACACTAGTCTTATACAGAATTGTCTTTAAGCTACCATGCCGCAAAATGACCGTTCCCCAGTGTAATAAATTGCGGAAATAGAAAAACAAATAACATTTGATTTTTCGACTTTATAAATGATTTGTCTATTGAAGTAGAGCAGGGCCGACTTTAACTTATGCTCTCGATTTTTCTGTTGAAATTTTTGAGAACACATACTTTTTGCTCAATTTAGTGCACAATATGTCATGATTGACTTTTTTGCGGTACCTGTTGTTCTTTTACATACTAAATATTTTTTTAATTCGCACAAAACTCAGCACTTTGTTTTCGACGGTGCTGGAGTTTGACAATCGCATTGCGGGATGAGCACTTTACTTGGGCCGGTGAATGGGTAATGGTACAGTCAGATGCAAAGCGTAAGTTCGAATTTCTTTATTTTTACAGTAGGAAGAAGAGCAACCCCTTCGGCAGCTATAATAATTTTCAAGACTCCCACATTCACAATCCAAAGACCCAATCCAACGCCACATTGAAATTTAGCAGCATAATGAGTTTCTTTTAGTCACTGACGATTCTCACTCTCCAGTGTTTTTTTCCCCTCCGTCAAATGTTACACAGAACACCGAACCCAGAATACACTTCTCCTTCAGCGCAAAAACTGTCCTTGGCTGCAGGTGTGGCATGTCCCCCATACCGCCAACTCTCTTATAAAAAGCATTACGACCTGAGGAACAAGAAAAGTCCCAACATCCTTATGTACAGTTTCCCGCTACCGAGAGACACGCAAAAAAAAACACATAGCTACATATACACACATTCAAATTCACTCAGACTCAGATGTGCTGTAGCAGTTTAGTGGCCTTGTGGAAATGCTGCAGCGTTTCTCTGCCAGCCCCGCTCAATAAAAAGGTCTGACAGCACAAGCGCTAAAAATATTTTATTAAGTGGAAAAAGATATGAAAACGGACCTAAGTGGTAGTAGGAATTACACAGAAGCGGATTTGATGCGACATTTTTAGGATTATGGGTGAGACCTGTCACCACAATTCAGCTTCTCCCAAAGTGGAATATTCTAGATATTTCCTTGATCCCTAATTTTGAAACAAACTTCATTTTTGGTTTTTCTATAAAGTTTGAATAAGGGCTGCAAATCAAAATAATTTCTCCGGATGTCCGGTTCACGGGTTGAGGTTCGAAAATTGGAGGTTCAATGTTTTTGTGCAAAGGTTTTGGTTCGTCCGAAGTTTTACCAAATGTTTATAGTAAAGCAATAAATGTGCTTGCTTAAGACGTTTGACTTATGCTTGTAACCTGTAAATCTTGTAAACCTGTGTAATTCTTATTTCAAAACTTTTATATCCAAATTACACCATAACAGTTAATCAGGGGTATCCTGGAAATACTTAGAGACTTTGACCTCGGTTGGTTTGCAAAACTTTGAGAGATTTCATATTTCAATTTGCAAATCTAGTTGGAAGGTTTTTGTCATCAAACAGGGCTGCGTCTCTCTAATTCGAAGTTCAATCTTTATGTTTATAGATTCATAGATTAATTTAAATTTTAATTCAAATTTAAGTTATTTCCTTAAAAAATAAGATGAAAAATTCAAAAATATGTTTGCGACAATCATAAAGTTACACTTGGCAACCCTAACCACGATTGTTTTTTTTTTTTAAATTTTCAAGCTTTCGCCTGCTGTGCAAATGGAGGTTGAGTTTTGATTTTTATTGTATTACTTGGATGAGATGCTCGAGATGGGATAACAAATAGTGACGTCAATATCGGAACGTTCTTTATTGGCGCGGGAAAAACAATCACCTGTAATACCACATTTGCTTTTAAGTGAAGTCCTACAGCTTTCCTTCCATGTTCAACCTCCAAACCTAACCAAAATCCTAACTAGGATCGAAACTTAATCTCTTTGTATCCAGTTAGTGACTATGATAGGCTTAGAATCAGCTCAAGAAGATCAAGTTGAATAATTTGAAGTCAGAGGAGAAAAAAGATAAAAAATGTATTTGTTTGAATTGTTTCCCACTGGGCAGGCAGCATGTGCGAGCGGCAACCACATTTTCGCGCACGAAAACGACGAAGACGGAGATGGCGAACGATGCTAACACACAGGCATTCGTATCCTGTACATACACACACCCGTCTGCTCACACTCCCCGGGGCAACACTATATCCCCGCCATGTCCCACCCCACCATTCCCTTTAACAACAAATGCCATGGCATTTTTTGTGGAATATTTTTGAGCAACTTTTCTTCAATTTCTGCAGCGTTGCTTTGCTCCATCTTCTGGTTCCTTGCCTTGCCGGATTCTGTATGTGTAAGTCGTGTATGTCTCAATACATATAGTGAAAGTATGTGTGTGAGTGCTGTTTTTTAATGAAACACAACCCACTCAAGTGGCGGCTTAAGTTTCAAAATGCCAAAAGGAAAATGGGCGAAGGCGAAGCCACTGTATTGATGGTGAGGATGAGGACCGGCGTTGGCAGCGAAGGCGTACCCGTGTCCCGTCGCTGACATTTATGCAGAGCGAAAGGGAGCGCCTTATTGCGAGATTGAGAGCAACGGCAAAGGCGAAGGCATCATACAAAAATACAAAAAGGCAAAGCAAGTTTTGAAAAATTAACGCACGCTTTGGGGATAAGATAAAGGATAATTTTGTATATTTCTGTGTGGTATGAGTACATAAGCGCAGCCGAAAAAAAAACACACATTCTTTAGTATTGCCATATCCGCCATCTTAACTCGAACGGAAGGGAACTGCGCCCAAACAGGTACAGACAACAGCTCGAAGAAGGTTCAGGAAGGAGTGGTACAAATTGGAGATGAAATTGCGCGACGGGCGGAATAATTCCGTTATCCCGAAATTCCCGCGGGTCCCGAAATATCGTGCGGGACCCAAATATATTTTCGAATTCCGAATTCTTTTATGGTTTCCTTTGGGTCCAAGAAGAATTTATTTCTGACCAGCACTTTTAAAATCTAAGATTTAAGGGCCAGTCTAATAATAATGCATTATTTTTGTAGGTCAAAAAATCCTCCAACTAGCGCAAACGTTACTGGATATTGGAGCAAATGTTCTAGCAAATCACGAATTCTTAATGAGAAGTAAATAAGAAAGACGGGCTAAACATTTTGAAATGTGTAATTGAAATTTTACAGTTCGAGCTAGAACAATGTTTTAGAAGTAGCCTTATTGTCACAGACAATGGCGCCAATATTAAAACAGCTTTTAAGCATCACAACAGAATTCCATGTGCATGGCACAATTCAAACATGGTCATGACAGTTCTATTCGATAAAAGGAACGTTACAGAATTAAACACCTTGTTGGATGCTTCAAATTCCTTAGTGGGCCATTTAAAGCATTCTGAACCTAACAGTAAACTGTCCGTAAAAACAAGATGGAACTCTGCTTTCACCAAGCTTGATAGTATTTTCGATTCCTTTACTGAAGTTCAGACTCTTCTAGTGGAATGAAATGATGTAAAAAGGTTGTCCAAGATTGACTATAACTTTTTAAAAGAAAATTGTTAACATTTTGATCATGTTTAAGTAATGTTCTGAAAGCTGGAGCTCTGACAAGGAACATACAATGCCTGAATATGCTTTTTGGTACAGAAAATTTATTTGACACCACAGTAATGCAACAAGTAAAACAGCTTTGATAAAGCGCTGTGAACCAACTATTTTTCATTATGTAGCACTGTTTTTGAATCCGCATTTCAGAGTTAAGTTTCTTGCCCGCAGGAATACGAAATGATGTTTATGTAAAAGTAAGATCAATGTTGGAATTAATAAAAGGTTTCGAAAAGTCAAATAAGAAACAAAGAAAATAACATTTATACACTTGAAAAGTGTATACGTATTTATTTTGCCCAGAAGTTTGTAACGCATATCGAGCTGAAATTTTGCACAGAGTCTTCTTTTTACTGCACGCAACTAATATGTCGGAACTGGCCGGATCGGATGACTATATTATATAGCTGCCATAGAAGCGGTCGGTCAAATAACTAGCTCTAGTGAGAAAAATTTTTTTGTTTTCTATCGTAGCGTCCCAAAACTTGGTATATATTAGTTCTATATGACTATAGCATATAGCTGCCATAGGACCGATCGGTCGGAAAATGTGTTTTACTAAGAAAAGTTTTTTTTTATGGTATCACATTTTTATTAACAATGATTTAAAAATTGTAAATATCTGATATCTATGTCCTAAATACATTTTACCGTTTAAATCAGTTGGAGTAAAGTTTTTCAAGTGTATTAAAACTTCGGCACAGTCGAAGTTAGCTTTGCCTTCTCGTTTGTACTTCTAATCGTTTCTCTGAATTTTTTTAAGATATATCAGATAAAGAAGATAAAATATCTCATGATATATGTATTTACACACTATGTTGAATATAAGAATCAAATATCCATTTTGTTGTTTTGAAAAGACTTTATACCTCCAGTTGAATTCTAGAACAAAGACGAACTCGTCTGCTCAGCGACTATTTTAAGCAAATTCTATTTCTTAACAAAAATAAATATCTAACATATCAGAAATTCCTTAAATTCAAACAACGTACCGGTATCGGATCAATTATAGTTTTTCAACTCAGTTTTTTATATTATGTTCTTTAATATAAAAAACAATGTGATTTTTTTAATAATACGTATATACGTATAATAACTTTTTAAATACACTTGCAAATAGTATATTTCAATTACCCCATAAACTATAAATATTCTTAAACAGGCTAACGAGCTGAGTCGATTCAGCTTTGTCAGTCCGTCAGTCTGTGTGTTACTACGCAAATTAGTCTCTCAGTTAAAAAGCTATCGAGCTAATATTTTGCGCAGTCTTCTTTTTACTTCAGGCTGCGAATATATCCATACCGGATCCGATGACTATTTCTTATATTTAGCTGTCATAGAACGGATCGGTTATAAAATGGGTATTAGTATTTCAATGATTTCGCTCTTGAAATCAGCAATTATGTATAATTTATGTTTTCAAACAATTTTGCAGAATTTTTCTACTAATCGTTATTTATCGATGCATCGTACTACATTTCGCGATCAGATGATCGATAGTCGTGTTACCGCACCCTCAATTTGAACCGACCTCATATCTCCCATAGATGATATATTATTCGAACTATCTAGACATATATTTGAATCATCATTACTTATCGATTCACTACACACCTAATCCCGATCAGATGAACGACAGCCGAGTTATACGCAACACAAATAATTACGCTGTGCAGCACTGTCCGCAATCGTGATGGGCAGCACTTACACTGTTTGTGTGACCCCACACTTGAAACTTATCAGTCTATCGTTCGTTCCTTGTTTGTTTATACCAAGTTAGTTAGGGTATTCTCGAAAACTTGCTTATTAGATAACCTGCTGAAAAGTAAGCTGATATCACCAGCCCAGAGCTGGGTCTTGTGGTTACCTGGACACATTTTATCTTCAGTGTTGGTAAACATGTCAAACAGGGGCGACACTATTGGACACTATTGGGCGCGAGAATTTTATATATGTTGTTGATAAAGAGCCACTGATTTTTAAAGCACAGTTATCTTCATTTTGGTACCAATGGTGTAAAGGTTAAGGTCTCAGGCTGAAAGTCAACAAGACGTGGGTTAAAATTTTGGTAAGGTCTAACATTTTTTGTTTGTTTTACAAGGACCCTGTAGCGATTGCAATTACATAAAATGCAATCACATATTATTTTGTGACATTTGCTTTAATTATAATCTTTTTTTGGTACAAGAGCTAAAATGTTTATATTACCTGATCTTGAGCAAGCAAAATGTGTAATTAACATTAGAAAGGTCACCAATTACATTACAAAACATAGTAGAGCAGGCACGCTATCTTCTTTGTAAGCGAAACGAGACAAAAGTTTAAGGAAACAACGCACACAAAAGTCATTTGGATGCTTGCATTCAAATTGAACGGCCGTTTTTAAGTTTGCTTGATAGCTTAAAGTATTCTCGCTTAAAAGGGTCTGCTGTTGAGCTTAAGCATTACACCAAAAAAGCTGGCTACAGATGTTTGCTTGTCTTTGTAACTTTTATTACTATGCAATTCCCAACTGTTGAAGGTATTGATTGCATGGTAAAGCAATTGGCAAACCTGAAGAAACTAGCAAAGGCTGGGAGGTCTATGAAACAGTGACTGTATAGACAACCTGCCAATTTTTTGGTGATAGTAAACGCAACTACCCGACCTCAAGCCGGCAAACTGTCTAATAACCGTTAGAAAGGTCGCCAAATACATTATTTCAAAAATGCGCAATTTAAAACTTTTCAAATAATTGGCTCTTCTTTATTGAGTATAAATAATTATTATTGATTATAATCAAGATATTCACAAACAATTGGGTTCACGACAGATGAACCGCAATTTTATTTTTTCAATAGGTTATCTTATAAGCAAGTTGTCGTGAATACCCGAATTTCTTCCCTAACAATTGTTAATCTAACCTGTTCCCATTTTCGGTTCCGATCAAATCATGCGGAAAATGTTTCTGTAAAATTGTAAATGGTAATGGTAAATGTTTCTGTTTCCCAAAACTGATTAATCGGCTTTTAACCTCAAATTTCTTTTTATCTTAATTCGACACTCTTGATGTCTAACAGCCAAATTCTGTAATCGTTTCTTTGAAATCAGATCTTTTACTAATTCCGATCAATCGAATTCGGAAACGAGAACAGGCCTATATAATAACGAATTATGTATGATCTTTAGATGTACTTATTATCTGTAAGGAACTGTAACTGGAAAATCACATCAGTTATTAACATAGAGTATTTTCAGCGGATAGTCCATTTGTCTCATTAAAATTTCATCTTTCAGACCACCATTTTCAAAAAAATCAATACATTCACTTGATACACACCCAGATGTACCTACTTCCACTGTATTCGCACTCTTATTTACGTGCTCACATCTACCTACACATCTACTGATGCGTGTTCCCTCACACTGCTCCCACTTCAAGAATAAATGAGCATTTTTAATGCTTCTTTCTTTTCCTTGAAAAAACATGGGTCGTCATAGTGGTGGTGGTAGTTGGTGGTTGACTTGCACTGGGGTTACCAAAATGGCGGCGCTCGTGGAATGTTTTGAGGGTGAGCCGCGGGTGGGTGCAGGGACTGCTGCGCTGCTTTGTAGCTAACCAAAAATGAGGTTTAAAACTTCAGCTTGTAACTGCTTAAAACGTGGCATCCAACCCTTCGACTTCGCCCGGTTAGACCCTTATTGAGAAAGGCAGCAACTCTAAGGCAGGATGCACACTGTGTCAGCGATATTTTCCATTGTCATTTCCATTTCGTTGTCTTCAGTTTCCAATCTGTGTCCATAACACGAACATTGATTACTATACATATTACACTTTCTTAATATTGATTTTATTGTAAAACTTCGATATTTAAATCCACAATGCATAGTCTTGCTGCAAGCACATAACGTTTGCCCCACTGTGGAACGAAAGCAGTGTTTGGATTCTTGATGGTAAGCGCCATAAAAATCCACCCTCTTATGTGCCACAGCACCTACTCACCCCCATAATTAGCTCCACTCTACTTTCTTAAAATGCAGAAGCGCCACCATTTCTTTTGCATCTTATGCCAATATGCCATGATGACAACAAAAATCGAATTTAATGTCCAACTGTTCCTATGAGTCCAATATGATTTCATCTAATAGATGCTCGAAATAGTTTTATTTGATTGTCTCTTGTAAGACCTAGCATAGGCCGCAGAATGAAACTGGGTTTTGTACAATATCAGGCAGGCTAGTTGTAAAGTCAATAACTTGATTGCTAATATAAAACGAGAGCAAAAGTTGACCTGCTCGACTTCGATATACCCGATAATAAAGAAAAGGCTCACTTAAAACTCCTTTATTAAATCACAAAATGTTAATATTAACTTCAATGTTAATGTGAATAACATAAAATCAGGGAATAATACCGTAACCTGAACCGTAGTAGTAGTAGTAGAAGTATAATTTATTATTCGTATTTCCCTATCATCTACATACAAATTTCCTAATAGAAAGAATATGACAAATGGTTGATTCTTGACATATGTAATAAAATAATTAAGAATAAATAAAGGCTTGGCTGAATGCCGTTCGCCTGATACCTATAGCTGGTCTTCAAAAGTCCATACCATCGCACCATGGCAGGAATTACGGGCAGCTGCCCCGCTCGTCACGAGATACTATTGGAATGTCCAAATTAGACGTCTATCATAATAAGGTATCCAATTAGTGTGTGCCAATTGGGGCAATTTAGCAATTCGTGCCATTTTTGTGTTGTCATGCTCCATTGTGCAAAGTGCAGGGCCCGTAACTCTCCTAGAATCGGACACCGTGCAACAAAATGTGCTACATTCATTCATTTGCAAAGAGTGCAACAGCTTTCTGTCGTGACATGTGGTACATGCCTGAACAAGATCGATTCTGTTCGTGCTCGAAATATGAGAGAAATGTCGTATGTTTTAAATTCGTCATTGAAATAATTATTTGAGGCAAGGTTGTATTCGAGACATTTATAGGTGCTTCGTGTTTCGCTTTGACGTGCTTCGTGCTCGAATTGACTTCTCTCCCAGCTGTCCAGCTACCGTAATAAATTCAACTACCATACCTCCCAGGAACTGCTATAATTTGTAACATGCTTGAGTTATATTCACAGTTCACGACCGAATCGAATGCAGCTTTGAAGTCAACAAAGAATACATAAATATTCTTTTTTTGCTCCAGATAGTGCTTTGCTATTGATGTCAATGCGAATATGCTGTCCACCGTCGAGTAACTTTCCCTAAATCCTAATTGGTATTTAGAAAGGATATGACTCTGTAATTACCCGGTTCCATTACGTTGCATTTTTTGTATATTGGATATATAATATTTTTCCTAAAGCTGTCTGGGATATCTGCTGACTCAAATATGACGTTGAACGTGTCAGTGTATATTAAGATTTTCACGGTGTTTGTAACGCATAGAAGAAAGCATCTCCGAGCACATAAAGTATATTTATTCTTGATCAGCATGACGAGCTGAGTTCATTTCCGTCTGTCCGTCCGTCCGTCTGTTTCTATGCTATCATCTCGCTCAGTTTTAAAGCTATCTTGACCAAACTTTGCAAAAATTCTTTAAATACAAATAGGCTGCACATTTGTCGGAATCGGTCGGAACGATAGTAACGATAAGTCCAAAAACTAGTTCTAGTGAAAAAAAACTTTTTTGTCTTCCGTTGTAGCGTCACCAATCTCTCTACATATAAAAGAGTTTATCCTCACTGACTGACTGACTGACTGATTGGCAATCAACGTAGAGCCTGAACGGTAAGAGATAGAAAGCTGAAATTTTCACAGAAGTTTCCTTATGAGTTGAAAGTGAGCACTTGGGCGGGGCTTGGGAAAATTCCACCCCTAAGGGGTGGAAAACTCCCGGAAAAGCTACTATGGGGAAAATTTTGTTTAAGCGAAATAATTGGACACCTGTTTCCCAGATTTCGGAAAATCCGCCCACAAGGAAAATGGCCGGAAAATTCTTCATGGAAAATACTGTTTTTCATCCAATTGGCTTCAAACTCGGTTTGTAAGGATAGTATGCTAAATAATTAGGCATGTGATTTTTTGTTGGTGGAAACATCACCCACAAGGAAAATGCCCGGAAAATTCTATATGGAAAAATCTATTTTTCATCCGATTGACTTCAAACTCGGTTTGCAAGCATAGTATGCGAAATAAATAGACATGTGATTTTTTGATTGTGGAAAATCCACCCACAAGGAAAATGGCCTGAAAATTCTGTATGGAAAACACTATTTTTCATCTGATTGACTTCTAACTCGGTTTGTAAGGATAGTATGCAAAATAATTGCGCAGTGAAATCGGGCAATTCTATGTCAAAATTCCTACCCATTTCACGAGGTGTTCCGCAGGGCTCTGTGTTGGGTCCTTTTCTGTTTTCCATCTATATAAATGACCTTCCTAATAACCTGTCAAATTGTGAAATCCATATGTATGCCGATGACGTCCAATTATATGTTAGTGGTCCGTTACGAGATATAAATATTTGTGTCGGTGTTTGTAACAATAAATTAGAAACTATAAGTAACTGGGCTGCTGTAAATGGATTAAGTCTCAACCCTTCAAAGTCGAAATGCCTAATTATTTATAAGAAAACAGTAGACACAACACGGTTAGCTAAGCTTACCATTGGTGGATCCTCTATCGATTATGTGGACCATGCTTCCAACCTTGGAATACAGTTTGACAATAATCTATCGTGGAACTGTCATGTAGCACAGGCGACTGGAAAAACCTATGGTATGCTTAGGCAACTGTCCATAACAAGAAACTGCCTGCCAAGAAACGTAAAGCTTACTATTGCAAAAGCGTGCCTAATACCGACACTGTTTTAAGGAGTTGAAATTTTCGGCAGCCACGATGGTAGCAGCATGCACAAATTACGAGTGGCTTTTAACTCCATTGCCAGATACATATTTGACCGTAAATCTAATGACCATATAACACAATTCGCCAATAGCATTTTTATCCTAAATCTAAAATCATGGATTTGCCTTAGAATTCTTATTCTATTACATAAAATTCTAATCGATCGAGAACCGGCGTACCTTTTTGAATTAATTAATTTTGCAGCCTCAAAAAGAACACAAAATCTAATATGTCCAAGAATACAATTGTCACGCTCTGAAAATCAATTCTTTGTTGCCGCGGCTCGTAGTAGGAACGAACTCCCACATGATCTAAAAGTTATTAGGAACGTAACGCAGTTTAAAAATAATCTAATTATACACCTACAAAGACAAAATTCTTAAAATTTATGTAAACCCAACCAAATTTATTGTATAAGTAAAATCAATGTTTAGAAATATATATATATTATATATTTTGCATCACTCGCATGCGTTGATGTATGCGGATGACCTAAAACTCTGTTCGACTTATAATGATCCGGTGTCTCCTCTCCTACTACAGCGTGACTTAAATGCTCTTCAAACATGGTGTTTGGTTAATGGTCTTCCCCTAAATGCGGATAAGTGTAAATGTGTGAGTTTTCATCGTTTACAGCCGTATACATATCAATATACTATTGATGACAAACCGCTGGAACGCATTAACGAGGTTGATGATTTGGGCATACGTTTTGTCCCCAAACTATGCTTTAATAGTCATTATCTATCATCTCTAACAAAGCAAGGGGTGTTCTTGGCTTTATCAAAAGATGGTCAAAGGAATTTAATGATCCTTACATCACTAAACATTTATATGTCTCCCTGGTTAGACCAATTCTTGAGTATGGGTCGTGTGTTTGGTCACCTCATTACCAAATATATCAGGACCAACTTGAATCGGTCCAAAAACAGTTTTTAATTTTCGCTCTCCGTGGCCTCAACTAGGATGCTACCAGACATCTACCGCCTTACGAGCACAGATTACACTTAATCGATCTTCCTTCACTTAAGAACCGCCGGACTTGCCATTGTGTGCTTTTCATTCATAAGAGAGATTGACTCTATGCTGAAATGGATAAAATAGAAATCCAACAACCGATCTAGCTTAAGAGAGACGATTTATTTTGTAAAAATAGCCATAAATCGAGAAACGTCTGACTTCAGAGACCAATTTGGACCTTTTTGCATGATCGAATTTTGGGCGTGATTTTTCACATAAGCATTGATATGTGCTCTTTCGAATTGGCCAGATAAATTCAGAAATACATGCCTATTGTGGCCACAAGAAATTCGAAAGGGCAAAATTTACAAGAAATCGGTTTTTCCGTCATATCGTGGAAACAGGAGCTGATGGAACAAAACCGATGATGCAGTTTTATTCAGTGCACTCCATTCTTATATAATCAGTTATAGATAGGGCTGCTCCAAAAACACTGTTGCCCTGTGTTTTATGTCAATTACACTTAATTCTATGTGACTAACGCAATTAATAAGTACACAATATTTGTAGCGTTAGGATAAATTTAATAATAAATAAAAATACAAAAACATTGCAAAGGTCGGAATATAGGTACGGGGGTGGGTTAATGGATTCCACTCGACAGCTTAATTTAAAGACAATTATATTTTAGCCGATTTGTAATAAATTTTGGTGAAAGCTCTATGGGCCAATTCAATAGGTTAAAGTTTTTAGCTTTGCGCAAACCCACCATCAAGGTCGGATAATGGGTTGCGGGAGTGGTTGCAGGGTTTGTACACTCAATGGACCAATTAGGTGGAAAACAATTTTTTTCATTTCTAAAGGTCGGAAAATAAGGGGGCGGGGATGGTATCATTGCCAAACGGTTTTTTTTCATCATTTTGGCGGCTTTACTGATGGTGGCGAAGCGAAGCGCGCCGGGTTATATGCTAGTCTTGGTATATATTAGTTTTATATGCTTCTACATAATTCTGGAAAAATGTATCAATATCGAAACTTATTTGTTATCACTGGTAGCGCCTTTCAAAAACTGCAAGGGTATTTCTATACAGGGTTGCCCATATTCGACGGACCCATCTGGCAACGCCATAACTTTTGACAGAGATGTCAGATCGCTTAATGACATACCGCGTTTGAAGCGTCAGTCCAAGCAGATTTTTACCATGGAACAATACACGCCACGCGAGCGCTCTGAAATAGTTGAAATTTACATTTAACAGAACAAGTCAATTGTGAAAACTCAACGTGCTTTTAAAAAATTAAAATATGTGAAAAGTGCGCCTTCTAAGAACACCATTAAGCGTTTATACGAAAAATTTTCGACTGGTGAGGCTCTTTCTAATCCGAAGAGGCCAAATAAAAGTCGACCAAGGCGATCGGCCGAGAATATCGCTGCCGCACGAGCCAGTGTTGAGAGGTCCCCAAGAACATCCCAAAAACGCCGTTCTCAGCAGTTGGGCATGGCTCGGTCCACTTTACAACGGATTATTCGCGTTGATTTGCATTTGTTCCCGTACAAAATTCAATTGACGCAAAGATTGTTGCCTGCGGACAAGCCTCGTCGATTGGAATGGGCCCAAAGAGTCATCGAAATGGCCGAAGATGACGAGCAATTTTGGAACAAAATTATCATGTCCGATGAAGCCCATTTCACATTGAATGGGACCGTAAATAAGCAAAATTGCCGTATTTACGCCACTGAAAATCCTCAGGAGATTCAAGAAGTGCCTCTTCATGACGAAAAAGTCACAGTTTGGTGCGGCGTTAGTGCGAAAACGGTCATTGGGCCGTTTTTCCTCCAAAATGAAAATGGCCATGCTGTTACCATCAACCAGGAGCGTTATCGCGACATGATGACCAATTTTGTGATGCCAATTATTCGTCGAAAGCGCGCTCCACCGCACACAAGTCGCATAACAATCGATTTTCTGAAGAAATTGTTTCCGGGCCGTTTGATGTCGAAAAGTGGTGATTTGGACTGGCCACCGCGTTCGCCCGATTTGACGCCTCCTGACTTCTTCTTGTGGGGATATTTGAAGTCAAAGGTTTACGTTAACAAGCCAAGGACCGTAGAAGAGCTCAAGGACAACATTCGTGAAGAAATAGCCGCTATTCCGGCCGAAATGTTGGCGAAAACGATGGAAAATGCTGCAAAAAGGGCACAATACGCCATCAACGCCAGAGGCGGCCATTTGAGAGATATCATATTCAAAAATTGATGTAAACAAATCTACTTGGAACAAATTAAATGATTAAGATTGCCAACCGCCAAATTTTTATTTTTTTCTTTGATTTTAAAAAAAAAAACATGGGTCCGTCGAATATGGGCAACCCTGTATATCTATTTTTATACCCGTTACTCGTAGAGTAAAAAGGGTACACTAAGTTCGTGCAAATGTATGTAACAGGCAGAAGGAAGCTTTTCCGACCCCATGAAGTACATATATTATTATTCAGCATCAATAGACATAGAATAGAATAAAGACATGTCCGTCTGTCTGTCTGTCCGTCCGTCCGTCCGTCTGTATGAACAACTAGATCTCAGAGACTATCAGAGCTAGAGCTACCATTTTTTCAGTGTAGACTTGTATTTTCTGCACGCAGATCAAGTTTGTTTCAAATTTTTGGCACGTCCACTCCCGCCCTCGCAATATGAAAAAATCTCATTTCTCCCACAATTTTGAAGATAGCTTGTTCGGACCTTCTAGAAAATTATTTCCTTCATCATTATTTATCGACCCACCATACACCTTTTTTCGATCAGATGAGCTATAGTAGAGTTGCCACCCCCGCAATTTGGAAAAACCTCATATCTCCCACAATTTGGCATGTTGTGATCTAATAAAATATTCCTAAATAGCCTTACTCTGAATAACGGGCATATCGAAGTCGAGCAGGGTCGACTTCAACTTGCGCTCTCGTTTTTTCAAGCGTAGTGTTTATAGAGATATTTAAACACATAATTTACAATGTTAGTGTTGGCAAAGTGGAGAGCTTTACGCCTTGCGTTTTCAATAAACCGACTCAATCCCGGAGTGGGATAACCTTTTTTTACACGTGTTCACACAGACACACCAACACAGTGTGACACAGCAGTGTTAATTGTAAGTGTCGACAACTATATACCATAACCCAGGTATTATACCTAAACTCACACATCAATAATATTGGCTAAGAACTATTAGCGTTATTAGCAAAAAAAACAGATTTTCTTATAATAAGTACTGATTTACTTATTATAATTTTTTTGGAGTATTAATGACAAATGATTAAAAGGGAATGAATTGTCAATAACTGAAAATCTGAAATTTAGTTGATGCAACGACGAAAACTAAAGTCAAAAGACGAGTACTATAGCCGAAGTCAGAATATACAACAATACTGAATAAATAAAGGTAAAATCAGTTAGCTTCTGCATTCTTACTCACAACCAAAAGGCTATGAGCTATGCATGCAGTGCTATACGCTATCACGGCCGTTGAAAATCATTGTTATGTTATATGGAAACAACAATTTAACAAGGAATTGAGGAATATTAATATTAGTTTTAAATGGCTTGCTTGTTCTGATTTTTAGATATTCATTTGTCAGTTGCTTTGTTTTGATCTATTTTTAGATTTTGTCAGTTGCATCAGTTTGTTCGATTTTGAAATTTCGTCGGTTGCTTTGTACTATTTTTAGTTTCTTTCATTTGTTCCCCGACTGCCCGCTCCGTGAAGCTTCACAACGAAAAATAAGGGACTTTGTTGACTTAAGTTTACTCTAAAAGTACCGGGTATAATAAATAACAATACAAATTTTACTTATGTCAGGCTCTTACATTTATACCTTTAAAATCTGTGAAATTTTCAGACAGATCGGATAATAAATAGGGGAGATATTGAAACTTCAACTTTTTCATAGTTTTGGTACCACTGTGCGCTGTCAGCTTAATGTTAACCTTTACATTTGATGATAAAATCAACATAAAATATTTATGGTAACCTGAAATGTTAGTGTTTCATTTTAACACTATCATTTGATATTGCAACAATTAACATTTTCTGATTTAAGAAATGATTTTTTATCGATCCTTTTCCTGAGTAACGTGTATATTTAAGTACAGCAGGGCCGACTTCAACTTACGCTCTGGTTTTTGCACAAAATTAAGAAAGTTTCGATACCGTTATGAGCAGGGCTGCAAACCCCTCCAATTTCGACAGGGGTTCGGTTCGGGGTTTGAACCCTTACCCTACGCTAGGGGATCGGTTCCACAACCGATTCCCTTTAAATTGAGAACCAAGGTTCCGGTTCTGGTTCGGGTTCCAGATTGCATTTTATATATTTATGTACATAATAAATAACTTAATAGAGTTTAAAAAAGAGATGCCTTAGTTTTTGGCAGTCAATCACATAAATGATCTGCCTATATTGACTAGACAATCAGACATTGTATGTATGTTTAGAAGAGTTCAGCGATTTCTGAAACTGATGTGCTTTTTGTGGCCATGAAACCTGCCAAAAACACGGCCACTTTTGGCTTATAAATAAGAGATGACCTTTATCGGCGTATCCGTGATTAAGTCACAGTGACTTGTAGTCACCAAACCACACTGTTGCTTTTTATATGCAGACACTGTGATTTGATGATTGCCAGTGACAGTGACTTAATCACAGATACGCCGGTATGTCTCATCCCTAATTTATAGTGTGGCCGAACACGTTCATACATTTCCGCAAATTCCAGTCAGAGCTATTTTTTCCAAGAATGGGACCGCCACAGCACGGCTTTGACTGGCATATATTGTGAGAGTGAAATGCTAAAAGTATTTAAATTGTGAAAATGAAGAAATTTAAATGACGTACAATTTTTATACACTTGAAAAGTGTATATTAATTTTGCCCAGAAGTTTGTAACGCATTGAAATATTCATTTTCGACCCCATAAACTAAAGATATTCTTAATCAGGACGACGAGCTGAGTTCAATTCCGTCTGTCCGTCCGTCCGTCTGTCCGTCTGTCTGTCTGTCCGTCTGCCTGTCCGTCTGTCTGTCTGTCTGTCTGCTTCTACGCGAACTAGTCCCTCAGTTTTAAAGCTATCGAGCTGAAATTTTGAACAGAGTCTTCTTTTTGCTGCACGCAACTAATATGTTGGAACCGGCCGGATCGGATGACTATATCATATAGCTGCCATAGGAACGATTTTTATATGCTTCCACATAATTCTGGAAAAATGTATCAAAATCGGATGACTATTATATAGCTCCCATAGAAACGGTCGGTAAAAAAACTACTTATAGTGAGAGAAACTTTTTTGTTTTCTACTGTAGCGTCCCCAATCTTGGTATATATTAGTTTTATATGCTTTCACATAATTATGAAAAATTTATCAAAATCGGATGACAATAGCATAGCTATAGTTGGAAAATGTGTTTTACTAAGAAAAGTTTTTTTTGTGGTTTCAAATTTTTATTTTCAATGATTTAAAAAATGTAAATATCTGATATCTATATCCTATATATATTTTACCGGTTAAATCAGTTGGAGTAAAGTTTTTCAAGTGTATTAAAACTTCGGCACAGTCGAAGTTAGCTTTGCCTTCTCGTTTCTTGTATTCATCGTGCCGTTGTATCTACGTACGAACAAAATAATCTGTCCGTCTGTCCGTATGAACACCTAGATCTCAGAGACTATAAGAGGTAGAGCTACCATTTTTTCAGTGTAGACTTGTATTGTCTGCAGGCAGATCAAGTTTGTTTCAAATTTTTGCCACGCCAAAACCAAAAACCTCATATCTCCCACAATTTTGAAAATAGATTGTTCGGACCTTCTTGACATATATTTTAATCATCATTACCTATCGATCCGCCATACATCATTTCCCGATCAGATGAACGATAGAAAAGTTCACGCCCAGAACCTGAACCGAACCGGTTCTGAAGGGTTCGGTTCCGGACCGGTTTGCAGCCCTGGTTATGAGAGACTTTATAATCATAATTTCTGGCTCTGATTCACTATTTAACCGGTTCAGCGGGTTTGGAACCTTTCTTGAACCAGTAAAATATTTGTTTTCATAGAACCTACACACCGACATTTAAGTTTATAGCTTCCATAATTTCTGACCGCTTTCAAACCGCTTCGAACCGGTTCAACGACTTGGGACTTATTATTATTGTTGTTGTTTATAGTTCGATAATAGGATGCTAAACTGTACACAGTCAAATTAGAAAACTTGATATAATAGGTTAGAATTATGACAAAAGCAGCGAAAGGGTTCGTAAGAAGCATAGTTCAAGGAACGTGGCGGTAGACATACATATAGGTAAATAATTTCTTGTTTTGAACAAAATCAATTTGGTCTTTATATTTCTGACTATGACTCTTTTCTGATCTGATCACTGTGAAAATACTTTCACTTTTATATTTATGGGTGAGACTAGCCGGCTCGAGTTTATGTATTTGTTATATTTTCATAACATTACAACAGTGGCCGTAAGGTTTTACATATAAGCAAAACCTGCATGTAGGAGGTAAGATGTTGTTTGGCTCGTGGAGTTAAACTCTCACTCACACAGATAGAAGCTGTTAGCAAGGTACCAACACACTCAAATCATTCGTGCATGTAAATCATTACGCTAGTTTACATCCGAAAAGGCCCATTGAAGCCATTATTTGTATACACGTACAAAGTATATATTAATTTTGCCCAGAAGCTTGCTACGAATAGAAATATTAATTCCATACCCCATAAACTATATATATTCCTGATCAGGACGACTAGCTGAGTCGATTGAGCTTTGTCCGTTCGTCTTTCCGGCATCCTGTCCGTCTGTTCTATTCAGTTTTAAAGCTATGAAATTATGCACAGAGTCTTATTTTTACTGCACGCAATTAATATGTCGGAACCGCCCGGATCAGATGATTATATCTTATAGCTGCCATAGGAACGATCGGTCGTTAAATGGACTTAGATAGAGAATCGTTTTTGTTTTCTATGATAGCGTTTTAAAACTTAGCAATTATGAATACTATATGCTTTCAGACGGTTCTGCAGGATTTGGTTAAAATCGAATGACTATATTTTATAGCTGACATAACACCAATCGGTCGGAAAATGGGTCTTACTGAGAAAACTTATTTGTTTTTTTTTTATCACATTTTGAAGTCAACAATTATTTTCTTAATGATTTTGATTTTATAAATATCTGTCATCTATATCTACTGACTAATTGGTGACCCTTGTACAGCCCAAACCGTTAGTGATAGAAAACTGAATTTTTCACAGTAGCTTCATCTAATTTTGAAAATTCCGTCGGGAAATGTGGAAAATGTACAGAAAACTGTTGTATGAAAGTTTTTTGTTTATCATTCGATCAGCTCCAAACTCATTTTAAAAAAATAAATTAAAATGCAAAAATGACTGCACACAAGTTTTCCGGAAAATTAACCCCAACATCCCACAGGGTGTAAAATGGGTTGAATAGTCGAAAGTTTCCATCAGCCCCAAACTTATTTAAAAAGCTACACATACACAAATAGGACTTTTACATTTTGGAAAACCTACCGCTAAATGGCCGGAAAACTAGTGAAACATTTTTATTTGTTTCTCTTCTCACATTTGTCTAAATTATATATATAATAGCTTTGTTATCTTAGTTAATAGGGAAGTTACTAATAAGTCTATATATTGTTAGTATTAAGATGTAAAAGTAGGAAGACTGAAAAATATTATCATTATCAACTTTTCGTGACTAGTGCACTAATTTAAAAGAAGTATTCCTGACGCACTAGGAAAAAACTTAAATAAAAACTAAAACTAATGAGACTCTAATGTTTTTCATTCGATTTTAAGCTCAACATAACAAAATATTAAAATCGCGATTTTCACATTGTGGAAAATCCGTAAAACTGGCGAAAACTTCGTTTTCAAAGCTCTATATGGAAATTTCAATAAATTGTGTTCACTTTTGTTGAAAATCCACCCACCTGCGTGGAAATGTTCCGTCGATATTCAATTTTTGACCCAATTTTCTTGAAATTCAGATTTCAAGCTGCACATACAAAAACATGAAAAACATCGCTTTTAAATTTTGGAAAATATTCAACGAAAGTCGGAAAATGGGCGGAAAACTGTTGTATGAAACTCTTCTGGTTTTCATCTGACCAGCTTCAAATTTATGTTTAAAGCTCTTGATAACAAAATAACGGGATTTTAAAATTTCAAAAATTCGGGAAATTGGCGTAAAATGGTGGGAAGAAATAAATATGTCATTCATGTTCATGTTAAGAACTCATTTCCGACTCCATAAAGTATATATCGCTCACTTAATTCAATACCGGCATAACTCAAAAAACACGATTTTGAGGTAATGGTGCTGTTGATGCTGATCAAGAATATATATACTTTATAGGGTCGGAGATGCCACCCCCACAATTTAAAAAAGTTTTAAAGATAGATTGTTTAAACCATTTAGGCATACATTTTAATCGTCATTTCACATCGATACTCCATTTCCAGATTAAATGAACGATAGTCAAGTAATAAGCAAAACAAATAATTACGATGGGCAGCACTGGCCGATATCGTTTTGGGCAGCACTTACACAGTTTTAGAAAAGTTTTTATTTACGTACAATCTTTGACAGGTACAGAGTATATTACAGTCGGGCTTGACCGTCATTCTTACTTGTTCTACCTAGATTCGAAGTTATAGGTTTTGTAAGGGTAAAACACATTAAAAACTTTAAACGCAATTTTCTCGAAATCGATTTTTTTTAGTTATGCCGGTATTGAATTAAGTAAGCGATATATTCTTGATCAGTCTGTCCTTCTGTTTGTTTCTACGCAAACTAGTCCCTCAGTTTTAAAGCTATCGAGCTGAAATTTTGTACAGAGTCTTTTTTTTTACTGCACGCCACTTATTTGACGAAACCGCCCGGATCTGACTATATCTTATAGCTGGTCGGAAAATCTGTCTCACTTAGAAAACTTTTTTTTAAGGTAGCCTAATAAATTTTGAAGTCAACAATCGTATTCTAACTGATTTTGAATTTGTAAATATCTATATCCTTTTTATATTCTATCTGTTAAATCAGTTTGAGCGAACTTAAGCAAGTGTAGATAGCTTTGCGTTCTTGTTTTTTGTTCAAAAATTCCAATAATCCCTAGTTGTTGTTTATGAGTGTGACATTTGATGGATCGACTCATCTCGTCGTTCAGATCTAGAATACATATAGAGAATTAAAATATTTTTTCGAACGATGGAAAAAATATAATCAGCCGATTTGGAATGTCGAAAAATACATTTTTCTATATTTATATTATACTTTGCCTATTTTGACATACATCTGTAATCTGAGATGGGAATCTCTATTTATTCTCGATTTATGCAAGCAATCACAAGTTCAAAATAATTGGGGTGGGCAGATGTCCAGTGGTCAGTTCGCTTTTAATTCTTGTTCAGTCTCGTGTTACAAAAACAAAAATTATGCAAATCACCCAGAAAAAATCCATTCAAAATTGCAATAAAATGCACAAAACACGGACGGCGGTGGGAAAGGGTTGCTAGTCGCGTGAAATAAATTCGAATAAAAAACCCCGAAAAAGGACAGGATGTTGGGAAAATATGTTTCAACGTGCGCAACGCCGGCTGCGTTTGCGTGCCCGATTTTGGGCTTTGGTCTACGACCTGTCCGGGTTCAGTCCAGCTGGTAACGGTCAGAAACGAGTTTGTTTTCCCAGCGGTCATCTTGACCAGCCAGTTTCCACGGAGTGAAAACCAGTTGTGCACTTCTTTGGCACAATCGGCTGACCGGGCTTACGACTATTGTGCATCCTACCACTGTTGCTATGCATCTTCCCCTTGTCTTGGGACTTGAGCAAGGTAATACAAAAGAACGACTGACCGCCGGTCAACCATATCAACCCCTTTTGACGCTGCCCCTCTGGCTTGCTGCCGTTTGCTTAGTCTCAGCCTGTTGCTGATCACAAAGCCAGCCGATCCTGGGCTAGCTTCCAATCATGAGAATCCGTGCCAAGATTAATTGAATTAGCTGTTGAAGTAAATTAATAAAAACAACCGCATGGAATGCCCGCCGCAAGTAAGCTCCGCAGTTAATTGTAATTTTTTGCAATTTACTTTCGTCAATGACAGTTAAACCTGCCGACCGTCGTCCAGGACCAAGTCCCCGCCCCGCCCCTCTGTCGGCCTGCACTTTATGAGATAATTGCGGACCAGATGTGTGGCTGCGGCTCGCCCTTTTGGGGAAGCAGCGGGCCCTGGAAAAAAAAATCACCGCCAAAGCCGTGCCAAAAATGTGATAATGGATACAAAGTGTTCGACAAAAAAGCAACCAAAAGAAATGAATAAAAAATGGACGTCCATGCTGAATGTTCGGAAAGGGACTTCATCGCGCTAACTGCCTGTTGATTCTGGTCTGACCCGTATCCACGAGTCTGGGTACCCCAGAGCCTTTTTGTGTTAATGTCATGGTTTATGGCTTTGTGTTCAGGATGAGTAACCCTGGCCCTGTCCGTCTGTCTGTTTCTATGCCATCTCCTCCTTTAGTTTTAAAGCTATCTGAACCAAACATTGCAAAAAAAACCCTTCAAATACACATAGGCTGTACATTTGTCGGAATCGTCCGGATCGGATCGGAACTAAATCATAAAGCTGCGACAGGAACGATCTGTCTAAAAACTAGTTCTAGTGAGAAAAACTTTTTTGTTGTCAGTGGTAGCGTCTTTAAAAAATTGCAAGGGTTTTTAATACATCGGCAGAGCCGATGTTAGCCTTCTACTTTTTTATATGAAACCTAACTTTAATTACAGATATCAACATTTCCGCAACAATTTCATAGCATTGTGACGACGTCATTGGTTGGGCCAGCAGTAATTTTTATACCCGTTACTCGTAGAGTAAAAAGGGTATACTAAGTTCGTGCAAATTTATGTAACAGGCAGAAGGAAGACCTTTTTCGACCCCATAAAGTATATATATTCTTGTTCAGCATCAATAGCCGAGTCGATATCTGTCCGTCAGTCCTTCCGTCTGTATGAACACCTAGATCTCAGAGACAATAAGAGCTAGAGTTACCATTTTTTCAGTGAAGACTTGTATTGTCTGCACGCAGATCAAGTTTGTTTTAAGTGTTTGCCACGCCCCCTCCCGCCTCCGAAATATGAAAAAAGCCTCATATCTCCCAGAATTTTGAAAATTGATTGTTCAAACCTTCTAGACATATATTTTAAACATCATTACTTATCGATCCGCGATACTTTATTTCCCGATCAGATGAACTATAGTGGAGTTGCCGCCCCCGCAATTTGGAAAAATCTCATATCTCACACAATTTGGGCAGGATGTGATCTAATAAAATATTCTTAAATAAACCTTACCCTGAGTAACGGGTATATCGAAGTCGAGCAGGGCCGACTTCAACTTACGTTCTCGTTTCTAAATTGGAGGATTGACAAAAGCAGGCAAGTTTAGAAGTTGACGTACAATGCGCAGTACGTTCAAGTGGCCGAAGCTTGTTACGCGCGAACTCCAGATAGAGGATTTTATTGCAGCAATAGAATCTTGAAAGCTAACTTCTCGAAAGAGTTTATTGTTATCAGCACAAAGGACTTGAAACGGCTCATGCAAAGCATAGTTAGTAGTACATCCTTTTAGATATAAGGGGATAAAGTAACGAGTCTGCCTAAAAGGAACACTAAGATTAATTTGACTAAGCAACTCTGACGAGTTGATTTCACCATTTATTAGTCTATGTATAAAGATTACACCTAGCATAACTCTTCGGATAATAAAGGATGCAAGATTTATTAAAGAAGTCTACTATAAATCGAACTTTATAAAATTAAGTATACATTTTCTTTACAGTCCAACTCGTATCTTTTCGCATAGAAGCCATAAGTTCAGAAATTAATGCCAAGTAGGATCACTAAAAAGTTAAAAGAGCGTTAAATTAGATTTTCCGCCATATCTCGGCTGTTTTAAATTTTTTAACATAGTTGAGTGTCAGTATAAGTAAACTTTGCTTTATTTTTAGTGTGCTTACATTTTAGTGTATGCTTTAATATAAGTGCAAGTAAAAGTATACTATGTTTATGCCTGGCGGAAAATTTAATTTATATTTCTCAAATACAAAAAAAAATATTTATATATATTCAGGTTTATGCTTCACGATTTTTGGACCAATATTGCCATTCTCCATATACCGTTACCGTATTTATTTATAGTTTTTTTAAAGTGTTTACCACGATGATATAGCTAAACATGCAAAAAATTATGGTGCCTTCAAAAAGATGGAGCCTTTTATAGTTTAATGGATATTTAATTTTGAAGTTATAATCAAATAAAAATATGCCCCCAAAAGAAAACTTCGCCACGCAGTCGGTTGTATTTCATTATCTTCACAAAAAAGACTACATCGGCCAAATCGGACACCTATATCATATATTTGGCATAGAATTGATTTGTTTAATTGCATTTAGTTAGGACGCTTTTCATTAATATCTATGCCAGCGTCACAACGATCCTTGTATGATTTTAAACTCTGCCAAAAAGTAGGCAAAATACATTTTCTCAAAAAGCACCTAGTTTTAAAAATCAGGAACATGAGAAAACGGCCCTAAGAGCAAGAATAAGAGCGCGTGCGTCATGCCACTCTTCGTCAAAGGTGCGATACACACATGTGTATGGTACACATGTCAGCTCTTCGGCTGTCGCTCTGTAATTGTAAAATGCCCATGAAGAGACCGCGTACTAGCTGCTGAAGCGGGCTCTGGCCAGCAGGTGCAGCGAATAGAAAGTACTTATACTTCCTCCTTATTAGTAGACCGAGAAGCACTAATCGACTGAAAACACTGAGCGCAGCACTACAAATTCTTTTCACATGTAAGCACAAATATGGATTTAAAGTGTTCGCGAGTTTAACTGTGCGCCGAAAAGTATGCCGCAAAAATTAATTGTTGAGCTGCTAGTTCCACGGACTGCCGCATAACATCAGAGACGGCGCCACCCATACGAAATGCAACGGTGCAAGGTGAAAGCAAAAGTTTGAGAAGCATGTGCACATTTGCCCACTCCAAGAAAACCCAAAAACTTTTCACTTCCTGGCAGGAGCCGCCGGTTGTGCCAACAACGACCAGAGGATGTGCTCTGTTAATTTAAACCCTCCGACGACTTGACTTCCTTTGCCGCCCAAAGATAAAGATTTCGTTAACCACGATATAACCGAGATTGCTGATTATTTGCTGCAATTACCCAGGCAATGGGGCGAGAGCAAGCCAGTTAATCGATGCGTGTGTTATGGCTGGCGCAAAAAATAAAAACACACGCAGCAATTGGCTTGCGGAGAGCAAAAAAAAGTGCTCGTCAAAAGTGCTTTTCTACATTTTTTCCAACATTCGCTTTTTTCACACTTGCAAATTCGGACGGAAGCAGAAGCAACAGGAGCCATTCACACTGACCATTTACCGTTGTCCTGGCTCTGGGCCTGTTCCCCCACCACGAATCCGCTGCTGGCCGCATGTTAATTAACATGACTTTGCGGTCAAGTACCGAAGCCCCCGCCGTCGTAGTAGGCCGGTGCCGCACAATATTTGTCCAACAACATAATGTGTTTGTTTAAATGCCAAAGGACCACTGGCCACTGCCTGCGGCTGTGGAATACGAAAATAAAAACAATTTAACAGGCGGCAAATCGCGGCAATTACGTGTCCTGATCCCCTGGGAATTTTCGCGTCAATTTTTTTCACTGCCATTGCCGTTTTTTCTTCCTTTATCCTTTATTTTTTGTGCTTTCATTTTTTCCACACATTTTGTTTGCACCATTCGAAGGTAAATCGGATTTCCTACCCCCTCCTCCCCACATGCCAAAGGCTTGGGACGCTATCAAAAGTAAATTAATTGCTTTGTGGCCTTGCGACTTTTTAAATCAATTTGCATCTGCTGGAGATGTGTGGGTACATTTCCGGAAAAATGCGTTGCCCATTCCTTTCTTTGCCAAAACAAAACAAGTTCCGCCTAACTGTGTCAAAGGATGGCGCGCAAGTGTGGGTATCCGCAAGGTGTCGCTGCCACAAAATACCCGATACCCATGCCAGGGGATTTTTTCTCTTGCGCTGCGCTCTCTTTGGTCAGACCCTGCTTCGTCGCCTTTCATTTCTCTACAATGCTCTTTTGTGGGGTAAATTTTAAATTAAATTTATTCAATCAGCAAATTTTGTCAAATTTATAGTTGGGGGGGGGGGGGGGGTCGTCTGTTTGATAAAAAAATTTTCTTAATTGAAAATTTGTAATGTCCTTTATTATGAAAAAAATAGTGCAATTATTGTGATTCTCTTCCCTAAGATCTCATATGAGATGGCTGAAAAATACCTCAGGATGTTGTGAGTTGGCTGTCAAAAAACTCATATGTGAAACTCATAAGAGAGTTTTGATAGGATTTTGTACTAAAACTTGGCACATTTTAACTTCTCAGATTGACTATTACACTATCTGAGCATCTCATATAAGAAACTGATATGAGAAGGCAGACAAGTGAAATTACAGCTGCAAGATAAATAGAAAAAACTGGCGGTAAATTTTGTTTGTGAATTTTTTAAAACTGCATTTTCTTAATATTTTTTCTAGTTTTTTCCCCACAGTTTTAAGATAAGATAACGGTTTAGGAGTTTGTTAATGTTCAATTAAGAAAATAATGATTTTTTTTTGGTATATTATTCGAATTGACATGACAACAAACTATGGTCGTCAAAATACGGAAGTTAAGTTAATATTTTTGCAAAAGGCAATTACTTTAGCTAAAATTTAGAGAGAAAAATTAGGGACTCTTAAATGGCGTCAACTACGATTCAGACATGCTCAAAAGGGTCATATCTGGTGCACTTTGTCATAACTGGAGAAATTTTTGTATTTTATCAGGCATTAACAATTTATTTTGTATTAAATGTGTATTTTTGTTCGATTTTTGAATACCTAAGGCCTAAGATGCTATGGCATTCCAATTGGACACAATATTAAGTTGTGTGTCAATATTTTATATTAATAATACAGGGCAACAAAATGACCAACGTTTGGAGGTGCAGCCTTGTTGATCAAAAATTATGATGCATTCATCAACCGTTCTAGCTTAAGGGAGACGATTTATTTTGTAAAAATAGCCATAAAGCGAGAAACGTCTGACTTCAGAAACCAATTTGGAGCCTTTTGCATGATCGAATTTTGGCCGTTTGATTTTTTACCGAAGCATTGATATGTGCTCTGTCGAATAGGCCTGATAAATTCAGAAGTTAATGGCTATTGTGACCACAAGAAATTCGAGAGGGCAAAATTGACTAGAAATCCGTTTTTCCGTCATATCGTGGAAACAAGAGCTGATGGAACAAAACCGATGATGCAGTTTTGTTCAGTATACTCCTACGTATATAATCAGTTAAAGGTAGGGCTGCACCAAAAACACTGTTGCCCTGTGTAATAAGAATTTTTATCAAATATTTGTAGATTCATTCACAATCAGCTTTATAGCCTTTCGTTTATTTGTGAACACATGAACTGGCCGGATCAGTGGCATGACATAACCCCCTAAGGACTTATCGCCCAAAATTTATTTGGTCGAAAAGTCCGTTTTCATTTCGGACATATCCCCAAATAATTTTTGGGCGATATGACCGAAATGAAAACGGACATAAGGCCCAAAATTCATTTGGACGTAATGTCAGAAAGAACGAGAGCGTAAGTTGAAGTCGTGCCCAAAATTTGACATGCCCAAAAATGGCATCTTTTCACCCAAATTGCGGGGGTGGCAACTCTACTATAACTCATCTGATCTTGAAACTATGTATGGGGATCGATAAGTAAGGATTAAAATACAGTCTAAGAGAAGGCAAAGCTAACTTCGACGTGTCGAGTTTTAATACCTTGAAAAGCTTTACTCCAACTGATTTAACTGGAAAAATATATATAGGATATAGATATCAGATATTTAAAATTTTTAAATAATTGATAATAAAAAATTTGATAACAAAAAATTTCTTAGTAAAACAATTTTCCGACCGCGGTCCGCAGATAGCTATAGTCACGATTTTGATAAATTTTTAGATTGTGGGAAACATATAACAAATATACTACGTGGCGCTACGGAAAAGTTTTCTCACAAAGACATTTGACGATCGTTCCAGGCAGCAAGTATAGTGATCCGATTGATAAATTTTTCAGAATTAGGGAAGCATATAAAACAATATATACCAGATTAGTGACGCTACGGGAAAAAAAAGTTTTTCGACTAGACTAGTTCTTAGACCGATCGCCAGCAGAAAGCAGCCGGCCGCCGCAAGCGCATGCGAAAGCGAGCTTTAAAACGGGGACAGAGAACAACAAACCCACACGCATGCCAGTTTTCCCCTTATGCGCGGACGGTTCACTGATCGGAAGTAAGCGTCAGGAGGAATAGAGCCCAGATCAGGGAGAGGGCAACGGGGGCGGGGGGGCGGCATGAAACAACTGACGCGGCAGACAATACAAGTCACACGCCCGGTCTAGGTGTTCAACAGACGGACGGACGACGGACAGACGGACAGCGCAGACGGACAGACGAGACAGACAGACAGACGGACCATATCGCTCGCGAGCGATCAAGAATATATATACTTTAGGGGTCGATGTTCGGTAGTAACCCTTTACCTACGAGTAACGGGTATAAACGGACATAAAAAAATCGAATTTCTATGCTATTATATACAGTTATGTAAAAGGTTTCAAGCTGAAACTTCTGGACTTCTATAATTCTAAAAATTCTTTTAACTGGGGCAGAGCTAGCAAAAGGGTTTTACATTTACTTATTATGTTGCATACCTTTAACTCGTTCGAATAATGATGCTTTGGGCCGTATTCTCATCTTCATGTTTTTAAATCTAGGTGGATACTAAGAAAATGTATGTTGCTAACTTTAAGGCCGCGTTTAAGCAACATTCATTTAGGCAATATACTTCTAGATTTCCAAAACATAAAAATGAGAAAACGTCCCTAAATGTGACTTTCAGCCGGCCTTTTTATACTAGTTCATCAATCCCACCAAGTGCGATTTAAGTCAGCAGTGTCAGAATTCGTTTTCGTTTCTCTTGGGGATCCGCAGGGAGTCATATCGGTCCATTGTTATTCCTTCTTTTCATGTATGATTTTCCTCAAGTGCTTTGCAAAATAACCTAGATCTCGTAGCACTTGGTGACTTGGACTTGAATAATATAAATAACTGTCGAATTATTTCAGTGAAATTGCAATAAAAAACAAGTAAGAAAGTCGGTCAAGCCCGACTGTAATATACTCTGTACCTGTTTGTATGTACCCTGTAGTACTTTGAGTCGCCGCCCGCATGGAGAATGGCAGCCGGGAGAATGGCAGCCATACCAGATTTTATATGGGATGTCCTCAAATCCGTAAGGTACTGCCGGGCGGTCGCCGGAAATAACTAAGCGTACACTCGTAAAATTTTTTTTCTATATTTTAGAAAATCGCCCTAAAATTGAAATCGCCATAAAATTTAGAAAAAAATTTCTATAATTTAGAATATGCTTTCTGAAATGTAAAAAAAACCTTAAAAATTAGTTTTTTAGAAAATACTTTTCTAAAATTTAGAAAAGCTGACTTTCTTTTCTAAATTTTTAAGGTTAATTTGATTTATTGCCTTTTCTATTTTTAAGTGTCATTTTGCCTTTGATTTTAGAAAATAAATTATATATACGTTTTATTTTTAATTGAGTGTGAGTGTCGCGAAGAAATATAACAAATATGGTGCGGTAAAGCCCTTTGGAAATTTTTTAGCGGTAAATATGTAAAATGTACATTAAGCGCATATCTTTAAAAATAATTTCAAATAAAACACTTATAAGAAGATAAAGAAGAAGATGTTCCAATTACACAGGGCAACAGTGTTTTTGGTGCAGCCCTATCTATAACTGATTATATAAGAATGGAGTGCACTCGACTGCAATGGACTGCAATCGAGTAATGTCTTACTTCAGAGACCAATTTGGACCCTTTAGCATGATCGAATATTGCGCATTTGATTTTTTACAGAAGCATTGATATGTGCTCTGTCGAATTGGCCAGATAAATTCAGAAATTCATGCCTATTGTGACCACAAGAAATTCGAAAGGGCAAAATTTACAAGAAATCCGTTTTTCCGTCATATCGTGGAAACAAGAGCTGATGGAACAAAACCGATGATGCAGTTTTGTTCAGTGCACATAAATAAATCATAATTTTTGATCAACAAGGCTGCACCTCACAAAGTTGGTCATTTTGTTGCCCTGTGTTATTTGTGACGTTTATTCGACGTAAGAAATTTCAATGAGCGACAACGAAAGCCGAAGTCACATCGTGTGAGTCCGCCTTAACAGGAATGTAATTTGACACAATAAATTGATATAAAGATGGCGCTGTTGAAATCGAGAAAAGGCATTCCGCCTCATTTTTTGTCAACTTTCTATCATTTGCTTTCTTGTCACTTGCCACTAATTTTCTGTCACTTGCTTTTCTTCAACTTTAATTAGTCGTGTGCTGTCTGTGTAATTGTGAGTTGTGAAAAGTGAGTAAAAAATATTAGAAATTTTGAACAAATTTTTAGGGTGATTTTCTAAATTTTAGGGCAATTTCAAACTGTTTTAGAAATTTAATTTTCTGGGTGTATGGCAGGCGGTTTGGGCTTGCAATATAGCAGGCGGAATGGACTGTTCATTGGGCAGTCCGTTGTATCGAACAAAAGACCAAACCAAAAGAAAAACTAAATTCTGTGTTTTTGTTATTCATATTTTTTATAACCGTTACTCGTAGAGTAAAAAGGGTATACTAAGTTCGTGCAAATGTATGTAACAGGCAGAAGGAAGCATTTCCGACCCCATAAAGTATATATATTCTTGATCAGCATCAATAGCCGAGTCGATATAGACATGTCCGTCTGTCCGTCTGTCCGTCCGTCCGTTCGTCCGTCCGTCTGTATGAACACCTAGATCTCAGGGACTATAAGAGCTAGAGCTACCATTTTTTTCAGTGTAGACTTGTTTTGTCTGCACGCAGATCAAGTTTGTTTCAAATTTTTGCCACGCCCCCTCCCGCCCACGCAAAATTAAAAATACCTCATATCTTCCACAATTTTAAAAATAGATTGTTTGAACCTTCTAGACATATATTATGATCATCATTACCTATCGATCCGCCATACATCATTTTCCGATCATATAAATGATAGAAGAGTTGCCACCCCCGCAATTGGAAAAATACCTTATATCTCCCAAATAAATTGGTCGAACCTTCTAGACATATATTTTAATCATTATTACCTATCGATCCGCCATACATCACTTCCCGATCAGAAGAGCTATGGTAGAGTTGCCACCCCAGCAATTTGGAAAAAACCTCATATCTCCAACAATTTGGGCATGTTGTAATCTAATAAAATATTCTTAAATAAACCTTACCCTGAGTAACGGGTATATCGAAGTCGAGCAGGGCCGACTTCAACTTACGCTCTCGTTTTTTTTTTGTATATTGTTAAACCTGCCCCCACTGTGATTTGAACGAGGGAATATTCGGGGTACAGTCAAATGCTTTAATTCAACGCCAATGCTGCTATGATCAGAGATTGAATTAAATGTGCTATATAATTTTGAAATAAAAATTTCACAAAGTTCCTAGTGGGTTCAAAAAATATACAAATTGTAGTTATTGTTCATCAACCTTTAAACTGGACACAGAAAGAATATTCAAATTTTTAAAAGACGACGCGTCGGCTGAATGAAGTCTACTGAGTTGGTTATCCGTATGTGACCGCCCGACTAGAAACAATGTTCCAGTCTTTAAGTCGGCTCTTGCAAGCAGAATCATAGAATTTAATGTGATGATTGAGCTATGGTCTTGACGTCATAACCATTTACCAATGTTTCTCCACAAGAGTTGACTATTGGAAAATTCGCAGAAATTTGGGTTATTCTCTTTCTTGCACAAACAATTCAAGCTTCTGGGGTAAAGAGATAGGCCATTTCATATGCAAAATTTTAATATTGTCATGCCGATCAGACAGTCTTAGGGTTATCCTTGACAGACTCCCAGATGGTTAACACAAATACCCAAGCTAATGGCTAGAATCTAAAAACTGCCTGTCGAATGGCTGAAATTTTTTGTACAAGTTCTGGTATTGGTACAACTTCTGAGCTGATTACCATAAAATGCATGTTATTTTGAATAATTTAAATTGATTTTTAGCTGTTGATTGCACTTACCAAATTAGTTTGGTAAAACTCGAAATATTATCGTTTCCACTTAGGAATATGCAACGGTTATACAAAAAGAAACCCACAGGGAAAATTGCCATTCCAAGTGGATGATTTGTCTTGTTTTTTTTTTTAACAAAAATAATAATCTTTATTTAAGGTCCGTGATTAAACTAGGATAGAAATAATAGAAGCGTGGCAACATATGATCCATGGGATATCATCGATGGACCAACACATTATAAGCCCATTGGATTGGCCTTGTTCCCATGAGCACGTGGTTGTTGCTGTTTCCCCACTCACCTCTCAGGCCGATTCACAGCTGCAAAAGTTTTGATTACTTTTTATTTCCATAAAATGTTTCCCTTTTTCTGTAACGAAATTTAATGGCCAAAAATAAAAAGACTTCAAATAAAATATAACTCAAAAAGTACGCGAAAAAAGGTTCTTCGGTATTTTGGTTGGGGGACTGGATGGGGTGGTGGTTGGAATTGGAATTGTGTTGGACATACCCTTTGATGCCACAGCCATTCTTAAAGTTCATCGGCTAAATTGGCTCCATTCGACTTCAATTTGTTGTACTTAAATGCACTGACTTTCATTCGGGCTAGTTTTCCAAAGAATATTCCATCCCTAATTGTCAAGTGTTTATCTGCTGCATGCACATTTGTCGTTTACCCTTTACCTGAAAAGTCAATCGGAAACCAACTGCCGAGCGATCCAGGTCTAGCGTTTTTACGCAACATTGCACGCCGCGCCATAAGAAGTGTAATTATCCTACTCATGTAGGTCCGCCGCGCGTGCTTGCGCTGAAAAGTGCGTGAAAGGGTTACGGGTAATATGGTTAGCACAAAAAAAAAGACACATTCAGTTAGAGGAAAAGGGTTTCGATATATTATTATTTCTAGTAAGCACCCGAAAAGATAGTTAAGTGGCGCGCACTTTTTTGTGTGTGCACATTTATTTTTTGTTTTTCCAGGTCCCGTAACTACTATTTGCGCGTTCAGCTCTTTATACCACTTTGCGGTTTGCTTTTCGCTCTGAGAAGGCACACACGCACCGTTGTGTTGCTTAGCGGGGTGGTCCTCCTGTATCGTTGTTTTAATAGCAAGAACTGGCCGTATGCAACCCGGCTCCATTCTTCTGCATTATAATCACCGACACAATATATTTATATGGCTTCTGCTTCTCTTGGGCAACACCGTCAGTTGTTAACCTTGTCGTGTTGATTTGCATTCCCACCAATGGTAGTTTCCGAAGACTAACCTTACGCAATAAATCAAATTTGTTTTCCAATTAATAACCATGGCTTTACTTTACTTTGCGCCCAAGACGAAAGAACAGTCAAAACAATCATTCAAAAGTGAAGAATCTACTTAACTAAAGACGAAGACAGTTCCATCTGCAATTGTGGTTTCATACACAACTGATTAGTATTTATTCCCTATATAACCCTGTCGTTTTTTCTGGGCTAGGTGCAGCCGTACGTAAGCCATCAGGTGACCCTATCCGAACAGTACTACCTTTCGTTCCTACATATATAGTTAATCATCCGGCAGTCAGCTTAGGGTAACCATCGGCCTACCTGATAGGCACATCAACACCAGACGTTCGCACATAATTTGTCAGCCATCCACCAGGCGGTTTGGAGACATCCATCGGCCAGGACATACACAGTGTTTCCCAAAAATAACCGAACTTTATATTTAAATCATACAACATGCAGCGAAAGCTATTTAACATTTTAAGCAATTAAAACATACATTCATCCTCTTTCAATCGCACCTAACTTTATGTAAATCGGATGGCAGATGTCAAAGTTACAGCCATTTTAATAAAAGAAAAAAATGTGCTTATTGTACAAAAATCCAAATGGGCAAATATACAATTTTTATTCACTTGAAAAGTGTATATTAATTTTGCCCAGAAGTTTGTAACGCATAAAAATATTCATTTCCGACCCCATAAACTATATATATTCTTGATCAGGACGACGAGCTGAGTTCATTTCCGCTTGTCCGTCCGTCCGTCTGTCCGTCTGTCTGACCGTCTGTCAGTTCGGCTGTCTGATTCTTCGCGAACTAGTCTCTCAGTTTTAAAGCTATCGAGCTGAACTTTTGCACAGAGTCTTCTTTTTACTGCACGCAACTAATATGTCGGAACCGACCGGATCGGATGACTATATCATATAGCTGCCATAGGACCGATCGGTCTAAGAACTAGTTCTAGTTAGAAAAACTTTTTTGTTTTCCATCGTAGCGTCTTCAATCGTCGTATATATTTGTTTTATATGTTTCCACACAATTCTGAAAAAATTTATCAAAATCGGATGACTATAGCATATAGCTGCCATATAAACGGTCGGTCAAAAAACTACTTCTAGTGAGAAAAACTTTTTTGTTTTTTATCGTAGCGTCCCCAATCTTGGTATATATTAGTTTTATATGCTTTCACATAATTTTAAAAAATTTTATCAAAATCGTGTGACTATAGCATATAGCTGCCATAGGACCGATCGGTCGGAAAATGTGTTTTACTAAGAAAATTTTTTTTTATGGTATCAAATTTTTATTATCAATGATTTAAAAAATGTAAATATCTGATATCTATATCCTATATATATATTTTCCGGTTAAATCAGTTGGAGTAAAGTTTTCTCAAGTATTAAAACTTCGGCACAGTCGAAGTTAGCTTTGCCTTCTCGTTTTTAAACTTGTATGATAAAATTTTTGAAAAATTTTTTTTTTGGTAGTTGTTTTTTTAGTACAAAGGTTTATACGGGGGTTTAAAGAATAAAAATTGTTTTTTTTAAAAAGTCCCAGGAAAATGTTTATTTTTTTTTTTGGTTGGGGTGTTTTTTATCTTTTGTTTTTTTGGGTGTTTGTTTTGGTTAAGGTATTTTTTTTGGGGTTTTAAAAAGTTGGAAGAGTGGTTTTGGATGTGTTAACCCAAAAGAGGAAGGGGTTTTTTTTTTTTTTAAAAAACCAAAAAAAAAAAATAAAAAAAAAAATATTTTTAATTTTTTTTTTTCCCTTTTTTTTTGCTTTTTTTTTATTTTTAATTAATTTTTTTTTTTTTTTTTGATTTTTTAGTAAATTCTTTTTAATGTTTAAATTTGGTGGTTTTTTAGTGGGAAAAGGCATAGGGAACAAAAAAAAAACCAAATGGAAAAAAGGATCGAAGGATGGATGGAAAAAAGTTTATAAAAAATATACATTATAATGTATTTTTTTTTTTTTACGTTTTTTTTTTTTTTAAATTTTTATTTTTTTTTTTTTTTTTTTTTTTTTTTTTAGGAAAATAATTTTATTATTTTTTTTTTTTTTTTTTTTTTTTTTTTATAAAAAATAATACTTTTTTACATAAAAACTAAAACCTTATATTTTTTTTTTTTTTTTGTTTTTTTTAAAAAAAATAGCGGCTCTTGGCTTAAAAAATTCATAACAGATCTTCTGAGTTCTAATGGTGTTGCGGAGGCTTTAATTTTTCCAATTTCCTCCTTATTTTACTTTGAACTATTAATGTAGTCAGAGACATGGTACAAAAGTGTCGGAAAATTTAAAATTTCGTAAATTGTGAAGCAAGGCAACCTGAAGGGAGGGCGTGAGATTGATACCAATAATCTTAATCTATATATATAAAAGAGTTCAACCTGACTGACTGACTGACTGATTGGTGACCGTCGCACAGCCTAAACCGTTAGAGATAGCAAGCTGAATTTTTTACTGTAGTTTCATCTTACTCCGAAAGAGAGTACTAAGGCGGGGATTTGGAAAATTCCCACTACTCGCCCATGGGTTAAAAATCAGTTAAATGGCCGAAAGTATACTTTCCCAATGATTAGCTCCAAATTCATTTTCAAAACTACACATACACAAATAGGACTTATATATTTTGAAAAAACCTACCGGAAAATGGCCGGAAAAGTGTGGATGTTCAAAACTTACATGTTTATCATTCGATTACAAAAAATATATTATCTACGCGATTTTCACATTGTGGAAAATTCGGAAAATAGCCGGAAAACTATATATATGGAAAAAACTATATTTCATCCAATTGACTTCAAACTCGGTTTGTTAACACATTATGGAAAATAATTAGACAAGTGATTATTCGGTGGTGTAATTTCCGCCCCCCGGTTCGGAAACTGGAGGGCGTGGTTGGGTTAATTGACAATGGTTATTTGTGAGCCAATGGGAATGATATTCGTTTTGCTAGCTTTATGGACCGAATAAATGGAAGCATTTTTTTTTTATTTCGAGAAAATTTATTGCATAGGTCGGAATATGAGTGCGGGTTCATGGCAAACCGTTATATTTGAGCTGATCTGTATTTAATTTGGTTTGAAAGCTCTATGGGCCAATTAAATAGGAAAATAGTTTTTAGCTTTCCGCAAATGCACCCTCAAAGTCGGGAAATGGGTTCAGGGTGGTTTCAAAGCCAATTTTTATTTGTGAACCGAACTGAAAATGGAAAATTTACTCCAAAGTTTAGTTTAGTTTCCAATCTATTAGCTCCAAACTCATTTTTAAAGCTACACAAACACAAATATGACCCTACAATTTTCAAAAAAAACTACCGGAAAATTGCCGGAAAACTGTTGTAGAAAAGACTTATTTATTTGCATAGCTCAACATAACAAAATATTAACAACGCGATTTTCACATTGTGTCAAATCCGGAAAATTGGCGCAAAATAGTTGACAACTTCTGGGTGGAAAATGGGTTTAGCGATTAGTTCTAAACTTTTCTGTTCTTCCTGGTAAAGGTCTTTGGGCATTGGATACATTTAAAGGGGTTTTCTCCAGTATGGGTGCGTAAATGGCGGTTAAATTGGAAGTCGAGGCAAATGTGTTTGGGCATTCGGAACATTTGAATCTCCACTGTGATTAACCATCGGGGATTTGGATTTAAGATGAGCATTAACGTGTTTTTTATTCGCAAATTGTGTGCACCAATATATACATGATTATTGGTATGGCGAGCTGAGTTCATTTCGAACTGTCCGTCCGTCCGTCTGATTTTATGCTATCTCCTCCCTCAGTTTTAAAACAATCTTGACCAAACTTAGCAAGAAGTCTTTAAATACACATAGGCTGCACATTTGTCGGCCGGTTCGGATGACTATATCATATAGCTGCCATAGGAACGATCGGCCAAAGAACTAGTTCTAGTGAGAAAAACTTTTTTGTTATCAATGGTGGCGTCTTAAAAAAACTGCAAGGGTATGTAAAACATCGGTGGAGCCGATGACAGCCTTTTTTTTTTGGATAAAATGGTTAAAAATGTTAATCGCATGGCTTGGGCTCTGGTCCTAATCTAAAGCTTAGCAGAAACTTTGTACAATCAGAAGCAAACGCTTGTTTTGGATTTCGTCAAGATCATTTTAGGTGCATGTATGCATAAAATGCCTACAGTGAACCTCGAAATGTATAGTGCGTTTTAAAATGGAGCGCGAAATCGGAAATATAATGTTGCTCCACTCGATTTTTTTTTTTTTTTTGGGATGAAAAGTAGAGGGTACGTATTTTCATGGTTTTTGCAAAATATGACTAATTCACGGTCAAATATTTAATTTCTTCTAAAATTGAAGACTTTAACAAATTTAACTTTTTATAATTGCATGCTACAGAAAATCATCGGTTAAAAAAATTATGGAAAAATCTGTAAAATTGCATCGGATGCCAAACTTCTAAATTATCCACTCGTTATTGTTCCCTTCTTCTTTACCGCATTTTGTGCTCCCCACCCACCTTTCATCTACCCTTTCACCCATACACTCCATATCGTTGGCCACTGCGCCACTTTTCGGACAATTAAACAAGCTGGCAAGAGATAAAATAAAGCAAAGAAAAAGAAACAGCAAACCCAATCTGAACTTCCACCGTGGAGGTGGAGCACTTCCGGCTGCGTGCAGCGGGCAGAGCCTCTGCTTTAGTAATCCCTATATTTATTTTGTTTGTGTTATTTTTGTCCAACAGAAATTTTGGATTAACTTCCGAAAGGACCTTGTTCCGATTTAAAAATTTTTAAATTCAAACGGCAATAATAAGTGCGCATTGTAATACTAGCAATAATTCGAATGGACAGCCAGGTGAATTGTGATACCCGCCAGCCAATGTAGAGGATAATTGGGTGGTAATGGAGGGGGAGCAGAGCGAAAGTAGGCCGCGCCAGCCTTTCCCTTTTTTCTCACATTCATTTTTGTTGATTTTTCTGCTTTTCGGCAAAATTAAATTTTAAATTGTTTTGAGTACTGCCAACTGGGCGAGTCCATGTCCAACCCCCCCCCCCACCCCAACCCCAACCCCATCCCGTCCGGTCTGTGCGCCAGTATCTTCTTAGGCCTGGGACTGGGCTTGGCTCTCCCCTCAATTACATTTTATTTGCGCGGGATCTTCTTCTTGCCTCTGTCCGTGGCCCAACTTGGAAGTAAAGCGTGGCCATTGCCATCGCCAACGCCATCCATCAACGCTTGTTGTTGTTGTCCTTCCATTGCGGAAGGAAGTACGCCATGCCAACATCTATTCAAGAACTGAAAAACTGAAAGAAAAAACCGAAACGAGCAACAACAAAAAAAAAAGGGCAACTACTACTAACGACGGTGTCTGGCTGTGGGTGTGGATGTGGGTGTGGTGGGCCTGGTGTTGGGATGTGATGAGGAGGGTTGCTTCACCCACACAAAACACAGGCATGCAAAATGGCAGTGCTGGTGCTGCCTCGTTTCTCTCACACTTCTTTCGGTGCGTTCTTTTTATAAATTTCTTCAGCTTGGAGCTGCTATTCGAACCAGATCTAGCACTGTGCTCCCCTTGCCAACAACGCCTTTTTTTCTCTGCATTGCGTAAAATGATTGATTATTTTTACTTTTTAGTGGATAAAATTGAAACAATAACGAGAAGGCATAGCTATCTTCGCCTGTGCCGAAGCTATAATACACTTGCAAAAGCTGTCTTCAACTGATATAACAGATAGGAAATATAGGCTAAAATATTATTCATTCTTGTGTCTGTTTTTTGCTAAGAGATGAAACCAGGTTTCTATTGACCCCAGTAAAATAAGTTGCATCATTTTACCTTTGGGAGTATTCAACTCTGGCGTTTGATGATTAATTTTTCGGCATAGGCATAAATTAATGATATTATAAGGAAGCATATTTTCAACCTGAAATTTTGTCTGTTGCATTTTTGGTTTATATATGTTCTTCAATATATTTATTTCGTCGGCAGTGAATGGAATTGCACCGAAAAAAACCAACAAAAAACCGCGATTAAAACCAACCGATTTTATTATTGGAATGGAATTGCTAAACCATGTTAAAAACGAATTTTCTCTCCAGCGTATTTATTTGAGTTGCTTATAACTCGACTGTCGTTCATCTGATCGAGAAATAGTTCATGGCGGATAGATAAGTAATGATGATTTAAATATATATCTAGAAGGTTCGAACAATTTCTTCAAAATTGTGGGATATAAGGATTTTTTCAAATTGTGTGAGCGATAACTCTAGAAAAACTGAACAATCTAACTCCAAAATTAGGGGTCATAAGAGGTTTTTTCGAATTGCGGGGGCGGGAGTGGCGTATCAAAAAACAAACTTTATCTGCGCTCAGACAATACAAGTCTACTCTTGAAAAATGGTAGCTCTAGCTCGTCTAGTCTTTTACATCCATGAAGGTGTTCATACAGACGGACCGACGAACAGACATACGGACAGGATTAAATCAACTCGGCTATTGATTCTGATGAAGAATATATATAGTTCATGAGTTCGGAGATGCTTTTTTTAGCTGTTACTTAAATTTGGCGAAATTTTTACTCTCTGAAAAACAATTTCAACTTTTCAATAGCCGAGTCGATATAGACATGTCCGTCTGGACGTCTGTATGAACGCGTCGATCTCAGAAACTATTACAGATAGAGCTATGTGATTTGGAGTGCAAGTAGGTGTATACCATACGCAGATCAAGTTTGTTTCTGACTTGAACAGTTTTCCCCCCATCCGCCACAAACCGCAATTTTGAAGTTAGAACCTTGTGACTTCAAACATATAAACTTAGACCTAAATACCATTGATTCTGAAAAGCACAATCGTGTGTGTGTGTGTGTGTGTCTGTATGTGTGAGTGTACAGGGTATTTCGCTGTCGGGGCACTCGACAGCAACGCCCTTACTTTTTTTAATGAAATACATGATTAACATGAACATATAATTACAAAACTATAGCATTTTCATATAATTTCGTACAAACACAAGTAAGAATGTCGGTCAATCCCGACTCTAATATACTCTGTACCAGCCAAAGATTGTAAATATCTGATAAAACGAACTGTGTGAAGTGTTTTCTTATATTTTGACTATCGCTCCTCTGGTGCATCCTGCAAACTTGGTGCATCTCTGAGATTCGTTTGTTCATACGGACAGAAAGACGGACAGGCGGATACTGATCGAGAATATACTTATTAGATCGGAGATGCTTCCTTCTGGCTGTTACACCTATTTGCACAAACTCATTATAATCTTTGTACGTTCGGTACAGAGAATAATAGCTTTGTGAATAAGGAGGATGTTCAGTCTACACTCCTCATCATGTGTTTCTTTCCTAATGTAAATCATCTTACAATATCTTATCAAGTCTTTCACTCAGTATTCGGGCATCTTTCCATTTAAGTAAATTGATAGGGTTTCTTTCTCTTGCAGTATTGCGGGATAAAATACGTGCTGTCAGTTGAGCTAACAATATTCTTATATTCAAAATTGTACAAATTCTGCCACATGAGATCCTACCCCCATTTCATATTAGGACATGGACAGTTAAGGCCACAGCCGCAGCCGGCGATCCGATCCACATGGCACCGCAAGTAAATCAGTGTCCAACCCTTCAGTTTGCTTCAGTCCTTTCGGTGCCTGCCTACCTGTCCAAATGGTTGATTTTTGTTTGTGTTGCGCGGCTGTTGTCCTTTTTTTGCATAAATTAGTGCCAGCGGACCATATTCATCAGTCCACAGTGATCGCTGGTCCCGTTAGCCGCTGGAGCTGACACCATCTGGCAAGAGCCGAAATTTGAATATCTCATACACATAACATAATGTGTGGGGCTGCATTTGTGACCCCTTTAGCTTTCCCGTTTATTGTTAGGGTTGCTGTTGACCGGACCAGGAGCAGGGGTTGCTGTCGCTGTCGGGTCAGGGATAATAGCAATAGGTAGCTTGCGCCTTGCGCTTTGGCAGCAGAAAATCTGTTGTTAGCCGTTGGTCTGCATCTGCATCTGCCTCTGTTTTGTCAGGGGTTGAGTGCGGGCAAAGCTAACGCAACTGCCCCTGTCAGTCAGATATTAACCGTTAAGGATAAGCGGTGTGTGTATCCCACATTGTATTTTCAACCTTATTGCTGCACAAGAGGCTCAAAATTGGGGCTCGCCCCTCTCTTACCAAACTGATCTGCCAATTCGCAGTTGTTTTACTTGTTCTTGCAGGCGCTGCAGTCGCTGTCGGGAAGTCGCCGAAGCAGCTGTGCTCTGGCTGAATTTATGCATTTTTCTGGTGGCCGTTTCGCAATCGCGCTTCCTCAATGAACGCAATGGAACCTTGCTGGGTCAGTAGAGCGCCATCTGGTTCTTGACCGCAAATCTTGATCGCGACTCGAGGCTGCTACCATTCGGTTGTAGTCGTAAATTGTGGCCTCAACAATGCCAAGTGCATTCCCATTACGGTGTACAGGGGCCAAGGACCATAGCTTTGTTTGGCAAGACTAGGGGGGCAATAAAAAATTCAGAGTGTGGGAGAAGTTGATCCTGGGCAACTTGCATGTGATCATTTTGTTTAATAAGCTGCATATCCACCTGGCATTCGGCTTGTATTCGCTGCATCTGCATCGCGCCTACACAAATCCGCATCACACCCCCAGTACATAGAGAAGCACATACTTATATATAGGCACATTAACATTTTCAAAGGCATAACGTCATGTATATAAGTTAAACAGCTCCACCACCACAATGTGAGTGTGTATATATGTAAGCATGAGCAATGTACATACATATATATTTGTAATTCTATTGTAAATACAAACCGATGCCATAAGTGTGTGTGCATGTTTAAATGAATTTCAAATATTCGCCTGCTATGCACATTGGACCAGAAATATAATTTTTGACCTTTTTTATAATTTATAATTTATAATTTATAATTTATAATTTATAATTTATAATTTATAATTTATAATTTATAATTTATAATTTATAATTTATAATTTATAATTTATAATTTATAATTTATAATTTATAATTTATAATTTATAATTTATAATTTATAATTTATAATTTATAATTTATAATTTATAATTTATAATTTATAATTTATAATTTATAATTTATAATTTATAATTTATAATTTATAATTTATAATTTATAATTTATAATTTATAATTTATAATTTATAATTTATAATTTATAATTTATAATTTATAATTTATAATTTATAATTTATAATTTATAATTTATAATTTATAATTTATAATTTATAATTTATAATTTATAATTTATAATTTATAATTTATAATTTATAATTTATAATTTATAATTTATAATTTATAATTTATAATTTATAATTTATAATTTATAATTTATAATTTATAATTTATAATTTATAATTTATAATTTATAATTTATAATTTATAATTTATAATTTATAATTTATAATTTATAATTTATAATTTATAATTTATAATTTATAATTTATAATTTATAATTTATAATTTATAATTTATAATTTATAATTTATAATTTATAATTTATAATTTATAATTTATAATTTATAATTTATAATTTATAATTTATAATTTATAATTATATTTTATTATTTTTATTATATTATATTTATAATTTATAATTTATAATTTATAATTTATAATTTATAATTAAATTTATAATTTATAATTTATAATTTATAATTTATAATTTATAATTTATAATTTATAATTTATAATTTATAATTTATAATTTATAATTTATAATTTATAATTTATAATTTATAATTTATAATTTATAATTTATAATTTATAATTTATAATTTATAATTTATAATTTATAATTTATAATTTATAATTTATAATTTATAATTTATAATTTATAATTTATAATTTATAATTTATAATTTATAATTTATAATTTATAATTTATAATTTATAATTTATAATTTATAATTTATAATTTATAATTTATAATTTATAATTTATAATTTATAATTTATAATTTATAATTTATAATTTATAATTTATAATTTATAATTTATAATTTATAATTTATAATTTATAATTTATAATTTATAATTTATAATTTATAATTTATAATTTATAATTTATAATTTATAATTTATAATTTATAATTTATAATTTATAATTTATAATTTATAATTTATAATTTATAATTTATAATTTATAATTTATAATTTATAATTTATAATTTATAATTTATAATTTATAATTTATAATTTATAATTTATAATTTATAATTTATAATTTATAATTTATAATTTATAATTTATAATTTATAATTTATAATTTATAATTTATAATTTATAATTTATAATTTATAATTTATAATTTATAATTTATAATTTATAATTTATAATTTATAATTTATTTATTTATGTGATTTAATAAACCTTTCCCTGAGTTATCGGGTATATCGACTCGGGCCGAGTCGACTTTAACTTACGCTCTCGACTTTGTGCATAAACGTATAATATAATAGCAAAATGAGTTTAAATCAATATCCGAAAGTCGTTTAGTTTCCTAGAATTTTGGGTCGCTGGCCCAGTGTGCAATGGACAGTTTAGCTGTGGACAAACAGGCCAGCCCGCTGATAATTATGACCACGGATTCGTCGCCGTCGTTGCCGCGTCATCTGCATCTATATGCAGCTAGGCCAAAGTAGTTGGCGGGCGTGCTTTCGGGGGAGAGGGAAGGGAATCGATGGAACCCGCTGTATTGTCGCCTAAGCCTCGCTTATTTTATGATGAGTGTCACAAAAATAATTATATATACGGGCGAACAAAATGGCCACCGCAACTACAAATGAATTGCAAATAAACGCACGCGTGTGTCAATGCATTTATGTATATACGTATGTTTATATATATGTGTGCATGGGCGAATGCAGTTGCATGGCTACCTCTCACCCTGTGCAATTATTTATTCACAACAAATTGCATTCAAAATGCCCCCACACAGGGAAAGGATGAAAGCAGGGTTCGACCAACCCCCAACATACATATGTGACTGCAGATGCGTATATATGTACACTTAAGTATGTACTATGTGGCAGACTTGAATTATTTCTGATTCATACATATAAACGATACATACATAAGCCAGCGATTCAATATATATTTATCCACCGTATCCGGTTCGGTGCGAGAAATAATGCAAAATGCATGGGGTATTTCCCGTCCTTTCCTAATATACGCAACTGCAGTCTTTTGTTGCCTTTCTATCGGAGGCAGAATAACCCGTTCACCAAACTAACAGGCTTAACCCCGAGCACAGCTTCGTTTTATGCTTACTCGGACAACCAGAGACACTCATTTCGTTAGGACAAGAACGAGCACAAAAAGAATGCTCTGCTTCCAGCAACTGCTCCAGCCGGTCAGCACAGTGGACCCATTTATAGCCCCACCTCCACCCTCACTGCCCCTCTTTCAATGAGAACAAGTGGAAGCTGTGCATCTAGCGGCTGCCAGCAACCTTGACATAGGCCTTGACTGTTGTCAACTGTCACAAGTCTCGCTGCAAAACGGTGACAACCAAGCCCAAGCACAAAAGCATCAGGTTGTAAGGAATAACTCACAAGTGTGTATTTAATGTTCGAATAAGAAGGAACTACTACTTTTAGTGACCCTTTCACTCAGATTTGTAATCAGGGCTCGCATTATGATCTTAATAAAAGACAACAGCGGGATAATAATCGTATTAATGCAAGCAAAAAATTACGGGCTATATAAAACCGTTATATACTTAAGAAACCGATTTGCAAACACACATTACTGCATACCCATGATTGCGATAAATAAACAGGAAATCAAACCTTGCTAGTGTTGTTGTTTTGTTTCTAGCTTATCTTATTTTCAATTCTCATTTAATTTCAAATCACAAATTGTTGCTCTTCCTTCTCTGACTACACGTACACTGAAAAAAATGGGTGCGGCTATAGATATGCACCAGAGTTTAAACAGGGAATCAAACCGAAACCTCATACCGAAGAGAACCAATTGAAACTCAGAACAAGCACCGAAACTGGAACCGATATTTCCAATATATTGAGAACTGCATAATTATACCCGTTACTCGTAGAGTAAAAAGGGTAAACAAGTTCGAAAGTATACAGTAGAAGCATCTCCGACCCCATAAAGTATATATATTATCGCATCAACACAATATTTCTCTATATATTATATATACTATAAGATGAGCACACAGGAGCTATTGTCCAGACAGTTCGAAGCCACGCCCCCCCCGCCCCCGCAATATGAAAACCTCTCCCACATGAGTTAGCTTGCGGACCTTCTAGAATTCACTCATATTATTATTTTAATCATCATTACTTATCGATCCGCTTACATCATTTCCTGATCAGATGAACGATAGAAAAGTTCCCGCCCCCGCAATTTGAAAAATTCCTCATATCTCCCACAATTTTGAAAATAGATTAATCGAACCTTCTAGACATGTATTTTAATCATCATTACTTACCGATCCGCCATACATAACTTCCCGATCAGATGAGCTATAGTAGAGTTTCCACCCCCGCAATTTGGAAAAAAACACAATTTGGGCATGTTGTGATTTAATAAAATATTCTGAAATAAACTTTACCCCGAGTAACGGGTATATCGAAGTCGAGCAAGGCCGACTTCAACTTACGCTCTCGTTTTTGGAATCCAAACATCATACCGGTACAGTTTCGTGTCTGATTTTTTTCTATTTTCAGAGTATTTGATATTCCATAAAATAGAAGACGTGCAGACCATACGAGCAGTGTTCGTAAAATAACACACATTTTTCTTTACACGCAAGATATTAACACAAAGTAAAATATACAAGCTGTAAAAAATATTTATTTTTAGACATGAAAATAAAAAAATTTACATAGGTGCATGGGACATGAAAATAAAAACTAACGCGAGCATTTTTGACACGACTGTTATTTCCAGGCGTTAAAAATGCAACTCAAATTATTCTCAAGCCTACCTGTAAATAACAATTTTAAATTCTAAAATGTACAGGGCGAAATTATGTCTTTGACATTATGTCGCTGTGCTTATCTTGTGGTTGAATTACTCTGTACCAAAGGTAAAAAGAAATATTACTAGCAGCGGCCGTGACCGACAATTGGTTGATTATCGGATATTGATATATCGGACCAAAGAACGAGAAGGCAAAGCTAACTTCGACTGTGCCGAAGTTTTAATACCCTTGAAAAAATTTACTCCAACTAATTTAACCGGTAAAATATATATAGGATATAGATATCAGATATTTAAAATTTTAAAATCATTGATAATAAAAATTTGATACCATAAAAAAAAACTTTTCTTAGTAAAACACATTTTCCGACCGATCGGTCCTATGGCAGCTATATGCTATAGTCATCCGATTTTGATAAATTTTTTCAAAATTATGTGAAAGCATATAAAACTAACATATACCAAGATTAGTGACGCTTCGATGGAAAACAAAAAATTTTTTCCCACTAGAACTAGTTCTTAGACCTATCGTTCCTATGGCAGCTATATGATATAGTCATCCGATCCGGCCGGTTCCGACATATTAGTTGCGTGCAGTAAAAAGAAGACTCTGTGCAAAATTTCAGCTCGATAGCTTTAAAACTGAGAGACTAGTTCGCGTAGAAACAGACAGACGGACAGACAGACGGACGGACGGACAAGCGGAAATGAACTCAGCTCGTCGTCCTGATCAAGAATATATATAGTTTATGGGGTCGGAAATGAATATTTCTATGCGTTACAAACTTCTGGGCAAAATTAATATACACTTTTCAAGTGTATAAAAATATTAGGAAATGGCCGGCATATTATTATTTATACTATGTATAATATATTTCCCCGCTCAGAATTTTAATGTTTATGTGTAAATATTAAATATTAGCCCATTAGCCGTTTCGGAAAACAAAGAAATTTAAACATTTTTGTTGTTAACAACACTACTTTGTCTGGGGGGATCGAACCCGGGACCTCGCACTTTACACGACGAATGGAATGACGTTTCAACGCAGTGAGCCACCGCACACGCGTGCGGGCAAATGTCTAAGGGACTATTTATATTTTTTTTACGCTGCCTAAGCTTTCGATAAGAAACATTTCTTGTCTCATTCCTTTTTCTCATTTTATTTATTATCCGATCAATTTGATATTAGTACGATTAATTTAATATTATTTATCATCAAAATGATATGAAAAAATTGATATTTGATAAAATATCATATTAATCAGCCTAGATTAAATTGATATTTGATCGGTTCAAAAACTATTTCTAGTGCGAAAATCTTTTTTGTTTTCCATCGTAGCGTCACCAATATATGTAAATATTAGTTTTATGTGCTTCCACACAATTCGGGAAGAAATTTATCAAAATCGTTTTACTTTAGCATATAGTGAGAACAACTTTTTTGTTGTCAATGGTAGAGTCTTTAAAAAACTGCAAGGGTATTTAAAACACCGGCAGATCCGATGTTAGCCTTATATTTTTTGTTTTGTAACATTGGCCACACTGGCCGTACATACAAAAATTCTTAGAGTAACTGGGCGGAATTATTGATCTGAGAATGGCACCGCCACACCACGGCATTGACTGGCATATTGTAAGAGGCAAATTTGTAAAGTATTTAAAATAATACGGTATAAACGGTAAGTACGGTAGACAAGCCTACTAAGGTCTTTGGAAGATGTTGATACTCGCATACGTCCATTTTCCCTAAGTTCTATGTGCGACTCATTTGCCTCAATATTTTTGAGATTAATATTTATGAATTTTGAATATTGCACTGAATTAGAAATGGGTGTGTGTGCGTGTATTGTGCGTGGATAAGTATGTGCGAGCATTGCCCCCACTTCTGCAGCATGCAAGCAGCTTCGCTCATACATATATATTTATATATATATATATATATATATGTATATACATTACATACGAATGCATGTAATTGTAAACCTAAAGCACAAATTAATATAAATTAATAAATGAGCATCGGCGCATATATAACAGTTTGATTTATACATACATATGTAAGTACTTATGGAGATGTATTCTTTAAGGGTGGTTGGGGATGCACATGCCGACCGTCCAGCGCGGACTTCGGCGCCAGTGCCAGCGCTAACGTCTATGATTAAATGTGAATGTTTCTGGCTACAATACAGTCAAACAAAACATACAATATATATAGGCGCCATGTTGCATGCGAAATGTATCCCAAAAATAAGCATCCCATTAATTAAGTTAGCAGGCGAGGAATTACCAGAGGAGTGGGGTCGAAGGATTGATATGGAATCAATATTATTGATGCAGATATAATTATATGAATTTGAAATACATAATAATTGAAATTTCCAGCCAAAACTTACCGACAAGATGAAGCTTTTTAATATCCGATTGTTAAGATTAGGCAAATTGTTCTTCAAACCGTCATGTCTCGTCTTCCCATGCCACCGCTTCTGAAGCGAGTTAAAGTCGTTCAGCAAATCAGAGAGTCTTCTCGTCCCGCGTTCAGTGATGGAATAGATACTAAAGGTAATTTGTTCTTCTGTGGTATAGAATCCACGAATCAGAAATCCAAAATTACAGAGTCTGTTATTAAACAAGAAAAAAAGTCGGAAAAGCCGGAGTGTAATTTACTCGGTACCTGCCAAAATTTGCATATAACTGACAACTTTGAAATGTGGGGCCACACAAACTGTGTGTATAGAGGATCGATAACAACGGTTTATTATTTTATTTATTAAAAATTACCCTAACACAGACGTATTCACATGTCAAATCGTAGCTTAAAATGTCATTGTTACTACAAAAGTTTCGGAGACCTAAGGTTTTTAGCAAAAATTGGCAAATTGAAATCATCAGACAATGTTCATTACCGCACACTTAATTCTACAATGGCATAACTCAAAAAACACGAGTTTTTCAGAAATATTCGCCTTATTATATTCTATCTCGTGTCAAATTTTCATATTGCTATCTCTGATACTCTCCGCGTAAGATGAGCATATCATTTCACATATTCCAAATTTTTTTTCTCACAGCCATCGATTTTTTTGAGTTATGCCGTGGTAGAATTAAGTCAGCGATATGTATATTAGGGCGGGACGATTTGTATGGGACAAAAAAAATTAAACAGGCGTATAGCAAAATGGTAATCTATGGACAATTCTTAGAACGTTATCCAATCAACGTTAAGGTTCTGCACAGATTCCAAAACTGGCCACGGTTTAGCTCCATCGCCCCTACTTGGAAATAATTTCTAAACTTGTGGTGTCTATGCGACAGAGCACATATTAATGGAATATAATTATAGCCGAAGGGGTCAGAATTGGTCGTTAGAAATCGGACTATTCACGATTTATAGTAATTTATTTTAAATAAATCATACACTTTAGGCCGGTGCGGATGTTTGATTTGTATTTGAACATCGCAAGCATATAGATAAACTTGTTCTCTAATTATGTAAATTGTGTTGCATTTAAATCAGATTTGTTGGCCAAGTTTTAGCCTGTTTAAGTTAAACACAAATATTTAAATTTATGGGATGACAACTAGATTTATACTCTTAATTTGTATAGGAACTGTTAAAACGTGAAAGTGAACCTTTTTGGTTCTATCACATAGGTACTGAGAAATCCAACTGAGAAAACTAATTGGAAATCGATTTAGGCTCAGTGTGTGAAGCAGCACACAAACCGCAAGAATCCCACAAATTTGAAGTTAGAACCTTGTGACTTAAGACATATTAACTTTGGCCTAATTACTTTTTATTCTGAAAAGCACAATCTGATCGGTTAAAAAACAAGGGAGTTTTGGAAGAAACATTATTTTTAGCTGCGTGTGGGTACGTGTGAAATGCGTATAAAATCAGGCAAATTCAAGTGTACAGGGTATTTCACTGTCGGGTCACTCGACTGCAGCGCCCTTACTTGTTATATTGTGAAATTTAAGTTAAATCACAAATTCCTTTATTAAAGATAGCCTTTCGATCTTTCCGTTAGATCGAGCACCATCGTTCACGTTCTAATTCTCGGACCTGACAAATACGAATGCCAACGGAACGAGAGTATATATCTCAAGTAACCCTTAATTGTCTCCCACCAAATCATATGCAGCTTAGCAACAAAGAATAAGGGTCTTGAACGACTTTTGTTAAACGTTGAGCTTCACATTCGAAATTTTGGAGAAATCGATAATGTTGGGGGTGTTCGCTGGCTAGACAAAAATCGATGAAATGGCAGCTGCGTCGGCGACCATTAAAAATGGACTCGCACTAGTGCATGGCAAGAACATGCATATGTGGATGCATCTACGCACACACCATTACATATTTTATGTATATATATTAGTATATAAGTATACTTGGATTCATGTGGTACATAGGGAAATGCATTCTCAAATACAAGTGCAGAAATGCATCGTATATACACACGCATTTATGCAGCGCCGTGACGACAAGCGGAAATGCATCCTGGGACGCACACACACACGCCGTTGCAACGGCATAAACATAAGCCAGACAGAAAGAGTAAACACAACCGAAAGAACGAGAGAGAGAACGAGAGGCCTTGAAGCAGACATTTAATCGTGTACAAATTTGCCTGCCACCGACCTGGACTGGACTGGACTGGACCTGGCAACGACTGTGGGTGCAGCGTCGGAGTGGGAGGGGCCGGGTTGGTCAGCGCTGCCATTTAAGGGATGTTACTGTAGCAAGTGCAGCGGGAGCTGCATCCAAATGCAGCAGCCAAAAACTGCACTGTGTGAGTGAGAGTAATCACTGGGTGGAATGGTTGCGCGGAATGGGGCAGACGAGAATTTTGTGGCCCCTTTCCACATACACCACATAGCAGGACCAGTGCATATGCATGCGCCGGCGACGTCCGCGCACAGTGGGTCGCTTTGCGTCAAACTATTTTATCAAAAATTGGGTTTCGTAAGAAATCTTTGTAATTTAATCACAGTATTTTCATTGTTTCGTATTCTAGCCGTCGAAATGATCAAACTTAAATTGATTAGAGTGAGAACAAAGGTTATGCTTCTACCGATATTTTATTTTTGAATAATATTAACACTATATCATTAAAAGTTCCTTTTCCGAGCTATTGGAATGGGTTTATCTGACAGAAAAAATGCACCAAAAACAAACATTTTCAGGTAAACATTAGTTTTAAAAAATCAATAAGCTTTTTTAGTGGTGGGCAATTTCGTCACAATCATAAATAAAAAGCCATTACCCGTCGTTTCAGACATAGCTCATTCAAATCTGTGTAAAAACTGCTAAGACTTATAGACTTTAAAGCCCTTTGACAGTACGCCATTAAGCTCCTGTTAAAAAAAAAGATCATGCCGTGCACCACGCTTACATGGGAAAAATGCTAAAAAAAAAAGTCGGGTCGTGTGTTAAAAAAAAAACATACAAAAAAAACTGGACTTTAAAAATTTGAGAAAATTAAATAAATAATTTGCAGTATCCCATTTTTATCCGAAAAAATTACTTCAAAATAATCATAAAAATGCATTAGTTAGACGCCGTTTAGGACAAAACTCATTAAAAACTTTTGTAATTCGTCGAAGTTTTAGCACGAAATGGCTGTAACAGATACTACGTTTATACACACAAAATGTATCATGATTAATGCCCTTAAAAGTATGCAAACTTTATTTGCTTTAATAATTTTTTATTTAAACGAGTTGGTTAGGAAGCGCCATAAACAGTTTACACTGCGCATTTGCTCATTTTTTCGGAGCAGATATATAATTTAGTGATAAAGCAAATATAAGCATATATATAGCATTTACCATGATACATTTTCTGTGTATAAACGAGGTAATAGTGTAATTGTGGAATTTGACAAAGATAACTTTGTCTTTATTTTGACGAGCTACGTACTAAACCAAGGTCGGCATTACTAAGAACCGAAATATGAACCCTTTTGATCAATCGTTCACGGAATGGTACGATTACCTATAGGTGGAGAAGTATCGTTAGTCGCATTTTTGTATATATACCATATACGTTTTAGAAACTCTGATGAATGCATACGAATTATTTTGAAACCCGAATTTGTGAAACCTTGGGTCCGAAATAGGGGGCATTTACTCAGAGATGAAACCTGGTTTTTATTGACCCCAGTAAAATAAGTTGCAACGTTTTCCCTTTGGGAGTATTCAATGCTTTGATGCTTTATATATTGGTATAAGCATAAGTTAATGATATAATAAGAAAACATTTTCTGAATGCTTTAAATTTGCACCTTAAGTACATTCATAAGGTAATTTAAGAATACGATGCTTGTCGACCACTACAGATATTAACCAGGAATGTAATACATATGAAACTGATGTTGCAGAGCGACAATAAGTTGAAATTTTAAAGCTCGCACTGAAACTCTGTGGTTAATCGGAAGCACTCAAAGGAGGGAAAAAGGAAAGGAGTGCCATTTGTTACATCGAGGGAAGTTGGGGATATCAGGCACTTCATAGTCGGAATGCACAGCACTCAGAGATCCCTGGAAAAAAACGGAGCAGAAGATAATATTTCAATTGGATCAGGCTAGCAGATTATTTAGATAGAGCCATATTTATACGAAATTATCTATAATTTAGTTAAATGTGTAATCGTTAGTAATATGTGTGAATAATTTACAGACACTTAATATTAAAAATATAAAATATCTTTATCAGGTATTAATCCTGATGCGAATACTTCAAGTTTCAATTTAAGTTTTCGGTCCGAAATGGTACCCGAATTTGTAGTTCGCTATACCGGTTCGTACCGGTTCAGGTATAATTTGTTGTTTAACATGCAAAAAATTTAAGTGCTTTAGGATATACAACAAATCAATGTGTGTAAAGGAATTAAATGCCTTGTGTCTCTCGAGGGAATAAGGATCCAACGAAGAAGAATCGAAATTGCATGCGTGTATTATCGCATTCTTATGATTTGATTGCAGTAGCATAATAGAATAGAATATAATATTGTACGTTACGTTATATTTGAGTTCCAAGAACAAACAAACGTGTTTTTTTACAAATACTGATCTATAGATTGTTTTAAGATATAATTTCGATAATAGCTTCTTAATTATCTTACGCGTTTGGAAAAGGTTGGAGACCGTACTATAAGACTACATTTCAATATGACCCTAAATAACGTTCGCTTACAGTGATAATTCTTGTACGTAAGTAAGGTACAAGGTAATTGCCAAAGAATATACCTAGGTAAGGTTAAAGTAATCAATATAAAAACCTTTATTTTTAAGAAAAACATTTCTAAATATGTGTTATATGTTTTTTTATAAAAATATTTCTGAATCTACTTTTTTCTGTTTTTTTGGTATTTTCTAAAATGAACGATATCTTTCTGAGTTTACAACAAATATAATTATTGTTTTACCAGTTGAAATAATAATATTTCCGTTTTTCGGTTCCATTTGTAAATAATACACAGAAAAAAAATGATATATTGGACTTTTTTCACAAAAAAGCCGATAAGATTATTTTCGGTTCCAGATCAAAATGATATGTTTAAATCAAGTGCATTTTTTTAAAAAAAAATATTAGAATGGCTCCATATTTTTCCTTCAGAATTTTAACTGATTCTGTAATTTGCAAAGCAAAGAAATTTAAACATTTTTGTTAGTTAACAAACATACCCTGGTCGAACCCGGACCGCACTACACGAATGGAATGACGTCTCAACGAGTAGCCACGGCACACCGTGCCTTGAAACGGACTATTTATTTTTTCTACGTTACCAAGTTTTCGTAAAAGCATTTTTTGTCTATTTCCTTTTTCATTTTATTTATTATCTAATCAATTTAATATTAGTAGATTAATTAAAATTATTTATCATCAAATTTAAAATTGATATTTGATAAAATATATATTGAAAATGTAATATATGTCGGTTCAAATACCGTGTGAATTTCGGTTAACCAGTTTATGTATTATTCCCTCTAATAATTAATATAATAATTAGGCTCAAAATTGTGAAATGAGGTAACCTGTGTTTATAAGGACATACAATCTAGTATTCGGCGGCGAGCCGGGCAGCCAGTTGTAGTAGTCGTCGGACTCAGGAATTGGCGTAGACACATTGCCGACGGGCGGTTTTAAAACCATGTCGGTATTATTCGTATAATACATATATAGATTTTCTGAGATTTTTTTATTATTTTTAAATCTGAAGAGAAAACCATAAGAGGTTTTTCAATTTGGTTTTTTGTTTTGTATTATTTGTTAATTAAATAAAAAAAGTAAAAACAAAAATATTGGAATTCGAGGGCTATTCAAAAAGTTAACGGCCAGCCACTTTAGGTCTTCCAAAAAAAGGTGTAAAGGTGGATCCCTGACTCCAAGTTATCGAAAATGAAAATGGTAAATGAGTTATGATCAGGACCGTACCACAATCATAAAAAAATCGATTGTTCCACTTTAATGGATATATCTACTAAACTATTTTGAATTTATAAAAAAGGTTTGAAGGGGATGAAAGGGGAATGTCCAAGTTAGTATAATGATGCAAAGCAAAAAAATCTAAAATTTTTTCCAAGGTAGAAGACCAAAATCTACGAACAAAAAAAAACTTATACATGTACTTTTGCCTCTTGGTTTTCGCTTCCGCCCACTGTGCGACGGCGACTGCAGCTGTCAAATATTGTACTGCAACTGCAATTGCTTTGGCCCTGCGTCCACAACCGCTGCTGTCGTTGTCGCTTTTTGTTTATCGCACAGCATTTTTATCTCATAATAAGCCTACCGCTCCATGTCCTGACCTCCGCCTCGACGGCGTCGTCGACGTTTTTGGAGCAGCAGCCGATTTTTATACGCAATTATTTCTCGCCGCATTCACAAACGCACTAGTCCATGGAGTAGAACAGCCGACTGCGGATCGTCCAGACCTCGCGGAGCAATTTTTATTTCACAAATGTGATTATTTCGATCTGTTCAAGTGGCTGCAGTGAAACCGACTCTACATTATCCTCTTCTTCTTTTCCGTTTCGTTTACAGATCATCATAATTTTATCAAAAACAATAGACCAATACATTTTCAAGCCAAACCTGAAGAAAACGCCCATAGAACTCTACAACTAACTCAACCATCATTCAGTTTAAAACGCAATAGAACGGATACAGTTATAGCTATTGATTTTCTTATACATGTATATATATATTCATCATCACACCAGCAAGGATTTAACACCAACTCTCGACCTGAGCAATTTAACAACAGCAGCAACAGCAACCAATTCAAAATCCAACTTTAAAACCACAACGAACTGTTCAAAATCGATCCAAAAAAGAAACCTAAAACGAAAGAAATTATCAACGCACGCTTTACAAAAACAAAAATTACAACCAAATCGAAATTGCAAAATTGAAATCAAAAGTACAAAACCTTATAAGCATAGCAACAAATAAGTCAACCAACTCACAATTTTTGAATAATATTTCAAACAAACGAACAAACCCAAAAACCAAAAATAAAAAACCAACCTCGAAAATCAAACTAATTTAAAAAACTTACGAATCGATATTTTCCGACATCACGGCAAGTCTCGAATGAATAATTAGGTCCATCGACAACAACACATTTAGTTTGCAAATTTTTCAAGTTCTACGCATAAGCATAACGGATGCCAGCAGATGCAGATAGATTCCAATCAACATTGATCTCTTGACATCAACATAAGCCCGCTGATCGCTTATACAAATCACACTGACACCGGAACAGACAGTTTGGAATATCACTTGCCATACAGCTAAAATAGTCATACGCCACACATCCACAAAGCCACAATTCTTGTATAAGTGTACATATATATATATATATATATATATTACATCGTATCCATTTACTAACAGTTTCAATAATAGTTCTTGTATCCATACTTCATCATCAAGATATCCACAAATATCTATAGCAATAGTATACTAGTTAGTAGTAGATACTTTCGGTACACCACATAATCTACGCATAGTTCTCAAACCGCCAAATAATACACGTACATAGACAGAAACGGAAAAAGAAATCACCTTTCTTCGACCACTAATTGTAACTCAGTTAATAATGGATAGGGATAGGACACCAAATGTAAATATAAATATAAATATAGTCGAGTAATTTGAGTCGCAATAGACAAGATCGGAACAATGCGCTCCCCCCACTTACGTAAGTCAATATGCATTTTTATACGTGCACGTGAAGCGGCATACACAGTATTTGGGTGATATTTTTTGGCCTACAGTTAAGCAAAATAAACGACAACAAATTGTGATGTAAAATTTACCAATCTTAAAACCGAAAAAAAAAATAACTAACTAAAATGAAGCCGAAGCGAACAATCATCAAACATGTCAGTTTTGAATATTTTCGTACACTTGAGACACAACGAACAATAAGTGGATGGCCATTACCATTACCAAGTTACGAACGAAACGTGTGCCTTACTCCGGCCTTAAGTTCAAATTAGTTTCAATAATGCTTAACTATAAATAACATACATATAATACATAAACCAGACCCGACATCAATGCCCAAATATAATTAGTTGTAAGCCAAGATTAAGACTAACGCCGGCCCACAGGACAGTGGGCATCTACAAATGCTTTATCTGTCCACATTCTGGAGAGGAAGGAATCACGGGCATAGCACATAGGTAAGCAATTCAAAGCTCAAGTTCAATGATAAACTTAATTACTACACTATTCAAGTCCGTGCCAAAAATATTTTAATCTTCCCGAAAGGATAGTTATAGAATATAGATGTCAGTCTGAGCTAAAGTTCGAAATCATTTGCAATCTGGTTAAATTATTCAATGGAGACCTCAAAGACCAGGCCTTTTATTTTTATTTTTAAACTAATACACATCGAGAATATAATCCTATTTTTATGACTTCCCCACCACTAACAGTTCGCGAGATAAACGACAAAGAACATAAATCTTAAAAATATTATATCATCGTAACGATGCATCCGATTTAAGCGACCCAAATTGTGATTCTAATATTTTCATGTTATCTATCCGAGAAAAAAAAAAGGTTCCAAAAAGTCTGTTCTTAAGTAAAATTTTAGCGAAATATAATGGTTATTGTTCTTTTTTTTAAGGAGGGCCAACCGACAATTTTTTTAAATAATTTTTTTCTTGTAAAGGATATCTGTATACATATTCTAGAAAAACCCTTACGATGGGACAAACAATTAATGCTCGAGGAAAAATATTTTTATTATACACAATTTTTTTGAAGAACTTATATTTTGAAGTTCTTATTTTTTCTCGGATAGAAGACGTGATAATAGTAACTTCACAATTTGGTTTACTTAAATCGGATTCACCGATGTGATGCAATAATTTTTTTAAGTTTTATTTTTTTGTCGTTGATCTCGCGATCTGTTAGTGGTGTGGGTCTCAAAAAATAAGGATATACTATGAGTTTTTGTTAAAGCAACAAAAAACGAGAAGGCAAAGCTAACTTCGACTGTGCCGAAGTTTTAATACACTTGAAAAACTTTACTCCAGCTGATTTAACCGGTAAAATATAAATAGGATATAGATATCAGATATTTTACATTTTTAAATCATTGATAATAAAAATTTGAAACCATAAATAAAAACTTTTCTTAGTAAAACTCATTTTTCGACCGATCGGACCTATGACAGCTATATGCTATAGTCATCCGATTTTGATAAATTTTTGCCAAATTATGTGAAAGCATAAAAAACTAATATATACCAAGATTGGGGACGCTACGATAGAAAACAAAAAAGTTTTTCTCACTAGAAGTAGTTTTTTGACGAACCGATTCTATGGGAGCTATATGCTATAGTGATCCGATTTTGATACATTTTTCCAGAATTATGTGGAAACTTATAAAACTAATATATACCAAGATAAGGGACGCTACGATGGAAAACAAAAAAGTTTTTCTTACTAAAACTTATTTTCCGACCGATCGTTCCTATGGCAGCTATATGATATAGTCATCCGATCCGGCCGGTTCCGACATATTAGTTGCGTGCAGTAAAAAGAAGACTCTGTGCAAAATTTCAGCTCGATAGCTTTAAAACTGAGGGACTAGTTCGCGTAGAAACAGACAGACAGACAGACGGACAGACGGACAGACAGACAGACGGACAGACAGACAGACAGACGGACGGACAAACAAACGGAATTGAACTCAGCTCGTCGTCCTGATCAAGAATATATATAGTTTATATGGTCGGAAATGAATATTTCTATGCGTTACAAACTTCTGGGCAAAATTAATATACACTTTTCAAGTGTATAACAAGAAGGCAAAGCTAACTTCGACTGTGCCGAAGTTTGAATACACTTGAAAAAGTTTACTCCAACTGATTAAACCGTTAAAATATATATAGGATATAGATATCAGATATTTAAAATTTTTAAATCATCCGATTTTGATCAATTTTTTCAAAATTATGTGAAAGCATATAAATCTAATATATACCAAGGTTGGTGACGCTACGATAGAAAACAAAAAAGTTTTTCTCACTAGAAGTAGTTTTTTGACCGACCGTTTCTATGGCAGCTATATGATATAGTCATCCGATCCGGCCGGTTCCGACATATTAGTTTCGTGCAGTAAAAATAAGACTGTGTGCAAAGTTTCAGCTCGATAGCTTTAAAACTGAGAGACTAGTTCGCGTAGAAACAGACAGACAGACGGACAGACAGACGGACAGACAGACGGACAGACGGACAGACAGAGGGACAGACAGACGGACAGTCGGACGGACAAGCAGAAATGAACTCAGCTCGTCGTCCTGATCAAGAATATATATAGTTTATGGGGTCGGAAATGAATATTTTTATGAGTTACAAACTTCTGGGCAAAATTTATATATACTCTTTTCAAGTGTATAAAAAGGCATAGCAAAATCTTCGCCGCAGACATTAAAACAAATACCCAATTAGTTTACGCAACATAGTTCTGAAATTCAATCACATGCTGAAAACTTTAAAGTGAAATAAAAAACAAATAAGAGCGCTGCAGTCGACTGTGAAATACCCTGTACACTTAATTTTGTCTGTTAACATAAACTGTACCTGCCAAAGTTAGCATATAACTGATAACTTATTAAAGTGGTGCCCCGCGAACTGTTTGAGTGCTGTCTTTTAAGGTTGCGGCCGGTGCTGCCCAGCCTAATTAATTGAATTGCTTAAAACTTGACTATTGATTATCTGATCGGGAAACGATTGGATTGATAAAGTTTTCTTTAACTTGCTCACCAAACTCCAAGTTCACAGCATAATTTATTTTTGAAATATGGCCCTGAATCCGGGTTCAGAGTGTCGATAAACCCAGGATAAGGTTCAATCTCTAGATCGACGTTGCTCAGAATATTTTACACGATTCGATACCAGTTTTAACGAGATTGCAGTCGAGTTGGAAACAATTTTGATATAGTTAGAACAGACTTAAAACCAGTTCCCTCTTCAGAACTGGTTTAGATCCCGTTTTGTAACGGAAAAACATTTTAAACATACTTTAATGCGTAAGGCATACTCATTTCAGTAGACAATCAAGCATCGATTTCAGAGATTCAAGTATTCAATTTAAAATGAAATTATTCAATATTGAAATTTATCCACTAAAAGGATTGTGACAACTAGACTGCTAATGTTAACATTTAAGGTATGCAAAGAAGAAGTCCTATGCGCTTTGCCTAGTTACACTGACTGACTGACCATTTGCTATTTGAACGCAATTGAGTCTGGTGGCGATTCGATTAGCTAAGCTGACCACAGCAGTTATGCTTGATGCGTGGCCGTCGCATCTCTTACCAGCAGTGGCTACAACTGAACTGCTCTGTATTTGCTACCAACTAACAATGCGTTGCTAGAGCAGAACCAGTTAAGAGAGGCTGCTGTCCGCAGTAGTCGGCGAGCGTAAGCGAAGGCGAAGATGTTGACGAAGACGATGCCGATTCGCCGAAGACGTTTGGCTTACTTTGGAGCTTCTTGCTGCTGCCGCCGCTGCCAGCGCAAGGACAAGGCGAGGCAAGGCGAGACGCCCCCGACAGCGCCAACGCCGATACGCGCTTTTGTCCAAGTTCTATTTCTAAGCGAGATGTGTCCTGAACCCTCAGCGACAGTCATATTTATACTTGGCCGAGGCAGCGACAAAATTAGTTTTTCAATGACTCGCGTGCCGCCAGGTTATCTGTAGTTTGGAACAGATAGAACCCGTGTCCGTGCCTCAAAAATACGTGAACATATAGAGTGCGCTAATTCGGAAGTCAACAAGTCACAATGAAATGTCCTGTAAAATTCCCAGTTATGGGATCTGGATTCATTTTGATCGTCGCTAGAGCAAGCAAATGAGTATGTGCACGAAGGCTGCACTCAGAAGTGTCTGGTCCTGAGATCCTCTCAATTAACTTTTACCCAGAAGTTCTTTAAACAGTCTAAGAAGTGTTTTTTTTTTTTATCAAATCGTAGTTAAATTACATTTCTGAAGAGAAAGGTTATTAGTAGTAGTACCAAAAATGTTTGCACTAAGAATATATTAGCGGAATCCCTCAGTGTCAAGGTTATCTGGATAAACCAGGACACATAAGCATATTATACCTGTATCGGACTAGAATAGGTGCTACAGGAACGATCGGTCAAGGGCAGAGATTAATCACGAAACGAATATCCGTTCCGATACCAGTTACAGTACGTCCCTAAATAATAGTTTCGATTATGGGTGCAATTTCGGTTCGTAACTTATTTCTGGTTTCGGTTTCGATACGGTACGGTAGCCAGATTTTAATGTCGGTATAGCAAAAACAAAAAAACTTTATAAACATTTGTCTGTCCGTCTGTCTGTAGTTTCTATGATTTTAATGTCGGTATAGCCATGTTGTCAAAAAAAAATAAACAAATTTGTAACATTTTTGTTGTATTTTACAGTATTTAGACTTTACAAACTCGAGAATACTGGAAAAAAATTTACTCCAGCGACGCCATTAGTGTCGTGTAAAATTCTTTCTTATTTTTTTTAGAATTTTTTACCTTTAAACCCGGAAAATAATAAAAAGAAAAATTCAATTAGGAATAGCCTACTCTCTTCCTTGTTTCGAAATAAGTAACTCGAACTTTCAAACCGTCTTTACGTCTTTGCTGCCAAAGCTGAAATTTTCAACTTTTAGGAACAATTATTGTCGCAATTGTTCATTAATTGGCAAATGTGGTTTATGAGTGTGTTATTTTAGCCTCATTGAGGACCGACATTGTGTTTTGTTTCGGGGCTACTGAAGCAAATTTTTTACAATTAAATCTGAGAAATCGAGTAGAATAATTAAACATTTAGCAGCCTGATGTGTCTACAACCCTAAGGATTATAAAAAGTTGAGCGAGAGAGTGAGAAACCCTAGCTACATGTCTGCCCTTATTAAACAAGTTTGGCTGTGAATTTAAGTGCTACGAAGAAATTATTTAGATAAGCAAACGATTTCCCGATTTCCTTACTAAACTGACCAACAGATGGCGCCACTATTCCATTTGGCTTTTCGAGCGAGGAGACGATTGTTGTATGAGAGCAATAGGATATATTTATTTGATATTGATCAAATTCGAAAAAACTGTGTTGAAGTAGACAATATGATCGATTAACAAGTATTAAGACTGAGCTATTAAAAATATAAAGTTTTTCTTACTAAGACATTTTTTTTAGACCGATCGGCTGTATGGCAGCCATACGATATATTCGAACTATTATGATCAAATGGGACAGTTATTTTTTAACAAAAACGTTTTTTCACTAGAACTTGTTTTTGGACCAATCGTTCCTAGGGCAGCTATATGCTATAGTCATCCGATCTGGGCGGTTCCGACAAATGGGCAGCCTATATATGTTTCGTCACTTTTTTCAACGATCGGTGAAGTTAGATTGACTCCACTATTGATGCTGATCAAGAATATATATTCTTTATGGGGTTGGAGATGCTTCCTTCTCTGCGTTACAAACATCACACCAATTTTTAGATGCTCTCGCAAGCGCATATAAAAAATGTTGTTTACCAAACAAGCGTTAATAAATACTGGAAATATTTGAAAAGGCCTAAAAATAGTTTTTATATTCTTTTAAAATAAATCTTATAATTGTCTGGATAAATACCAAAGTTGTGACCAATTAACTGAAAGTACTCCACCAGAAAATTTTGAAATTTTATTAGTTTATTAAAAAAAACTTTGTTATAGAAAATATTTTTTCACATATTCTATTGTTCCTGAATTTGTAGAAAAAAGAATACTGTACAATTTTGAATATTTTCGCATTTATACTTCTAAACCGATTAGAAAATACTGTTATACGCGATGGTTGGAAAATTATAAATCCTTTTTATAGATATCTATTGCATCTACGCTTTTGACTAAAAACTCAACTATTATTGAGTCAGTTTTTGTATATCTCCTCAATCGTAGAATACTTGACTTTAAAAATAAATCATATACCGTCCTGTTCCAGATTTCACGTAAGTGAAATCAAATGTGGTATTTTATTACTATTGAGTATTTTGATGTTTCGTTTGTCTTAACTATCGACTAATAATTTCATTCGTTACATTTGACAAATTTTTGTTTTTAGCCAGCGCGAGGATTTTTTCTCGATCTCCGATATTCCCGCTAGTCACAAAATGTTAATCCTAACGTAAAATGTTAATACAGCCCGTGCCGTTACTCGACTCAGCGCAAGAAATTAATAAATTAAATCGGTGCTTCGTCGTGGTATCGCCCCTAGTTTTAGCACTTAAAGAAATATAAGTAGTGAAATACGGCAAAGCTGGTCTTAATGTGAAGATCTTACAAGCATATTGAATTATTGTGAGCAGAGAGGGGGAATGGTTATTGTAGATGTTTTCCGGCGCCCTTCTATTTGAATTTGGTGCCCACTGCTGATAGCTACATAGGCTATAATTGTCTAAATATTTAATGTGTTATTTTATGTTTTCGATTAATTCAATATTTCGAATTCATTTGGAGGGGCTAGTCGCTCCTATTTGCTATGTCAAATTATTTTACAGACAACTACGGAATCGTTAGTCAAATGTAAGGAAACGACTAGTTTGATAGTTGAGTCAAAGACTATTGACTATAATTATACACATGCAAAGTGTATATTAATTTTATACAGAAGTTTGTAACGCATAAAAATATTCATTTCCGACCCCATAAACAATATAAATTCTTGATCTTTCCTCTGTCCGTCTGTCTGTCCGTCTGTCTGTATGTTTCTACGCAATCTAGTCCCTCAGTTTTAAAGCTATCGAGCTGAAATTTTGCACAGAGTCTTCTTTTTACTGCACTCAACTAATGTGTCGGAACCGGCCGGATCGAAAAACTAGTTGTAGTAAGAAAAACTTATTTGTTTTCCATCGAAGCGTCACCAATCTTGGTAAATATTAGTTTTTAGTGCTTCGACATAATTCTTAAAAAAAATTTATCGAAATCGAATGACTATAGCTGCCATAAAAACGGTCGCTCAAAAATTTAGTTGTAGTGAGAAAAACTTTTTTGTTTTCCATCGTAGTCTCACAAATCTTGGTATATAATAGTTGTATATGCTTCCACACTATTCTGGATGGAATGACTATAGCATATAGCTGCCATAGGACCGATCAAATTTTGTTTCTAAATAATTGTGAATTTATAAATATCTGATAATAGATATCCTATATGTATTCTAACGGTTAAATCAGTTGGAGCGATCTTTTGCAAGTGTATTAAAACTTCGGCACAGTCGAAGTTTGCTTTACCTTGTCGTTTTGGTTAGTTTTGGTCATAGTTCACAGCATTGTTGTTGTAAGGATCATATTTTAAGAATATTATGTTTATTTGATATGATTTCGTAGTCGTATGTGAAAAATCATTTTAGCTTAGTCATTTCAAACCATGGATAAAAACCATCAGTGCATTTTTCAAATAAAACTAGACTTATTATTATTATAGATTTATATAAATAAATATAGCTCAAAGCTATTATTAACGGCAACAAAATATAAAAGTCTTTAATAAAAGCGAAAGCTTCTATACCATTTTTCCATAAAAATGGTTAAAAAGTGTTACATAAGGAGGTGCAAATTTATGTAACAGACAGAAGGAAACATTTGCGACCCTATTAAGTATATATATTCTTGATCAGCATCAATAGCCGAATCGATAAAATCACGTCCGCCTGTCCGTCTGAATGAACGCTCGATCCGAGAAACTAAAAGAGATAGAGCCACGTGCATGTAAGTAGGTGTATACCATACATTTATGATTGAAAAGAAAGCAAGCGTTCCTTTAAATATAAAATTGCTGCTCGCTTTACGTCCACAGAGCGAACCTTAGTTTAATCATTTAATCATTGATGTTTGAACAACATGGCCTTGAAATGGGTTTTAGTCTACGCAAAAAAATTGACTGCAGGGTTCCGAAAAAATTCGACAGGTGCTGCTTCCAACCCAGCAACAATTGTTCAAAATCAAGAGTTTGACCCATAGAAGTTAGCGGTATGCTTGCTATATTGTAGTGTCTCTGAGGCTTTGCCCTGCACTGGTGTGCTCAATAAAATGAGTCTCGAACACAACCATGCTTCTCTACTAGCATTAGTAAAAAAGTTTTAATTTCTTAACAATGTGAAAGGCCAATGAAAAGTTAATTATTTTCCAATTTGAACTATTTTAAAAATCAATGGATGGTTAAGGTATGAGTACGCGATTTCGGATAAACAAAAGAAAAAAATTAGAAAACACCTCAAAAACATGTATATGGAATTCTACAGAGAGGAGAAACAGAGTTTTCGTCTTTTTTCTCGGAATCTATTAGCTTTTCAAACAAACATCACTGTGTTACACATGTCTTTTCACAATATCTTTCATTTTTGAGTGAATCGTTTTTATACTCTGTACCGAAGGTACACAGAGTATATTGGGTTTGTGCAAATTTATGTAACAGCCAGAAGGAAGCATCTCCGACCCTATAAAGTATATATATTCTTGATCAGCGTCAACAGCCGAGTCGATATAGCCATGTCCGTCTGTCCGTCCGTCTGTCCGTCTGTCTGTCCGTCTGTCCGTATGAACGAAGAGATTTCAGAGATGGTAAGAGCTAGAGGTTTGAAGTGTATGGAACATATAATCCTTATACCTGCAGGCAGATCAAGTTTATTTTTAATTTTTGCCACGCCCCTAGCCTCCCCGGCAAATTAAAAAAAACGAAATAACTTCCACAATTTTCAAGATAGATAGTTTGAACATTCTAGACATATATTCTACTACTTATTATGAAACGACCCGCCATACATCGTTTTTCGATCAGATGAACGATATTAGAGCTATACGTAAAAGAAAATAATAACCAACGACAACAACAATACCACAGCGATTGGTAGAACTTACGAGAAAGAGAGAGAGGGAGAGGGCAATAGCTAACTGGTAATTTCCCAATTGGACCTTGCTGGACGGCAGGATCTAATGGAACTGCGCCGCTCTCAGTTATCAGTTACATACAAACGGGTACAGAGTATATTACAGTCGGGATTGACCGACTTTCTTACTTGTTTATAACGTGTATAGCCTCTGAGATATCTGCAGCAAACAATAATTTTTTTTCGAATTTTAACGGTCTTAACCTAGAAACATAAATGTTGGTCAATTTTGATGATGTTTTTAAAAAATACATATATACTGAAAGTTTGAAATATAGTGAAGGTGCGAGCTTTGTATAATACGCTTTTAGTCGTATGAGTTTAATCAGAATATTTTCATTTTGGGTGTAAATAAGTTTTCCGGCGGGTGTCACCGGGCGTTATTACATGCCCACTAAATTGTCTCAAGAGACTTTTTATGAAAATAAGCCCCGATTCGGATTCATATGCGTGTATAAGGTTCATTCCATTCACTTAGTTTCCTATATGGTGTAAATGGTGAAACATTTTTTAACCACGTTTCTTGCAGACGAAGCAAACTGCTCAAGATTCCGATGCTTATGCCAAAACCAAATCATTGCGCTCGCACGAACTGATTCGGCTAAAGTCTTCTGCCCGGACAGTAAGCCACTTCTTTACCAACAGCATCTAGCGGAATAGCTTATCCATAACGGACATCGCTCCATATGTTCAAAATGGACGCCGCTGACTTCTGGCATCAGGCCCGAGCCCCTTTTGGGCTGCATACGGCGCTGCATCAGGGCCACCAGGGTCAGAATCAGCAGCAGGGTCAGCAGGCAAATCAACAGCAACAGCAACAGCACCAATCGCATGCCACGCCTACGCTCCAACAGCACGAACAGTTACTTCAAACTATCCCGCCAATGGCGTCCACCAACAATAACAACAACAACCCGCCGCTAAGCACCAAGCTGGAGTCCCATCAACTGCAGCAGCATCACCAGAATCCGCATTTGCAACCACACATCGAGCAGTCCACCTTTGGCAGCGAATCCTTTGGACAGCAAACGGCGCCAGCCACGCAACTGAGTAATCATCATCTATTGTTCAATGCGGCCGCCGCAGCGGCTGCAGCTGCTCACCTCAAGTCCACGGCTTTGGCGGCTGGCGACAGTATTGGAGCAGATCAGCCAGCAGCATCGCTTCCAACCCTACACAATCCCAATCTCGGCCTTAAGCCGAAGCAAGAGCATGACCAGCAGCAACACCAGCAGCAGTCGCGGTCCGATGACAACCGCCAGATCCGCCAGACGGAGCCGATTGCCTACGGCGGTGACTTCTTTGGCACGAATGCGGTGGGTGGTGCGGGCACGGTGGCGACTGAAGGAGCCTCTAGCGGCACTGCCACGGATCAGGAACTTGCACATTCGCATCAACAGCAGCAGCAGCCGGCGGGAGGAGGACAGGGGGTGAGTCCAAGCCTGCTGCAGAGCAAGTCCATGTCGCAAGGTCAGCAGTCGCCACAGCATTCTATAACACCATCTGGTGGCAGCTCCACGCCCGACCTCAAGTACAATAACGACAAGTTGGCCAACGAGATTCAGGTAAGTGCACCCAATTGGGTTAGACTTGTAAAACGATCAATGACTTCCTTAAAAGTTGGTCGATATGCATGATAGATGTTGATTCCTTATCGGCGTCCTTGAAAGTTTGTCCCCCCCCTCCCCCCTCATACGCAAAAGTTTTAACTTCATTGTGTGCCAGGTTTGACCGCCGATATTCTGCAGCCAGCATAAATGCGAGTTAAGCGAAGAGCATGCTCATGCTAGACGGCCAGCAGGGGCTGCCGAAAGAGAATTGGGCCCGGCGACTCTCACAATTTCCCATCTCCTACCCCTGTATTTTGTGACACTACCCCTTTTCATTTGAAAAGCTCGCCAGCTTGGTTAAGCCAAAGGGGTAAATGTGCAAGCGTGTGCTTTTTGGAAGGAAGTGAGCAACGACTTTTCTTCGACTGGACCAGCGTTTTTGCTGCCGGGGGTATTCTTGTTCTTGGTAGACACTTTTTTGTGAGTCTACATGAGATTCAAATCGTTTTTCAGCAATTCAGTAAGAGCGATGGAGTGCAAGAGTGTTAGTTAAAGGGCAAGGGAGTAAAGAGTTGGGGGTAAGAAAAGAGTTTGAGAGCGAGAAAGAGAGAGTCTTAGTTTTTTAGGTGTGCTTTTTCTCAAGTAACCCTCATTCGTAAGTAATCGCGTCCCATTAACATTTGCAATTTCTCCTGTCCTTGGTTTGAGTGAGTTCGTGTTTGTGTGTGTGTGTGTGTGTGTGTGTGTGTATGTAGTATTCAGAGTGCGCGGGGGATGGGAATGCGGCTGGAAGGGGTGTGGGTGCCCAGTTTAGTTTTATACCACTACACAAACACACAAACTCTACGCCGGACGCTATCGCTGCCGCTGCCTCTGCCTCGGTCGCTGTTTTTATTTTGTCTTGTCGCATTCATAAAAAGAGAGAGCGAGAGAGTTTTTCTTCTCATTCTTTGGCGTTTTTTTCCTCGTACTTTCTTTTTGTTTTTAACGTAACTCGCGCATAATTTCTTCAAGAAAACAATAATAGCAACCCCCGCCCGCTGCTCCCCGTGCCTGCTGACACGGCCATACCAGAAAGAGACGCCAAATTAGAAGCCAACGTCGACGACTAGTGTAAGAAGAAGACGCTGGCGTTGACGCCGGGACGGTGTCCCGTTTGTGGATGATAAGGCGCAACGTCTGCAACGCCGCCAAGTACTGCCGGCAGAAGTTCAAAGGACATCGGGCCGTTAGGTTGTGCTACTTCGCGTTCAAAAGTGTCTCAAGTCCGTGGCGAGTTCGTAATCCGTTCTGTTAAGTGTTTTCTAAGGGCGCCGGCACAAAACACAAATGAATTAAAGACCAAGAACCGCTTCGCGAAAGTCCAGTCGTACCGTTCGTTTCGACCCCGTCCGCCCACACCCATGCCCACCAGGGGTGTCCATATGTGAGATGCGTATACGCGTCTGTACGACACCAACAACCAAAACAAACAGTTGGGCAAGGACATGAGTTGTTGATATCGGTCGATGATGATGTTGTTGGTGTTGTTGCATTGTTGCAGTCCCAATTCCAACTCTGTACCAATCGCCGGAGCAGAGCCAAACAAAAGATAATCGCGGCGCATCAAGACAAAAAAAAAAAAAAAAAAAAACTAATCTCAGACTAGTGTTATACGTTCCGTTTTGTTTCGATCGTTATCGTTTTTATAATGACACTTGACTGTGAAGAGGAGCACGATGTAATTTTATTTTCAACTGAAAATCTGTCAAAATTGTATTTACCCTGCGCGATGTGCTTTTCTGTTGTTCGTTTCTTTGTTGATTTTGCTCACGGATTTCAATTGCACTTTTTTTGGTTCTTATACAAAAATCAGTGGACATATAAGCACATACATATGCTAAACTAAGAGGAGGAGGAATACATAGGGAATTTTTGTTTTTCGGGGAACCCCCTTAAAATTGGCTTTAAAGGAGTGACCCACAGACGGACACAGACATTTTATATTTGGTTTGAACTGTGAGCAAATTGTAGAAGTACTTCATTTTTTGTAAGCCGACTAACAAGAGCGTTTGCCGCCTCGGCAAATGAGAAAAAGCACGTAATGTTTTCACTTTTAAATACAACTTTCATACAACTACTAACCACTAGCTTAAGGTCTTGCTTTGACCACCCCTAAAGCTTCACTCCAGCTTCCGATTGTAATTAATGTTCATTAATTGTACCGTTACAGCTTCAGCTCTCCCGGTCGAGCAGCGCAGCGGCGATCAGTGAACGCACCCTTGAAGAATGTTGGTCAACCCTGCAACGAGTGAGTTGGCATCTCTTCCGTTGTGTATAGTACTCTTCCACGTCGAAGACACAAAAATAACCACCACCACTATCACCATCACAACTACGATTACAATCCGCACATAGTTACTGCCAGAACTACACAACACACATGCAACACACACACACACACACACAAACAAACGCCTAGTCCAAGCTGGTGACTACGAAGAGTCAAAGACTAGATACATACATCTTCTTTATTTATATGATTTTTTTCCTCACCCATTACAAAGTGCGTTAAATTAATATTCAGCATAAAACCCATAAATTATGATGCAACGGACTAACAAGTAGGTTTCCCAGTATAATCAAATGAAAATTTTTAACGAAACTGCCAAGTAAATTCTTTATTCATGCTAGGCTAATGCCCCATAAAAGTAAATGTTAAGCTGAATTTTTGCACAGCTATTGTCCATACATTTAGAAAAATGTATTTAAACAAATTATATTCGTTCATAAATTGTTAGGACTTTCATATTTGAAATAGAGCGATTGTCCATACATTTAGAAAAATGTATTTAAACAAATTATATTCGTTCATAAATTGTTAGGACTTTCATATTTGAAATAGAGGGGGTAGTGAGGAAAAGGAAGTTGGAGACTATATATATTAAAACTGTTGGATCAATAAATTCGCTCTTACATCAAGAATTTTAAATCTATCCGTACCTCTGACTTCGAAAATTCTTTATCCAAGTATGAAATTCTCTATTTTTTCTTTGGGTGTATTAATGCTTCGTAGCCTATTCTAATACCCTCTGCAGAGGGTATATTTTAATTGTGCTGATGTTTGTACCGCATAGAAGGAAGCATCTCCGACCCAATAAAGTATATATATTCTTGATCAGCATCAACAGCCGAGTCGGTCTAGCCCTGTCCGTCTGTCCGTCCGTCCGTCCATTTCTATTCTATCTTCTCCACAGTTTTAAAGCTGTCTTGACAAAATTTTGCAAAAAGTCGATAAATACATATAGGCCGCACATTTGTCGAAACCGGCCGGATCGGATGACTATATCACTTTTTTTTTTTTTTTTTTTTAACAAATTAAATCTAGTATACAATACTAAACTTAATAATAGTTTAACGAGCACTAGCTACCAGGACCTTCGACTCGGACTATATCATATTAAGTGAGTAAAACTAAAGGTAGCGTGAAAAATCTGAAAAATCAGACAATTGGTTACGGAAAGTTGCGCCATCTGTTGGTCAGCTTGGGACAGGTTCTAAGCGCAAATAAAATTTGTCTAAGATAATCAGGAAAACCAATTCTTATAAAAAATTACAAAAAAACTGCAAGGGTATTTAAACACCGGCGAAGCCGATGTTAGCCTTATATATATTTTTTTTATTTTTTTTTTTTTTTTTTGTTTTTTATGTATACATGCTGATAAGGGAGACATTTTTTTTTTACATTTAAATAAAAGGTTCATTCTTATGTGGCCATAACTTTCTCACTTAAATTGCTAGATACTTAAAAACCACTAAATAGAAATTACAAGATATAATTAAAAATTAACAAAATCTTTAATTTGATATCATTTTTTTTAATTTTTTGAACCTTTAAAAAACTTGTTGTAAACAAGTTGATTCAACTTGAAGCGCCCAATTCACGGACCTGGGCAATGACAACCCCAATGCTGTTGAGAAATTTTAAAAATTTAGTGGAGACCAACAAAAATTTTGTCGCCTTGTGATATCTATTCGATATGTGCAGGTGAATTTTAATTCATTTGGAAAGGAAACCCTAATGAATATCATATTGATATTGATCAAATATCAGTCCCAACTGTCATCAATATAAAATTGATATGAAGAACTATTGATATTTCATTAATATTTTAACATTACAGTTTGATATGTATCATATCGGCTTTTTATTGGCATGAACAAAATTGAAAAAGAAGATCATGTTCGATTTGATATCCGCTGGTTGAAATGAGCTCGTTAAAAATATAGAGTTTTCCACTCCATATATTTCCGATCCAAAATAGTATCATTAACTCGAATTGATATTTAAAAGTTTCAGAATGATGCTTAAAATTTAAAAGAGATTTGACTACAATATGAATTTCTATCTGATTTGCGGAACTCACCCAGCCGAAATAGACGTATAAATCGAAACTTTAAAGAAATATGTATGCGATGGGGCCCTTGGTTAAGACGCCGTTTCATTCGTGTTAGGCCAAATGTGCCAAGTTCGATCCTTAGGCTAGGTAAAGTTAGTAACAAAAATATTTGTAGTTCAAAATAATAATTTGTTTAACTTTGATAAAAAAATGAAGAGTGTGGTATTTTATTCATGATGATAGAACGTCAATTTGATCTTAATAATATCATTTTGATATATCAGATTGACATTTTCAAACATATCAAAATAAGTCTTAATGTCTGCATATGACTGTCATTTTATACAGATTAATTTCTCTGTGTGCGTAAAAATGCTAGAAAATAATTACTTCATTGATATAATGGGAATACGGTAACAAATAAAAGTGAAATATGAAACAAAAAATGGATTTAATAAGTTCAAAATAGAAATAAGAGCAAACTTATATTGTAGCTATTTACTTGGCTTCAACAAGCCTTGAACCCCCAACTTTGTTTCAAAAATATATAAAAAGAGTAGAATAAGTAAAAAAAAAATAGTTGTCCGTGGTATTATAATTTATTTGTCCTTATATTGCTAAACTTTAAAGTGTTATACGGATACCGAGTTTAAATCTTGTGTGGTGTGTGTTCAACGGTCAACATTTGGATATGTTTTTGCTTAGATTACTCTTATTTTTACGCTTGATTTTATGGACCTAAGCTTAAGTTTTCGACTTTGAGTTGACAAAACAATAAACTTTATTATTTCTTCACAGGCCAAACCCTGGTTTTGCTCGTTTTATTTTGATGTTATGTTTTTGTTTATTCGTTTGGTTATTTTGGCTGTACATATGTATCTCATATGCATCATATTCACGAGCACACACACATATTGGCATGCAGACGCGTAGACAGGGGCATGTGTGAAGGTATCGAAAACAAAGACTTTAATTTTCAGCTTCTTTGGCAAGTTCTCTGCATGCATTGGAGAAGTGTGTCTTGGTTTGTGGGGAAGATGCCAGTCGGGCGGTTGCGTGATATTATTGAGAGATTACATTTTTAAATGTTAAGTGTTAATTATGTTGGAGACAGACGGAAAACCAATTGATATTATTGCCATTGAATATAGAGAGAGAGATTTCTTATTATCAGATAGTTTTATGAATGGTATTCGAAATAAAAACTAATCAGAATCGAATAACAATCACATATAAGCGTATTTTGAGGACGCTATCACAAAAATGATACAAGTTTTTTAACACTAGAACCATTTTTTTAACTATTGTTTCAATGGCTGCCATATGATAAAGTCATCCAGTTTGGGTGTGTTCAATTCATGAGAATTATACTCCTTATACTTGCACAATTTTGTTGATTGATGTTTTGAACCCTTTGGACATATGTAGTACTCAGGTTGGGATGCTAGATATTTGAAAAACATCTATTTCGATATTGATATTTTGTTGTAAAAAAAAATCGATAATCGATGTTAAAAAAAAAGCTTTTTCTTTCAAGGTAATTGAGGTGTCATTTGATGCGAATAAAATACTACATTCTGTCTGCAATCAAATTCTACAGATTAGAGCTCCCAAGCACTAAAAAATATAAATAAAATATATTTTTATAAGTTTAACAGAGATATGTATTTCATTTTAGGTTTATCATACGAAGTTTTGGAAACTTGTGGCCGTGTGTGGCGCAATGGGTAGTGTGTGCGACTAGTGTGCGGGACGTCTGGGTTCGATCCTGCCTCGGAACATCTATTAAAATGTTTTTTTTTTTTCAAAACTTTTACACATCCGGTCTCCTAAACCAGCTATTGGCGCCAGCTGTCAACTAATAAGCTTCTCAATCTTTCAAGTTCGGACTTGGCAGTAAACTGAGTAGGTCCCTTTTTCTTGTACGAAAATTAAAAAACCACACAAGTCAAGAGTTTGAAAGAAGCTCGGTCTGGCCCTGACTGTAAAGCCAGACATATTTTGTAGAAACTTATTAAAGAATTTATACTGAAAGAAGTCTCTGAAGTTGAAAAGCAATCCTATTAAACACATAGAGAACATAAAAAATAAACATTTACTGTTAAATCCAAGAAAAGTAATAACTTATTTTGTTGTTTACCAATCCGAAGCCGAAGCCAAGCGCTCCGATGTCACCGAGCTTCCTGGTGTAATAAGACATGACAATGTCAGGTAGGAAAGCTGTGGCAATTTGTCTTTCTCTTCCATCCAGCACCACTTTAGTAAATATCGTGATATTGAATTATCGTTTTTTCAACAATAATAAAGATTTTTTAATATATCGATATTATTTCCGGAATCATTTATCTACATGATTTATCGATCCACCATATGATGAACAATAGTAGAGTTATAAGCAAATCAAATTATTATGCTGGGCAGCACCGACCGCAACCGCGATGAGCAGCACTTACACAGTTTGTGTAAATTATATAAAGAATTTGGCAGGTACACAGTATATAAAATTCGGTCTTGACCTACTTTCTTTCTTTTGTTTATACCCGTTACTCGTAGAGTAAACAGTGTATGCTAAGTTCGGACGATCCAGTATGCAAAGTTCTTCTCGGATTGGGTATAATTAAAGTTAAAAATATATCCTTAAAGTGTTTTTTTTTTCTTAAAAAATTACTGGAATAAAATTATTGTAGTGTTTGTGTGTAGTCATTACTCTGTTGCAAACGTTTGTCCGATTATTGTTTTTTAATGATTATTTGATCATAAATAAAGAAATAATCATTATTTGGGGGTCTGTCTATTAGTTGGATCAGAACTCTCTTAAACTAAAACTGAAAATCATTTGTTGCCAATTTAATACTGCGCTTGTTGGCCTACTTCCTGCGACTTGTTCCGTTTTTCAGGCCACTTTTTTCCAAAACGTATCGGGTTTCGCTTTCGGAACCCGTCTACTTTTGGGTAGACCCTCGCGCGTCTTCGACCTCTACCTACTCTAATACATACTCGACTACTCTCTACCACAAATTCACAGGCACGTATATATATATATACACGTCACACAGACGGCATAAAACACACAGACATAGACGGAACTAAGCATATTCGTTCACCCCTCACATTTTTTGCAACCATTTTCATTTTACTCGATTTCGACCACTTACTTTTTTTTATGAGCAGCGGGATACGGTTGCCGCCTCCTTCTACCTACCCCTACGGATGTGCATATGCATGTGTATGTGTGTGTGTGCATGTGTGTGTGTATCTCACCCTCACCACCGGTCCCGGTGGTCGCCCAGCCAGAGGGAGGGAGTAGACATTCATTGGCGCAGCGACCCCTGTCCTCGTCCTCATTGCCGTCCATCCCTCGGCATGCGCGTGCTAGGGTCGAAGATTTAGAGAAAATAAACGCACGAAAAGGAAAAACAGAGAAAAGGGACAGCTTAATGGGGAAAAGAAAGTTAAAAAAAATCGTACCTACACAATGGAATTGCATACATGGACGCAACACATATCCCACCGAAGGGGAATTTCGTAGCGAATTATTTCCTGAATTCCGTGATACTTCTTGGCAAAATTATTGCTCCCAGCTAAACATTGGGTGGGTGGTAGGAGAGCCATTATTATGAATCTGTCTTGGCCAGGGTCAAGCTAAACTTTTGTGGATCGTGTCAGCTGTTCCCCTCCAAGTCACAATAACATTCACTGACCCGCGTCCAGGCACACACACACACACAGGAACGCAGAATTTCTGCAGTTGCCTCGCCGTCTATTATCGCAATCTCATTTGCCGGCGATTCGCAGAAGTGTCGTTGGCTGGCTCGGGCGCTGGCTCTGGCTGGACAGCGCCGCCTGAAGAGTTCGTTCGCCATTTTTATGCGATGTTATGGACGAAGGAGCAACGGCCCCTGCGTCTGTGTCTATGCCTGTGCCTGTGCCTGTGAATAAAAAATTGCAGTGGCAGTGGCCGTGTGGCGAATCGGCGAAAAGGTTGTTGCCTGCTTCTACCGCTACCGATGCAGCCAGTGCTAAACAAAAATGTTGGCGACCAACCAACCAGAGAGCGTTGCACACACCCTCGCCCTATCCCCTCAGCTACACCTAGTTTCTTGTAGATTATGGCCATATCGCATCGGTATCGCATCGCAAAAGGCAGACAGAATTAATGTCAATGCATTGGCGCAGATATTAAGTTGATATCCATAAGAGGGTTATCACCATAATGTGATATCTGCACTAAAAAAAAATAAGTGCCCAAATTCACCCTAACTAAATTTTAGAAAGAACCATTCCAATTATTTTAGAAACATTTTCTTAGATAAAATGCAAATTTTCCCTAAGCAAAATGTGATAAAACCTTGAACGTTAGAATTAAATGTGATTTTCGAGAGAAAAGCGCTGACGTTCGATGGTTTGAGAGTTCATGTCGAACTCGTACCGTTCAAAACGCTCTCTTTGCTGAGTAATGAGTATGACCAGGCAGGTCATTTTAATTATTATTTAATTAGCTCTAAAACTCGATTTGGCATACAGTCCACTAGTGTTTTCAAATTTGGGGAAAGTTCTTGCCACAATTATTGCCATTTTTAGCTTTTGGACATGCTGAAATGTTTTGTTCTGGGCATATATTTTTCGAACTAATAATGCCCACAAGTAATCCATCGGATTCATGCCAGGAGAACATGCGGGCCACTCTAAAACATTCATATTGTTGACTTGAAACAGCCTACCAACCACATTTAAATTTTGGGACACGATGTGATTTGGCTTCTTTAGCCATCCACCGTGACACCTGTAAGCCAAATTTAGCTGCTAACTGATTAGCGCTCTGCAACGAATTGTTTTGGGAGCTTACTAATCGACGCTGATTTTTTTTTTTTTACATTTTGCCGAAATAACCAATTTTCTCGTCTTAGGGTAATAATTTGACCTTTTTCGACGTCGGAAACCAAAGTTCCTCTTGGCATATTAATTAATTTCACAAAAAAAAATTTAATTTTAATTATCAAAAAATTTGGCATTACCGAAAGCATTGAAAACTAAACACAGAATAAGAAATTAAATTGTGCGGCCATAGTTGTGCACCAAGCATTAAACGCTATTTAAATCTTAATGGAATATTTTGCATAGCTAGTGTTGTTGTTTTGTTTCTTGCTTATCTTATTTTTGATTCTCTTTTTATCTGCATTCAACAATTGTTGCTCTCCCCTCTATGAGTACTCGTACACTGAAAAAATTGGGTGCGGCCATAGTTATGCACCGGAGTTTATTGCAGCCATAGTACTGATCGGTTGGAAAATGAGTCTTGGTGAGAACAACTTTTTTGTTTCAAAAAATAATAGCGTTCTTTAGCTCTGTAATTATGAATATTAAACACTTTTGAACGTTTCTGCGAAATTTGGTAAAAACCTTATGATTATATCTTGTAGCTGACTTAGGACCGATCAGTCGGAAAATGGGTCATAGGGAGTAAAACTTGTAGTTTTGTTTTTTAAATACAAATATGTGCCTTAAATATACTTTATATATTATAGGGAATATAAAGCAATATGCGAGTAACCGAGTAAACAAAAATCTGACGCTTTGGATACAGCTTGGTTCCATGATGATTTAAATTTGCCATTGTTGACAATTGGTCTTCTCTAGGGGCACCATAATAATATATGTGGAAATTCTTACTGCTGCCGCTTACTCAAAATCTGCATGCGAATAGTCAGTTCACAGGTAAATTAGCCTGTCTGTGGAGTAGATAATTGTAAGATCATTGGTACTCGATTAACGTCTCTTCAGACATTCAGATAATACGCGATGGGTACACTCAGAAAAAACGTATTCTAAATGTATCGAAAACCGTGTTGTTCGTATCGTACCTCAGTATCAGTATCAACAGCCTAATCGATATAGCCCTGTCCGTCTCTCCGCCAGTCTGTCCATCCGTCTGTCCATCTGTTTGAACGCGATCTGAGAAACTGTAAGAAATAGAACCACGTACTTTGGCATGAAGTAGTATACCTGTTATATATAAAAAGTACCAAGTTAACATGTCCTTCCTAAGCATAGTAATAAAGAAAGTCGGTAATTTTTCAAGAACCAATTGAAGAACGAATTTTCTAAGTCTCCGTCGATTTTGAACGAATGGTATTCTTTTTAGAACGTAGGCTTATTTCAAGAACGGAAAATATTAGAACGGATTGGATAAAGAAATAGGAAATTTGTGCTGCCTTTTAAAACGCCATTGTTTACTGAGTGTAGAAAACTACTTTTACCATCCTGACTTAGTGGGTCGATTTCTATTTCACAGTTTATCGATTGTTTCTCGGTCTCTGGTGTGCAAACGAAACGACGGAGAATGCTTTATTAATGCTGGCTGAAAAAGAAATTTCGGCCAAACTCAACATTAAACTGAAAAATCATGAAACTTGATCAGCAATCACCACACTTAACAACAAAATTATAATTTGATTAAAATCTTTAAACCCTTTACGGACCTGCAAAGCAAGTAATTTAGCTTACTTCAGCATATATTACGTCAAGGTGGAACATAGGTGTAGTGAGGCCAGATTTCTAAAAAAAAATTACACCAAATCTTGAATTTAGTTCAATTTTTCAATTACCATCGCGCTGGTCACACTACTCGATTGCTGTTGTTATGATAAAGAAAGGCAACTTCTCTTCAAGCCTTGCTGACCAACATCTTTAAAAAAGTTGCTATGAAAACTGTTTTGATATGCCTCACACCAAGCAATGAGGACATAACACTATTGAAGCAGTGTATGATTTCAATTTTTTTTGGATTTTTGCTATTTTTATTAAGTAGTTCAAACCCTTGTTAAAACGAGCATATACATCTGTATTAAATCTTCAACACAAACGCACTGAGATTTACCTTACTAAATTTAATTTCAGCTGTTTGCTGATGGTGTCAAGGCAGAAGAAGGGTGAAGTAACATTGTTTGCATCAAGTTTTCTTCAGTTGCTTGAAGTAAAATAAAGCCCACATAGCTAACATAGGATCCAATCATGTGCTGTTAGGCGCAACAGTACTTCTCAGCTCCGTATGAGCTCGAAGTAAAAAGGAATCATTCATTCGGCTTCTTCTTTCCCCAAATTTTCTATGAAACTTCGCGTTACTTCGCAGGTCCGTATAGGGCTTTACATTCTCTTACTTAGGCTAACTAGTCAGCAAACAAACTTATTCATTATAGTCTCTAGATAAGTAATTCATCACTGCGAATATTATTTTGTATTATTGTACAATTGCTTTATTATTATTAGTTTATGTTAAATTACATAGCCGTTTATTCCTAATTTCCTTACACATTTCCCTTCCTGCCCTCTTATATTCCACATTATATTCTTTTTTCGGGACTAATGGATATCCAATTAATTTTGAAGGATTTGGCATAAATTAAGGAAAAATTCGGTGTGTTCCTGTTGGTCTCATAATGATATTAGAATCAGCGAACAAAAGTTGACTTCAATTCTATATAGAGAAGGCGGAACCAAAATAGCTGCCGGGTTGTGTAATTGAACCGGTATTTATCGGCATTCCGTAATAAAAAAATCCGGCTAACGGTCAGTTTGGTGAGCAACACCCTTTTGTTCACCCACTCATGAATAACGCAACACTAGCTTGCAGTCTCGATATTAAGCAACCACGACTATAATGAATTTTACCGCTTTAAACATGCCTATCAATTGCTTATAAATGCTTAAACATCTGTTAAGTTTGAATTGTAGTCAAAATTTAATCACCACTAAAGCAATTTGCTGCTAGCTTCTCAAACTTCATATCGACCATAATAATTGCCACTTTCAGGACTTTGCCTTCAGTGCTAACCTTTGACGGTAGGAAATGTATTCTCTGAGTGCTCCATTCCAGAAGTATACCGATATTCAAACACATACAGACGCCAACAAAACCGTTGCGACTAATTAAGACAATTGGTATTTTTATGTATAGTTTCATTAGTTTCGCGGAACCGATGCCCGGGTTTCTTTCCCGAGTTTTTTGTATACATTTTAATTCGCGACTAACATATGTATGACTAAACTAAGAAGAGTGGGCGGCGGCCGGGCAGTGGCTCTGTTCGCAACCTTCGACAGCTAAAACACATTTGGTAAAGGTCTTTCGATTTGACCCATCTCTGCGGGCTTTTCGCTTGAGCAATAAATTTATGAAATTTATTAAAAATCAGCAAAAATGTGTGGCGGCCTCCGGGGAGTGGCACCTACTAGATCGACTACCTCTGCAATTGCTCTGCGGACTGAATAGCTCGCACTGCTCGCACATATTGCCTATTATCGTCTTGTTGATATGTTCGCATTTTCTTTCGCAATGCAAAAACTCTTTTCTTTTGCTGACTTGTTTCTGACTTGTTCGACATGCAATGGTACACATTTTTATGAAAATATTTACAAAAAAATATATCTATGTGATAAGCCAACTTGGCCGATTGGTAAATACCCTTGCCATTCATATTATTGAATGAATATTATATTGAAAAAGAAACTCTCATTTTCACTTTTGTCATAACAGGCACATTTCTGGCATTAATAGCTTGTGAACTTTAAACTTTAGCACCAGAGAAAGAAAAGATAGGAAAGAGGCGTTTTTGAAACAGATTTAATATAGGTAGCATCTTACCTGACCCTAGGTATCGCGTAGCGCTCAGTATTAAGCTAAAAAAAACCTCCATTTTCAAATATGTATACTCATCTTTCGTCTGTTCTAATTTGTTTGAACAAATTCCCTAACTTCTGAGAGCAAGACTGATTATCTGATGTGAAAGTTATAATGAATCCGCTTAAGAGCTTTTTAAATGCAACCATACTATATATTACTATGTTACAGAGATTTCGAAACAGTGGTATATATAAGAACGTATGTGTACAAAATTATCTCATTATCACTTTGTAAAATAATACGAAATGCAATTGTTCTGATGATTTTCCTAATGGGATTCTGTACTTTCTTAACTTTCTTCTATTGTTTGGATACTTATTAAACAATTTAAATTTTCGAATCTTAATCAATTTAAATTGTTGAATATTCTTGGACCTGCTAAATAGCAGAAGCTATTTAAATCATTCAGGTTTCAAAACTGCTGGAAAGTGTTTCTATTACTAAAAAAGTAATGTGTTTTTACACATACATTTTTTTCTCAACTGAGTATAGGCCTATAAACATCCAATTTTGTTTTACTAATTTTCTAATTGATCATTCTGATGACAGCTATTTGTAATTGACATCTTGATCCGGCTCGTTCCGACATAAATAGATTGGAAGTGTAGAAATTGCTTCCTTCTGTGCGTTACAAACATCAGTTTTATTTTACTATACCTTCTGCAAGGGTATGTTAAAACATCACTTAGAGTACTGAGGTGCACAAAAAATTGGCATTTAGTGGGGAGAATCTTGTGAAGAGATATGTCTATAAATGACACCAATGAGACAACCGCGTCAACAGTTTACTCGTGGAGGTAGGAACCTGAAAATCCAATATTGCAACTTGGCAAAGGCACGTAACCTTGACACACTCCCTCCAAATAAAAGCAATTTGGGAACGATATTGGCCAGGGTAGATGCAGGCAGATGGGCCGTTCCATACATTTGTTTCTAACCCACTGGACTGTTCTGTCTATTTGCAGCTTTTCATGCACAAGAGCGCCATGCAGCAGATCCAACAACAGATACCACGTGTCGGACTGGGCACGCACGGCGTGACCGGCACGGCTAGCATGGGTGGAGGTGTGACTCCCGGGGCGGAAACCAAGCCGCATCAGTGCCAGCAGTGCATGAAGAGCTTCTCCAGCAACCACCAGCTGGTGCAGCACATTCGTGTCCATACCGGAGAAAAGCCGTATAAATGTTCCTACTGTGATCGTAGATTTAAGCAGCTGTCCCACGTCCAGCAGCATACGCGCCTGCACACTGGTAAGTCTGGAAGCCCCTTTGATTTTTGTCGCTTGAACAGGATTTTCTTATGATGTGCTTATTCCTCTTCCTGTCTCTAATTGTAATTAAAAAGCTGATGAAAAATGCTCAGTGCTTGTGACAAATTAAAACAGCAGCCTGAGTCCCATTCGCTCATAATTCCAACGGGTACTTGGAGCCTGGGCCTGGTCACTGCTGCCATGCATCTTCGCGTTCGGCGTACGACAAATATTTTGATTACAACGTCTCAAAACTCTTGGCAATGCGAATCCGAATCCAAATGCCAATGACAATGATAATTAAATAAACTTGGAGTGCTTTTCGTCGCGACTCGCTGTCCCGTCCCATTCCGTCGTCATCCCCGGTGTTTCGTTTGGTCCTGGCTGGCAGCTGCGACTGCCGCGTTGCACAGTAGGCCAGCGACACGAAATTTTCAACAAAAGTCTCAATTCTTTTTTTTTTTTTGTAAAGCGGTCACCTTAAACGCGGATTAGTTAAATCGAGAATAAAATGTTTTTTAAATATTCAAGATTTTCCAGAATCAACAGAGAAAACACTTTGTTTAGATTTGTGAAAAATATATATAATTATAAACAAAACATATTATAATGAATTGTTAGTCGGCTTTAGCTTCGGATCTTCAGCAGAACTTTGATTTTAAAAATGTGTAGCATTCTTACAAAAACACTGGTTAGACCCGTAATGACAGACGCAAGCGACGGTGCAGCGCGTTGAATTGCGATTTAATTCGAATTCAGTGCTAAAGTCCTGGGTTCGATTCCCAGTTTTTATATTTCTTTCTTAAATTGCCGGATGTTGAGTCGGTCTTTTTTGAAGTGTGTAAAGTGGACTTTTAATGGAGAGGGTGGGGGAAAGCAAACAAGAATATCCAGCACGTGTGAAGAGAAGAGCTTAGCGTATCCATTCTCAATCCAGCGAAATGTGGCCTACTCCGAATCCCCCAAGACACCCACCACCACCAACCCTTGAATTTGTAGTTCCAAGATGAATTTTTTTTCTTTATGAGATTAAAAAAAAGTGTGATCAAATCAATCTTTTTCAGCTCGGCTTCAGAATATCCGAGCTTGCCCTGTTTACATTACCGTTTCGGAATGATTTAAGCCAGTTTGGATTGATTTTTTTTCTGTGTTAAGTAAATTACTCAAAATCATCTTATCATTGCTAAACCGGTTTTATTTTCCAAAATAACTAGTTATATATTTTCGCCGCTTTCATTTTACAAAAAAGTAAGAAAGTCGGTCAAGCCCGACTGTAATATACTCTGTACCTGTTTGTATATAACTAATAACTTAAAAGTGTGGGGTCACACAAACTGTGCAAGTGCTGCCCATCACGATAAGGGGCAGTGCTGGCCAGTGTAATTATTTGTTTTGCTTATAACTCGAATATCGTTCATCTGATCTGGAAACGGTGTATGGTGGATCGATAAGTAATGACAATTAATATAAATGCCTAAAAGGTTTAAACAATCTGTCTTTAAAATTGTGGAAGATATTACATTTTTTTCAAATTGTGAGGGTGGCAACTCTACCATCGTTCATCTGATCGGAAAACGATGTATAGGATCGATAAGTAATGATGAGCAGAATACATGTCTAGAAGGTTCGGACAACCTAACTCCAAAATTGCGGGATATTTGAGGTGTTTTTCAAAGAATTTTTGTACTTACAGTAAGCCCCAAAATTCTAGTGAAGTGTTCTTAATTTGAGTACAAAGGTTTTGTATTAATTTCCAAATAGTCTTAAAATGCCAAGCCAAAAAAGTATGCAATTTCAAATGCAAAAATAAAAAGTCGCACAATTCAAGAGATCGAAAGAAGCTCAGTGTGTCCCTTTGGGACTGTAAAGCAAGATATACAATCTGTTCTTAAAATTTCCAACTGGTTCCATCGCTATGCTTAAGAAGTGATGGTAGATATAACTTCTCGGTCTTTGGATCTTTGCAGTATTCTTCGATTCAATAGAGATTATGTACTCTTATTTTGACTTGCGGAATATAAGTAATCGGAAACGACTAATGGCGTGGGAACAGAGCCAACTTCGCCTGTGCTGAAGTCTAAATACACTTGGAAAAGCTCGTTTCTCCTACCGACAGGATATATGGAGGACGTTTATGTAAGATATTTATAAATTTAAAATCTTTAAGAATCCGATTGGCAACTTGCAAATTTAATTACTCCACGATCAAAAACAAAACAAATTTTCACACTTAGACCCATTTTCCGACCTATCGGTCCTATGGCAGCTATAAGATATTTTTATCCGATCCGGGCGGTGTCTACATATTACCAGCGTGCAGAAGACTTTGTGCACAATTTCAGCTGGATAGATTTAAAACTGGGATACTAGTTTGCATAGAAACAGGATGGACAAAGCTCAATTGACTCAGCACAGTGCTCCAGAACAATGTTTAGGTTTGACTTGAATGACTCCAACTGAGAACGAAGCTTGTTTTGTACTTGATTATAGTTCATAAAACTGTTTAAACTAAAATCGGAACTGCTACTTTTTCCGAGAAAATTACAAAATTAGACAAAAAATTTGGTCAATTTGAAAGCCATTATATTTTCTTGATGTATTTTGGAATGCTGAACTCAAAAATGAATTTCAAATTTTGTGTATGGATACGTTTTTGAGTTAGAACATTCATTAGTTTTATCGGTAGGTATCCTTACGATTTAAGCCATATCTTGAGTTAGAATATTTTGATGGGTATGCAATTTCTAATCATCTAGTAGAAGATTATTTTCAAATCGGTTTAGTAGTTTGAATGCTATAAGCAGAAATATTTCGAATAACGAATTAGATGAGGGCAAAATTAATATACGCTTTGCAAGTGAATAAAAAACATACTTCAAATAATAATTTTGTACCTGAATCAAGTGCTTTCGCACTAACTATTCACACCGATTGTACTTGATTGAAGTACAAAATTCTTGATTTTTATTTTAAGTGTGGACTTGAGGTTCGTTGGTTCATTTAGCTTTCTAGCCAGATTGCAGAGTTTTGTCTAAAAAAAAGAGATTGCTGGTCCACTGTGCGCTGTATAGAACCGGACTAGAATTATGAGTGTGCATTTGCTGTGCGTTAGGCGAGGTCTCGACAAAACGGCTGAAATTATTCAACGTCATTAGCTGCATTCAATATCACATCTTAACGACCCTGTACCCAGCCCCGTCTTCGCGAGCAAATTATATTCACACCTGATTGCAGCATCACAATTGCCGTTGTTTTTTCTACTTTTGCGACTCGTTTCTTGTTGCTTCCTTTTTTTTTTGGCCGTGGAAATGTTGAAAAAGAAATAAAATACGCTTTAATTGAAAACCAGTTTGCGCCCCGCCACGCAACCCAGCGACCTTCAAGCCTGCTGGCCCGTCTTCAGCTTCTTCTTCAGCTTGCGTTGTCGCATTTAGCAATCCTGGCCCTGCCCGGGTAATTAGACAATGCAGCGTCTCGGGAGATTCCTGAGAGGGTTACAACACTTACAGCACCAGCGGCAGCAGCAGATATAGATAATGGATAGCCCATTAAGTAGTCAGGCTAGTCCAGTCCACAGCCAGCCACAAAGCACGTGGTTGGCGCTTAAGGTGACAGGCGAAATGAAGTGCCCGAAGGCAAAGTCTACGTGCCGCAAGGTGTGAACGTTGCCGCTGGCGCTGGCATCTTTCAACGGCCAATGTACGAAAGGGTTTCGCTTCCGCGACAACATTGACCGCATCTTCGTCTACACGACTGCACTTTGTAACTATTTATTTGCATTTAATGTAAAAGCAAAGTGACTGTAAGTAGCTTAAACGGTTTAGTGTCCTCGCCGTCCCCCTTGATGCGGCACGGCGCGTCGGTGACCTTCCACTTTTCATTTAATTGCGCGTTCAAATGAAATTAATTTTGCTTCAAATCTGAAACACGTAATTGCTGCATAGCTGCTACTTTTTCTTTGGCAGTGAGGGCATCTGCAAATTGCACCGATGCCGCGGACCCAAAGGATTTCCACTCGCTGTCAGCGCCATCATTTTTAATCTTGTTAGAATGAAGTCAATCAGTCAATTACGCAACTTGCAGCTGTCTCGAGGAGCTGCCGCTGACTTTAAAAACATTAAAGCTTTCACCCGAAAGCATCAGTTGAAGTCGGCCGATAAACATTTGGATACAGTGACCGCAATCATTATAAATTATATTCAGAAATTGAAATTGTTAGCTAGGAAAGGTACGAGGGAAATGTCAAACTATATACTTTTTGGTATGGTAAAAAGTACATTAAATGTACTCGTAGAGTAAAAAGGTTATACTAAGTTCGTGCAAATTTATGTAACAGGTAGAAGGCAGCATTTCCGACCCCATAAAGTATAGCCAAGTCGATATGGACATGTCCGTCTGTCCGTCCTTTTGTATGAACACCTAGATCTCAGAGACTATAAAAGCTAGAGCTACCATTTTTCAGTTTAGACTTGGATCATCTGCACGCAGATCAAGTTTGTTTAATTTTTTTGCCTCGCCCCCTTCTGCCCCTGCACTATGAAAAAACCTCATATCTCCCACAATATCAGAGCTAGCTTGTTTGGACCTTCTAGACATATATTTAAATCATCATTACTTACCGATCCGCCATACATCATTTCCCGATCAGATGAACTATAGTAGGGTAGCCACCCCCGCAATTTGGAAAAAAAAACTCATATATCCCACAATTTTGAAAATAGATTGATTGAATCGTTTGGACAAATATTTAAATCATCATTACTTATCGATACACCATAAACCGTTTCACGATCAGATGAACTATCGTCTAGTTCTAAGAAAATCAAATAATTACGCTGGGCATTTTGTGATTTAATAATATATTTAAAAAAAAACATTTCCCTGAGTAACGGGTATAGCGAAGTCGAGCAGGACCGACTTCAACTTACGCTCTCGTTTCTAATCAAGATTAAGCACAAATATCGTAAGCCCCCACCACTCTAATCTTTTTTTCGTTGGGCTCTCCCGCTCTCGGCCGATCAAATTCAACATAGAAAAACCCGCCACCAACCCATCCTCCTTGTATAGACCTAACAGATTAATAATGGAGAGCATAAGCACTATCCTGCAAAAAAGCTGTCGCAAAAACCAAATATTTCTCGTTTTATTGCCCCAGCCGAACGTCCGTTAATGAGTGTCGCTCTTAAAAACTCTTAATAAAACACTTAATAATAAGTACAAACGCCGGAACCGGCCGTGTCGGATGACTTTATCTTATAGCTGCCATAGGAACGATCGGTCGGTAAATAAGTCTTAGTGAGAAAAACTTTTTTGTTTTCTATTGTAGCGTCAGCAATCTTGGTATATAATAGTTTCATATGCTTCTACATCATTTTGGAAAAATATATCATAATCGGATGGCTATAGCATATAGCTGCCATAAAAACGATCCGCAAAAAAACTAGTTGTTGTGCAAACAATTTTTTTGCTTTCCATCGCAGCGTCACCAATCTTGGTATATATTGGTTTTATATGCATCCATACAATTCTGGAAGGTTTTATCAAATGCGGATGACTATATCTTATAGCTGTCAAAGGACCGATCGGTCCGAAAAAGTGATTTTCTAAGAAAAGTTCTTTTTATGGCAGAGTAATCAAATTTTGACTCTCAATGATTTTGAATTTATAAATATCTGATAAATATATCCTACATATATTTAACCGGTTAAATCAGTTGAAGTGAACTTTTGTAAGTATGAATTTTGTTTGTTTTGTATGTTTGAATTCTTCAAACGAAGAAAATTAATTCCAGAACTTTCACTTTCGTTTGATTTTCCATTACATAACAGCACAGCATTTAGAATTTGTATTATTATTTGTATTTTAACTCTCATTGAGAATTATGTAAGTACCCAGCCCCTTACCTTTTGATAAGGTAAATTAAACTTCAGACCTAAGTAAAGTTAAAGGTACTCAAAATTTGTATCTAGCTATGTACCTTGGTACAAATACCAAATAATCAGAGTATATAACAGTCGGACTTGACCGACTTTCTTAGTTGTTACTCTATGAGTAACCGGTTTTGGAATGTACGACGACACCTTGCACAGTACTTGCGCTACTCGGAGTGCACAAATTACAAAATTTGAACAAAAATTAAGTAATTTCATTCCATACCGTCTCTCATCGCTCAATTCAAATTGATTTGTTGTAGGAGAGCGCCCCTACAAGTGCCACTTGCCGGATTGTGGGCGCGCCTTCATTCAGCTTTCCAATCTGCAGCAGCACCTGCGAAACCACGACGCCCAAGTGGAACGTGCCAAGAATCGGCCCTTTCACTGTAACATTTGCGGCAAGGGATTCGCCACCGAGTCTAGTCTACGCACGCACACGTCTAAGGTGAGTAGGGATTCCTGATCATGCCCAGCATCAACCAAGCCAATCTCCATTATCTCGACCACATCACCATCTCATACTCATGCCTGCTGCCTTCCATTTCTTCTTTCGCTTTCTCCACATCGACCATCTCGTCTCTTAAATGTGCACCGCCTATCACAGGAGCTACAGCTGCATCTTGGTGTCTTGCAGCAGCATGCAGCACTTATCGGCGGCCCCAATGCCACATCCTGTCCAGTGTGCCACAAGCTCTTCCTCGGAACTGAGGCGCTCGTGGACCACATGAAACACGTGCACAAGGAGAAAAGCCCGCCACCAAGCGGATCTGGTAAGTACGATTGACGCCCGTTTGCCACTTCCCAACACGATTCCCCCATATTCATCCTACAGCCATCTCGCAATTTGGCGAAGTTATGCACAGTGGCGATGGCAGTGCCGTAAATCCGCTGGCCCCACAATGCGCCTCCGAATCAGGCTGTGTCCAAGCTCCTGCGCTTCCCTCAACCAACAGTGGATCCAGCCTGAACGACAACTACCTGGGCAAACGCAGAACGGCCAACCATCCCTGTCCAGTTTGCGGTAAGCACTATGTGAACGAGGGCTCCCTGCGAAAGCACCTAGCTTGCCACGCCGAGACCTCCCAGCTGACGAATAGTCTACGCATGTGGCCCTGCAGTGTGTGCCAGGCGGTCTTTACGCACGAAAACGGTAAGTGTGCTTGGCAAAAGAGAGCAGCTCTTGGTCAAGACTCTTTGTCCGATTGCCAAATAATTTATGCCCGTCAATTCTTGATTATTCGCGGTCAATCGACGGCATTATTTTTCAACATTTTTGGTGGGAAGGGCCGTATACTAAACGCTTACTGATCACGAGATTAATTTCACGTGAAACATGTGATAAGCATTTCAACGAAGCGTTTTTTAATTAACTCTTTTTCTTTACGGTACTTAAAACAGGTCTTCTCACCCACATGGACTCAATGCGCATGGATCCCAAGCATCAGTTTGCCGCTCAGTATGTTCTGGTATGTAAGGAGAATTTCTTAGTTTCTTCTAATTTTGTCTCTACGGAGTAAAAAAGTAAAAAATAGATATACATATTAGAGACCTGCACGAGTGATTACACGATGCCGGAATCATGAGTAAAAATACTCATTTTTACGATTACAGTTACTTTTTTTGTAACAGGTAATCATTTTCATGATTACGAGTAGTAATCGGCATCGTGGCACCGTACGATTATAATTGTGGAATCGTCAGAGAATAATCTAACAAAAAAACAATAATAATAATCTTAGCATTAATATTCAATTATATTTCAGTTATCATTTAAGTGATTTTTTGTATTTTAGAGTGCATATTTAAAAAGTGGTCCAATTATTTTTTTCGTCTAATTTTCATAATTTTTCCATACAATTCCTTGAATTTGTGCAAAACGGTAAATAAAACAATGCTTTTTTTTCTTTCATAATTTTTAAGAGTCTTCCCATTCTAAAAACGAATTTTAAGGATTCTAAAACATACTAATGTAGTTATGACGTCTTTGGAAAATTTGCTTGTTAGGGTCGCCCATTTTTTTTCGCAGCCGAACATATATGCATGTTTTTGTTTGTTGTTGGAACAAATGAAAATCATTGACTGCGCAGCAGACGCAACGTGTTCTGACTTCGCTGCTGCGCTTTTCCCATACATACATACATGCATGTTTTGATTGTGATCATTCATTGTTTTCTGAATTAGCGAAAATCTTATTATTGTTCGAATTTTAACCTGGGTTCAGCAACCTTTTGAACCCTCTTCGTGAACCCTAACCCAAAACTGTTTCGCGGGTTCAACCCCGTAGAGAACCGTTCCAAACTTTTAAGAGGTTTGCAGACCTGTTTTTAACGACTAATCACGCCCGTTGCACAGCTGTGGTGGGTTCAAATTACGAAGCCAAATAACCGGAGATCCAACTTTGAGTTCTAAATTATGCGGTGGCCTGGTAAATTCAATTAATTAAAAAACTTTGTTGCAAAATTTTCATCTTCAGTGGCATCGCAAACTGCATCCACAGATTTATATGACATGTTCTACGTTTTCCCGTTTTCGTTTTTTACAATGCACTTTAAAGGTTATTTTCAATAATACAGGAATGCATTCTGAAACATACAATAAATTTTTTATTACAGATATATTTCTGTTATGAAATAGAATTTGCTTAAAATAGTCGACGAGCAGAGGAGTTCGTCTTTGTTTTAGAATTGAACAAGAGGTAGAAAATCCACTCTCACAGTCTTTCCAAAACGACAAAATAGACACTTGATTCTTATATTTAACACAATGTGTATAAAAACTTATTCCATGAGATTTTCATCTGCTTTATCTGATGAATCTTCAATAAATTATAAGAAACGATTAGAAGTCTTTTTAACAGTAGTTTTATTCTTTGTTACTTATTTGACCCTCGAAACCTTTAATTCCAACATTGATCTTACTTTTACATAAATAACCATCCGTATTTCTGCGGAAAGAAAACTTAACTCTCTGAAAGGGGGATTCTAAAAGTGAAAGAATCGAAATTACTATCAAGCATGGTGGAAACAGAGTTCCATCTTGTTTTTACATGCTGTTTTAAAGATTTGGACAATAAAGCTACTTCTAAAACATTGTTCTAACTCAAACTGTTTTAAAATTCCAGTTACACATTCCAAAATGTTTGCTCCGTCTTTCTTACCCATTAAGAATTCTCGATTTGCTAGAACATTTGCTCCAATATCCAGTAATGTTTACGCTAGTTGCAAGAATCTTTGACCTAACAAAATAATGCTTTAATTTAGAAATATTATACTTATATATATCCACCAGACTGGCCCTCAAATCTTAGATCTTTAAGTGCTGGTCAGAAATGATTTATTCTTGGTCCAAATTAAACCAAATTAAAAATTCGGAATTCCGAAATATCATTGAGTCCCGCGGTTATTTCGGGATAATGAAATTGTCCCGCCCGTCCCTTTTTCAAATTCGACCGTCGCGCCCTATCCCGCAGGAATCCCGTCTATCGGGCGTATTAATTATTTAAAATTATAAAAAATCAAATTAAAATCAAATCAATCGATGGTCAAGGTAAAACAATACAATCGATAGCTACCCATCTTTGGGCTGACCGTTCCTACACCAACTATATATCCGATTTTCAGTCAATTATCTGCTAACCCATCCAAATCTTTTATTCCAGTCGAGGGCAGCGGCAGAGCAACGAGAGCGCGAATCTATTCTGGCAGCAACACTGGCAGCTGGCGAGGCGCGAAACCTGTTGCCCCTGGGAGCCGGGAACTCAGGTGGGTCGAATTTAAAGTGTCACTCGCCGTCGGCGAATTCGGAATGCTCCTCAAATGGACGCCTCTCATCATCATCCGCATCCGAGCAGTTTGCTGATCAGGATGCAGATCAAGATCAAAACTTGAGCGAAAATGAGAATAGTAACCAAAATAACAACAACCACATCAGCAACACCAATAACAACAACAGCTGCACCAACAACAACAACAACAACTGCAGCTCAGGGGTGAACAAAATGAACGAACTACGCCTGCCTAGTGCCAGCCAATATAATATGGATCGCATGTCACTGATGGCAGCAGCAGCTGCAGCTGTGGCCTCTCGTCCTAACGTCCAGGACCCGGACGTTGGCGAAACTTCAGCGGTGGCCGTACCCAGTGCGGCTGTCCAGGCTGCAGTGGTCAACCTGGCCGCCGCCATGCGAATGAACAATCCCAGCAATGGCTCTGCCGGCCTAGTAAGCCACACCACACACCCGCACACGCATCCTGCCTTGCAGCACCAGCATGTAAGAGCTGCCTATAAGAATGGTCAGAGGCGGATTTCGATTAAAAAATTGCTTGTTTTTTTTTCTCCTCCTTACACAGCACGGTGAGCACCCACACCCACATCCGTATCACACGCATCACCATCACCACCATCAGCAGCAGCAGCAGCTCTCCCATCCGGGTAACAGCAACGCGTCGCAACGCTCGCCCACCATCAATGTGCCCAACATGAATATGAATGTAAATATGAATATGATGCGTGGCGCCTTAGATTCAGAGCCGGGCTTGGGCGGAATGCACTTGATTGAAGCCCTACAGCATCATCAAGCGTCCGCCTCGAACTATTCACAGCACGCGGTAGCTCCCAGCTCGCAGCTGGCGCAGACACAACCGCATAACCATCCGGAAACAGCACTGCGCATGCACCAACAAGCAGAGGCAATATTGCGATCCCATACTGAGGCTGCTTTTCGACTGGCATCCAGCGCCAGCGGAGTGAAGAACGAATCAGAACAACAACAACAACAACAACCACAACCTCCAAACAGTGGCAACTTTTCAACACTGGCGCAACAGGAGCAATCGGCTCCGTCCGGCTCATGAAGTTAAGGCAGTAACCAGAGTAGGGCAGCTGCAGGAGCAAGTACAACGAAGCTGGGGAAGTCGCAACTAAACAATAAGAAGAAAACTTTTATAAATTGCATATGTATATGTGTGTGTGAAACCTCTATAAATATACCTACCTGTGTATGTAAGAATTGCATGTGTGTGCATCCATGTATTGTATGTATGTATACTTCAATTGGCAGAGGGAAAATCAGGTGCAATCCATTGTCACACCTACAACTTATTTTAGACGCAAATTGTATAAAGTGTTTAGAGCAATATGATCTAAGGGGAAACAAAATATATATGAGTATACCAATTATAGTGTCAGTCCACCTGGTTTATTTCTCTAACGATTTCATCGCATAATTGTGGGAGCTCGAAAAGCGGTTGCTGAAAAGTCCCTTCCCCTCGAGGTAAAATGAAATACAGCGGTTCTATTCAACTTTATGGGCACTGGAGCATTAGCACGCGTCCACAAATATGTTTCATATTGTTTATTTTCATCCGTTTTCATTTCAAATTCTTTATGCTTATCAATAGTTGATCATTTAGGTATCTTTTCGGTTGACATTATTCAGACACTAAGATCTGGATCTGCTTATGCGTTAGGGATTGGTTAGGTTGGATTAGATTGGGTAGGGTTGTTGGGCTGTCTTAAAAGAAATGCCACAGTCAGACAGTTCGTGGCGCTGGTGGTTAATTCTTATATCTACAAAAAGCATTTCAATTCATAATCAATTTCGTTCTGCTTATGGACTCGCTCTCTCTCTTGCTATATGAACTACTCTAAGTCTAGTAAAATGATCAATAATCGCATTTTAAAAGTAAAAACCATCCTGCCACTTTCAGGCTGTATGTGGGGCGATGTCGATCGAATCTTATTCTACTGAGAGCAATTGGTTCTGCGTACTCTCTCTCTCTCTTAATGACATACCTAGAACCAGTAAGGTGATCAATCGCTTCCATGAAAGCCACTGCTTCGACTGCGTTTTTGGGGCGAGCAAGAGCCGCCGCTGCCGGCATTAACTTTCTCCTGGGGCCGTTTTATACCTGTCACATTTGAAGCTGCTCCTTGCAGTTTCGTTGTGGCCGGATCTGCTGGGAGAATTTGGTTGGTTGATTATTATTCTGGTAGTCAGCCCATCGGAGCTTGCTTACATACCTTGCAGCCACCTAACTTGGGTAGCCGGACCATATCCCTTCTGATTGCGGGCCGCAATGCGGAATATGATAGCCGGCTTGTTTGAGCAGTCCACATGTGCATTGGAGAGTGAGGCATTTGGCACTGTACATTGATTGGCCGCCCCTACATATACGCGCACAAAGGCCAGCTGCGGTGAGGCAACTGCCTTGTCCTTGGCCGTGGGTTTGACAGCCAGGTAAACAGAGTACTCGACTATTTCCTTTGTTTTCTGCGCCGGCGGTGGTTCCCAAGTCAGATGAGCACCCTCTTTAACATCTTTTGATATTTTGATGGCAGACGGGGCGCCTGGGAAGCCCGGCAAGCATGTCTTGAAGCTAGATATCTGCAAGTGCAATTGAAATCTACAGTTGCAGAATCATTACGAATACGAAGGTAACCTACTTCTCCCCATTCGCCACGACCGCATGCGTTGATGGCAGCCAGTCGAAAGCGGTATGCTGTTCCTGGATCCAAACTAACGCGCGGAAATTGAGTCAGATCAGGCAGGTTATCGGCGTCGATTTGCTCCAGCAGGATTTCGTTGAAGGATTTATGGTCGATATAATTCGTCACTGTGTGCGAGAGGTCCTTGAACACACCTACAGTATGCCACTTATCGTTGTCGTTGTGAGAATCCTGTGAATAAAGATTCGAGGAAGGTCATGATATATAAATAAAATATCGCTTCAACAATCCAAACGACCAAGACGAGCATATATCACTTATCTTGGCTTGTAAGCAAGGTGTCAAACCGGAACCGTGTACCGAAAAGAACCGTTTGAAACTCAGAACCTGAACCGGAACCAAGGGCGTAGCCAGCTTTCCATCAAGGGGGGCGCCAAAAATTCCAAAATTTTTTATGTGGGAATATCCTGCCGTATACGTAATTCTTTCTAATTCTTCTTCTACATTCTTCTACTTATGTATCTTAATTGGTGTTTAGCGCTTGGTGACTTCTTTCAAATCAGTGAAAATCGTTTTTTTCGCGCGATTTTTGTTTTAAATTTTGTTCCCCGCGGCGCAAACCTACACTTTGTTTGAGAAATGGACATCTTCATTAATTAAATTTTCCTTCATTGGATCATATAGACGTCCACAAGAATGACATTATGTTGCCATAAAAATTGGATCAATTCGTCTGTGCTCATTTCCAAAAAGGAAGTACAATAATACTTGCACCCAGTACACACGTTCATTTTCACTAATAGTCAGCAATTACAGAGAAATTAATTACCCAATAGAAATTATATTCTGAAAGCATATGTGATCAACATATATTTTGTATGGGCAAAAACGCAAACTTTAAAATTCAATTAAAAAAGAACCATGTCTTTCCGGGAAATAGTTACTGTACGATAATTCTTGATAATTCGAGGTCCATCGAAGCCTTTTTAAAAAAAAAATTATTTGGACGTAAGGGTTACATACTAAACATTTACCAATCGTTTTGGTCAGCATGGTTTAGCAAAGAAATAATGGTTGTTTAAAGTGACGTTCCGTTGTTTCACTAAAGTCAAAACACGTTCATTATTTTAACCTATTTTTTAGTAACCTTCAAAATTGTTAATGAATATCGTTTGATAACATTTTTCTTAGACCGCATTTACACGATGAAGCAAACTTCATCAAGTTTCCTAAAAAGCTTTTGTTAATGGGAAAGAGGTGTGGTGGGGTAGCTTGCCCCTTTACACCTCTTTCCTACATGAAAGAGCTTTTCGAATAGCTTCATGAAGTTTGCTTCATCGTGTACCAATCCGAATAGTCTCATTTCAAGTTCGGATCCTACCTGAAAATCAAATAGTCTTGCATAGAGAATAAAACAAGTTCAGAGTTGTAATGTTATAGTGAAAGAACGAAAAGTAACTGAAAGTTCGATATTTTTTTTAAAATCAATCCCGTGTGTTATTGCATAAGGCCTATTTCGAGTTAAAAACAAACAATCCCGAGCCAAAGACGAGTTCGAAACAAGAATTTCAGAATTGGAAAATCCGTACACAGGATAATCTTCTCGTACTTGACAATGATTGGGATTGATATTAGTCCAAATATCTCGGGTTTTTTGTTCTGTTTCTTCTTCTTCCTGGAGAAGTTCATCTAAACGTGAACTAAGTTAGCGCAATATTTTGTAGGTCTTCGTTTTTAGATATTTTCCAAATGATTTGCAATTTTCGAAGGAGTCTATAAAATTATTAACATTATTTCCTTCTTTACAATCAAACGTAGTGATTTATTATCCCTTTGCATAAAAAGGGTTCCAAATCTGATGTCGGAAATTACAGATGTATTTCTAAGCTTTCCGCAATTCAAAAATTATTTGAGAACCTTATAACTTCTCACTTGCAACATCTCTGTCGGTCACTTGTCTCACCGGCCCAACATGGGTTTATGAAAGGCAGATCCACTACTACAAATTTACTTGAGTTCACTACTCTTGTCATTAATGGATTTAAAAATCAGCTTCAAACGGATGTAGTGTACACTGACTTTAGTAAAGCTTTTGATTCTGTTAATCATGAGCTATTATTGCATAAACTTGACCTTCTTGGATTTTCGTCCGATTTGGTTTCTTGGATATCGAACTATCTGAACTCCAGAACACAGAAAGTTTTATTTAGAAATACTACTCTTAGAATACCTACTCTTTACTTTGTTTATAAATGACCTTCCTCCAATCTTAGCTCATTCTCGCATATTAATGTATGCAAATTATGTTAAGCTTTGCCTTTCTTATAAAGAAGCAGACTCTTTCACTGATCTCCAATCAGATCTGGAAGTTTTTCAGTCTTGGTGTAATGTAAATCTTCTGAACCTTAACTGTTCGAAGTGCATGTGTATGACATTTCATAGAACGGAGCCTCATTTAGCTTCATACTCCCTGTATAACACTTGCTTTAATCGTATTTACGAAATGAACGACTTGGGTATTATTTTCGATCATAAACTTAATTTTAGCGAACATATTTGCAGAACAGCTAACAAAGCCATGAGTGTGCTAGGATTTATTAAGCGTTGGTCCAAGGACACCTCTCTTGTTCATCCGATACTGGAATATGGTTCATGTGTGTGGTGCCCTCAATATAAGAAGTATCAAGAGCGCTTAGAGTATGTACAAAAGCAATTCCTACTGTTTGCTCTCCGTGGTCTTAATTGGGAACCTAATGTACGTTTTCCGTCCTATTCTAGTAGACTGCTTTTAATTAACCTTCCTTCTCTAAAAAATCAAAGAACTATGCTTGGAGTAATTTTTGTTCACAAACTAATACATGGTGAAGTTGACTTTCCAGAGTTAATTAGTCAACTTAGATTCAACGTCCCCTGTAGGATTACAAGAAACTTTTTCCCTCTTTCTCTTCAACGTTGTACTACTAATTACACTTTATATGAACCATTTCGTGTTGTCTGCGCAGATTATAACAGTTTTTACCAGCTCTTGGGACCTGAATGTTCTCCTTCTTTACTAAGAACTCGCACATTAATCCATTTAGCTCGAAACTATAACTATTCGTATAATGATTGCCTGTATAACCATTGTATACTTTATTTTTTTTTGTGTATTTGTAAAATTATGTGTTAATTATTTTCGATTTTCAAGCGTAATTACAAATTTATACATTATTAATTTTTTTCTTTCCCCCGTGTTTCTCGTTGGTGGTTGGGTTCGCGCTGTAACAAGCCCTGGCTTGGGTGTCGCATGGGCCACTTGAACGTACTGCGCATTGTACGTCAACGTCCATATTAAAGGACTCTTCAAGCTTCTCATTAAGAATTTCTTTTGTTTGTAAAATTTAAAACTTATTATTGTGAATAGAACCTTATTTTTTTGGAAGAAATGGTCCGGTTTGGGTTCAGGTTCGAGAGATTAAAAATGTAAGAGGTTCGGTTCATGGTCCGGTTCGGGGAACCCAAAAATCCCGAACCGAACCGGTTTTTAAGGGTTCGGTTCTGGACCGGTTTGCAGTCCTGATAGAAACTGCTCTATTTCGGTGAATTTCTTTGATAAAAAGCGGGTGGTTAAGAGATTTGACTTTAATTTTATTATTTTGATCATCAGGAGAAAAGTAAATCAATACCAAGGCTCGTGGAAAACACTGGAGTCCGGAAAATCTCGATGTCATAAAAAAATTAATATTGATCGGAAAATCCTTAAGAGATGTTGGTCGATTGGTTGGTTTTATTTAAATAAAATGATATGGAACGCAATAAACTACAAAGAAACGACTGAAACAATTGCTCAAAAACGATTCCTGGCCAAGTTTCACGACAAAAGATGGATCCGCGAGGACAAGAGGGATCATTTTAAGGCTACAACTGAGCTCAAAAAGGACCTAGATATAAATGAGTCAATGCAAACAGTTCACACATGACCCAGAATTTAAGAACCCGTAGGCCCAAGAGAAGTCTCTCTGTTAAAAGGCAGACATATTACTAATCGCATAAAGTTCGCAAATCAACATCAGTATTGGCGATCCCAAAAATGTTGGATATTTTATAGAAATATGAGAGTAAAGTTGTTATGTTTGGTGTGGAAAGGCACTGTTTTGTACGTCAGAAGTTCTCTTAACTCAGAAAACAATCTAAAATACAGTGCAAAACCCATTAAACATGATGGCTGAAATAAAATGGTATGGGGTTGATTTTCTTACTATGAAGGTGATTCACTATATTGTTTCAAAACCATAATGGATCAAAATTTACAGGTCCATTTTTTGGCTAAATGATGGTACCCTTCGCAGAATATGAAATGCCGTTAGTATTTGTTTTTCTCGTTGGAGCACTGAAGCAGTTTTCTGCAAAATGGAGCTTTTTGAACAAGACTAAACGTTTTTTCATTAAATTAAAAATATTAACTTAACACTTAGCCAGCACTAAAAATGATCGAATAGAACAATTAGATAAGTCAATATCGCTAAATATGAAACCCTATGGTTTCAGTGGTTTGTACTCCTTGCAAATAATAAATGAATTAAAAATATATTTGTATGGGATAGAGAATTTTTAAATTCTTCAATAGTTTACTTATTAAGCTAAGTACAACCGAGTTTTATTTGGAGTTCGTCATCCAAATATATGTAGAGTTCTTTGTTCAAATGAATGACTTAAAACAAATTACACTTGACAATAGCCAACTAGGCTTCTAGCTATTTTTTCACTGTTTTCACATATTTCGCCATAGCTTCCATAATCCTAGACCAGTTTAAAAATGCCTATAAATAGGTTACAAATAAGATAAAGAACTTTTATACTTTATATTAATCGTTATTGGGTTATTTAGCTCAAAACTTAAACAAAAAATATTTATAGACTTTAAATCTAGATGCCCAAAATACAATTTTTTCCTTGCCAGATCTCATATCGGCACCAAGCTCTGTAATATAACATTTTTCAACAGTAGCTTAACAGAAAACTGTTGCAGAGTTTTGTAGGGAAGCCAGCCAGGCTTGCTTAAAAGGGAGTATCTCGGCCATTTGTCCACAGATTTTAACACACAATAACTAGTTTGACGACTAATTGAAGTATAACTACGATCAAAGAAGAAAATCAACCAACGAATTTTCGTGAGTTTTTTTAATAAACATTTTGGGGTAATATTCATAAAATCCCACATTTCGAAGTTTTGATTTAGCTCTCCAAAATAGTTAACTTTAAATATCGAGTGTCTTTAACTATTTTGTAGACCTATTTATTGGCAGTGATTTATGGACGCTATAGCGAAACATATCTAATTTCTAATAAGACAAGAACTAGCACAAGTGTATGAATGAATTTTATATAATGAATGAAAATAAAAATGAACATTGCTATGTTTGTTATCTTAAGAATTATAAATAAATTAATAATAATTAAAAAATTTCTCGTACTTTTTTGGCATAATGTAGTTCGGAATTTCTTTTTGATTGGCATGGAGCCGTTTTTCTTTTATGGAGCCGTTGTTTTTTTTTTTTGGAGCATTAACATTTTTTAAAGTGGCAACCGTGGTGCAAATAAAGGCAACGCAACTAAATCTTAAGTTTATAGAATAATCTTGGATTTGATAGAAAAGTAGCAATAAGTTAGGACTTAACTGAATTTTATAATTTTAAGTGCATATTTAAAAAATGGTGCCATTATTTTTTTCGCTTAATTTTCTTTAACGGTAATTGAAACTCCCATTTTGTATCTTTCCTAATATTTGGTCCCCTCTTTAAAACGTACAAGGTTTCCCCTAACCGTAAAAATACCGTAAGCGGCAAAAAAAAATTTCGATAGTCTTTTTTTTAGATGTAAATGACATTGCTGATTTTTTTTTTTTATTTTTGTATTTTTTTCATATCTGCAATAACAGAATTTTTATCGAGAAAATGGAGCTTTCTTAATTGTTGCGGTTAGGGCTCGATATAAAGAGTCATACAATTTGAATTTAAAATGCAAACGTTCCAAAAATTTCTACAAATTTCCGTGTCAGCCCCGAATTAATATATTTTCCAAATATCCCGCCCTAATCCCGTCTCATCAATTAAAAAAAATGTATGTTTCAAAATCTACCGTTTAGTATATGATAGTGCACATATTACTTACACTTGAATTGACATTGGAATTGGTATTGTCATTATCCTGAGCACTCTTTGAACTTTCCGCAGCACTCGATTTGAAGGTGGCACCACTTGGTACCAAGCTTCTTGCTGCATGACTGCAGTCTGTCGAAGCGGAGGCCTGCATTACCGCTGCCGAAGCCAAGGCTTCCAAATGGGAACCGTCTACTACGGAATCGGACTGGCGGTCCGTATCGACATCGGCATCGACGTCGGCATCGGTTGTTGTCGATATAGCTAAAACCTCGCCGGATGAGGATTTAATGGTTGTCAGTATATTGGCTGCCTCCGTCTCGGAAGCTGTCGGTGGCTCTGGATTGCCTTCGCTTTCAGTTGTTGAGACAATGCCCGAAGAGGGCGGCGCGACCACTGCTGAGTCAAAGATCTCGCTCTCCACTGTCGTCGTCGTTGTCTTTTGTCCACCATTCGTAGTGCTGCTGACACCGGATACATCGTCAACAATCTCCGCCCGCTGTTCAAGGGTTAATGGAGCAGACGCTCTGGGGTTACCCGTGGCTGTGGCTGCAATCGCTGAAGTCGATGTGGCAGCCGCTTCATCATTGTCAATGTCATCCTCGGAATCTGCGGGGGTTTCGTTTGTCGTCGGCTGTTTCAAAGCATCACCAGCACCATCTAACTGCTCAATGATGTCCTCCATGGGATCAGGCTCCACGTACGTCCCATCAGCCAAAGTCGAAATGGTCACAGCTGCCTCGACGGCGCTGTCCTTGACCTGAACAGCAGCCGTTGTCGGCACCGTCTTAGCCGCTGATATGCTTTTGGCAGCAGCAGTAGATGTCAGGGTCAATGTGCGCTGTCCGCCTGCGGTATTGAATATGTTGACGAAGCTTTTCCTGGCTGTGGTCCCCGCGGCTGCGGTAGTGGTGTGTGTCCCAGCACCGGACAGCATTACCAGCTTGTTGGCACCTGAGGATCCACTCATTACGGTCACCGGCTTGCCACCAATATACAGCGCTGTTTTTTGCTGCAGCGGAGTGCCGCTCAACTTTTGACCAGGTGTCGTTGATGCCGTCGATATGTTGCGCAGCATTTTAACACCACCTTGGTTGGTTATCACGGTTCGTTGCCCGGCCATGACCTGCAATGGACTGGCTGTGGTTGCCGTCGAACTCACAATGCTTACTATGCCACCAGCAGCGCCGGCCGTACTCATCACACTGCCAGCGGGAACTGTTCGCAAACTTCCACCCGTTGTGACAATAATGATTTGTTGATTGCCCAACTGCGCCCCCTGCTTATTGGTGATGACAAAGGCCGGCTTGCCACCCATCACATTCGGCGTCACTTTGCCCATTTGCAAAATGTTGGAGTTCTTCATGATCAACTTGCCACCGGCCATTGTGTGGGGAGACACAAGTTTAAGCACATTACCGGACACGATTGGCTTTTGCTGTGTGCCAGATCCTGTTGCTGCTGCTGTTGTGCCTAGTCCGGTTGAATTAGCGGGCAATGTTGTCTTCGGTTGTCCAGAAGCAATCTAAAAGTAAATGGATATATGGATTACAGATGGAAAACTCCACGTTAGCATTACTCTCACCTGAATCTGTGTGGTAGATGATCCAGTGGGCAGCTGCTGTTGACTGGCCGCTTGTCCTTGGGCCTGGGAAGTCGTGGTTTTGGCCAGATTAAAGTTGACTTTGGGCAGAGTTTGCACGGTCATGCCCCCGCTGCTGGTCTTGACGAACTGCAATTGCACATTGGGCGCCAGGGTTAGCGGCTTCTGTATAAAGAATTGCTTTCCGCCAGCGCCGCCGCCGCCGCTAGCCGAGTGTTGCACGTGTGTGTGAACGGCAGTGCTTGGCAGGGATGCCTTCAATATGGTTGTGGTTGCGGCACTACTGCTACTGCTATTTGTGGTAGCTAGACGCAATGTCTGCGCGCCCGACACGGTTGGAATGAAGCGCAAGGCGCCGGTGGCTGATGAAGCCGAGCTAAGCACAACATTGGCCGTGGATGCCACTGAACTGGCCAACCGCACAGCCACATTTTGGGTGTCAGCGGCTGTTGTTGTAACGGTGGCCGTCGATATTGAGGCAGAGGTTTTCGATGTGGTGACACTGGGTCGAAACTTTTGCAAAATGTTACTCGAAGGACTTGTGCCGCCGGCTCCTGCAGCTGCTGTGCTGCTGACAATGGATATTTGCGGCTGGACCCCGACTGACGGCGTAGAGGGCGCCATAATAGCAGCGGGAACCTTAACTTGAATATGCGATGGTGATGGCGATTGCTCAGGAGGCTTAATGGTAGAAATAGCAGACACTGTCGGACTGACTGCCCCCATGGGATGCAGCACAGAAATTGGATTCTTATCAAACTTTAATGTACCAGCTGCAGCCGCTCCGTTTGCTGCTTGACTGATTGTGGGAGCTCCGGGGGCCACCGATTGATGCTGGACCAAACTCTGGCCAGCCTGCTTGAAGCTGGCGATGGGTGCCTGCTCAATCTTCTGGATTTGCAGCACATAAGCAGCAGCAAAAGTGGTTGCCGTCCAAGAGAGCTCGAGAGCGTGAGTGGACGCTCGTACAAGCGCCACTTTGACGGCATAGAGCGGCTTCGTCACCTCCAGATACCATAGATCCTTGCAGCACACCTACAGAAAAAGAGCATCATTATGTCCATTTAATATATAAATATATATATATATAAAGGTAGTATTTTAGCACGATAATGTGTAAGTCCTTGGGACTTGTAGTGTTTGGATGATCAATTTTAAACAAAAATTAAATATAAATTGAACAAGAGATTGCTCAGAATATGGCAACCAGAAGCTCGGTTGGAGTTGAAGAGGAGTATATCTCACCCTAACCTGGTTGTTCCACGCTTTGCGGTAGCCATCCCGCCCGGACCATACATACAGTCGACTTTGTATACCAACCGCACAATGTCCGGCACGAGCTCGCGGAACATTGTCCTCGACAGTATCCAACGTTACCTTCTCCCAAGTCATTGAGTCTGAAATGAGGATAGGATATGATGAGGATGATATGCCACCATATGAAAAGTACAAGTTATACAGAAGATGCAGATGACTTACCCAAATCAAGGACGGCCAACGTGTTGGTACATTTCCACTCCCGCTCAGAGGTCGGCTTTGAATCGTTAATAACCAACGGCACCCAGCCACCGAACACGTACATTTTGTTAGCAATCATTGTGGAACTGTGCAATGATCGAGGGAGTGGGGGTTGTCCACGCGTACGCGGTTTGGACCAGGTCATTGAGTCTGAAAATAGGTTCATTTTGAGGATGATCATAGGATAGATCTGCATTCGACGACAAATGACAATCCATCAAATCCATCAACCTTACCCGTGTCAAGCAACCATAAATCGCCTAATCGGCACCCGCTCATGCCTCCATAGACCAGCAGATTTAATTTTCCCGTCAATTTGCTGGTAAACGATATGCCAGTGTGTGATTCGCGCGGAGGCGGACTATCGCCGTATGTCTTCGGTATAATCCATTTCCCGTTGTGGCTGTGCACGCCACGAGTCTCAAGTATATAGAGGTCGTTTAAGTACCTGCAATGTGAAGCAGAAATAGCCTCAGATCGTATTATCTCTTATCTCGTATCGTCTCTTACTGAGCTACATACTTAGGTATATTATTTTTCGGGTCGTCAGATTCATTGGCCAGGCCGCCAAAGAGGAATATTTTCTCGCCCACCATTGTAAAACTGTGACCCAGACGCGGGCACGGCGATAATCCATTGTCGGGTGACTCTGGATACATTTTGCGCCACTCCCATTTGGTCGCTTGAAGCTCGTAAAGTTCGTTCGAGTATTTGCCATACTCGATCATGCCGCCAAAGACAAACATGCGAGTACCTTCCACAACAAATCCGTAGGCAGCGCATCCGTTGGGCACATCTCCCTTTAGCACCGGCACATACCACTGGTTGGTAACTGCAATGCGATAATGGAACAATGTGAGATAAAGAGGAGAAAGTCTTTTCCCCAGCACATACCCGTGTTATAGACATGCAGTTCATCCACAATTCCCTCGTTGCCGCCACCAAACACAACCATAAGCTCCTTGATGTTAATGGCTCGGTGGCCATGTCGCGGACGGGGCTGGGGTCCAGTTGGATTCAGTACACGTTTCCACCGGAACCCAGACATGTTACAGTACATGCTTAGATCCAGGCCCTCTTCTTCGGTTTCCATATCAATACGGGTCAAGCAGTGAGACTCCTGGACCTGGTCTGCATCATCTGCAGACCCAGCCGCACCTCCTGCAGGGTTCATGGAGCCAACTACCAACTCCGAACTTTCCATATTTGAAATATTAGAATCGATTCACTAGGTGATTAGTTTAGTTGGTTGTGCTATGAGTATTAACCAAGTCACACCCAGAATGCATTTTTTTTTGCAAAGTGGCGAAAGAACTCGAGCGCTGAAAAAGGCCGAGTATAGAATATTAATAGAGTCTTTGACACTTCATTTATTTCTTAAGCTAAGATTCCACTTTTGATGCAAATTTGGCTAGATAGCCCATAGATTTTGCAGGATCTAAAACTAAAGCAATGCTTTCACAAGCACATAATTTGTTCAAATATTGACGAGTTGAGTTGTTCCATATTTAGCCAAATCTTTATCAAAATGTGGGCAAATTGTAAGCGTAGCTTAGTAGAGGTCGAATAATATAAAAAAATCCTTTATATTTTTACTGGAAAGTTGGACATACAAAAACATATAATTATATTACTGATCAGGGATCATGAATTTGATGACAGATGTTCACAAACATTTTTCTAACATTCATTTTGATTTGTTTCGGGTTTACGTCCAAATACAACTCTAATGTTTTGTTTACACTTTGATTTCGGGAAAGACTGCAGAGTTAACGTCACGTTTAGTTACGTTTCACGTTTCGCCTACGTTCGATTTTGGCCTGGCAGTGCTGCCAGGCCCCCTTCGACCTGGCAATGCTGCCTACGACGCTCCATTTTTTTTGTCTTCATTTATTATTGCAAAGTTCACAAATCACTGACTCTGCGAGCGTAATGCGCGCCGTCTTACCGATCTGCCAGTTCCGAAAAATATTTTAATTCAGTTTAACTTATTTATTTGATTTATTCGAGCACTATCAGCCCTTGTGCAAAAAACGCCGAACAACGATAACGATGGACGATACTTTTTATAGTGATGGTCTCTTCCTAAAGTGTATCGATATTATGTTTATATCGATATGATGCTGCGACACAGGGACCCTTTGCACCAGCTCCCATGCCATTACAATAGCAATTACAATCTCAAAGCCCAAAAAAAAAAAAAATAGCAATTACAATTGAAAATGTAAAAATTCCATAGCAAATATACATTCTAAACCGACAACTGAAAGTTGGCCAATCTTTAAGAAATTTGGCAACTAATTCCGCTTTGACGTCGCACTTGATAAAAAAAAAACTCTAATGGGTTAGGTTAGGTTAGGGGGAGACCCTTCAACACACTTAGGCCATTGAGTTGGCCCGTTGTGATACCGCTTGCGGACTCTCTCCGCATCCATTCCTCCTATTTGTGTGGCCTAAATTGTTCAACTTATTTATTTAGTTCCTTTGCTACAGGAACATATTATGGGGCTAGGTCCATCCTGATGCCTTGAATCCTGAGATTTGTCTTGGGGATAACATACATTGTTTAATTCACAATTTTAAATTTCGAAACATTAACACATTTATTTCAAGAAGCAAAAGTGTATTTTCGCTTCGCAATTATTTTCCGACAGTTTTTATGACCTGAATAAAATATATCCAACTTTATGGAATGCAAATCATTTAGATTAAAATGAACTGATTGTCGATAAGCATTAAAATCAAAACTAAAATCATCAACTAAAGATGAATTGAATAACTAAAGTTAAAACAAATTAATAGTTCAAAACAAGAACTATGGTTTAAAAAATTAATAGTTCGACAAATTAAATATCGTTCAAAAGGAAATAGTTTATGCAAAAATGAGCTAATAAACTATGCCATTAAAATTACCTTACATTTCAAACAATAGTACCAAGGGCTGCACAAAATGGTCACTCTGATAACGACAATTAAATATATCGCTGCCGATGCCGATAGCATCGATTAAATGACGTAGTAACATTTAATTACGTATTTCAGTATTTTTCAATTTTACCGAATATTGTCACACTGCGGTGTATTTGGCAACCGCACTGCGTTCACCAAAATGGAAATGGAAAATTACGCGGTCCAATTATCTTGTAGTTGTTTATCGAAATTCGATGTCAAACTCAGCAGTTCGCAATCGATGCCGTGATACAATACTCGATACTCGTCAATATACGGTCATTCTTTCCGCATCAAAAAAAGTTATTACAAAAAATGAAGCGCAATTCGCAGAGTTTTGCAATTTTGTAATCCATACCAAAACCCAGGTCCGTTTGGTTTAATATTTTAAAGTACGAATGCCACTTTGCGTCAAATTTGAAATGTCCATATGTATGTATATATCGATATATGAAGCATTAGCATTTAGTATTTTAGTATTAGCAATAAGGTATATTTCAGACAGACACGATGATGGTCACACTGGTGGTCAACAATACAGACTAGGTTATTAATAATACTGATAGTAATAACTGTTAAATATTGTGTTTGTTTAACGATCCCTCCATTTAATTTATTATTTTCCAAATTGCGTTTCAGCCAACCGAACCCCCTGGAGACTAAAATGGGTAATTGCCTTAAGATCAACAGTTCCGATGACATTTCGCTTTTGCGGGGCAGCGACAGTGTCAGCATTCACGGGCAGGACAGTGGAATAGGGCCTATCTATCAAGTATGTAGAATGCCTCTGACCACCTCATTAATTAGCCTCGTTTATTCCCCAGCACGAACAGTTGGCACAAGCATTTTATCCCACGCCCTCTGCTGCGTCCGACTCTGCCACCGCTCAATCTCAATCCCATCTGTCCGAGGAGGACCAAGTGAAAATAGCCAAGCGCATCGGATTGATGCAACACTTGCCTATTGGCGCCTACGACGGTAGCTCAAAAAAAGCTCGCGAGTGCGTCATTTGCATGGTGGAATTTTGTCGCGACGAGGCGGTGCGCTATCTTCCGTGCATGCACATCTACCATGTCCACTGCATCGACGACTGGCTGATGCGCAGTCTGACCTGTCCCAGTTGCCTAGAGCCTGTCGACGCGGCCTTGCTGACTAGCTATGAGACCACATAGCGCCCGACCAAAGGTACTGGTCCTGCCCGGTCGCTGTCTAAGGATTTGGATTGATATTATAGCGTCAGTGCTGGAACAGCAGCATCATTAATAATTATAATTATGTAAATGTATATACGCCTATTAACGCCTACATATAAATTAATACTATTAATCATATTCGAAAACCCTAGATTTAAAGCCACATTATGTTTAATTAGCGTACAATAATAAATAACAAAATCGAAATTGCACATGCGCGTGTGTCTACCTTTGGCAATTGGTTTCGTTTCACCAAATTTTTATTGAATTTAACAATTTTGCCGCCATGCGTGGCACTTAACTGGATCGCACTGTGGGGTTTTGTTTGTTGGCATAACCAGACCGTTTATCCACAGACTTTAAAAAACGCTATCTTGTATAGTATATGATTTTTACAGTCGAAAATGAAAGTTAACCCCTCGGTTTTTTTTTATAAAGTTTTCAAGTCAACATTTTCTGAAAAAGTTTAAATAATCACCTTTTTTGAAGATTTAATCGAAATAACTCAAAAACGATGAGCTTTCACTACAAAGTGTTTGGGATTTTATTCGCGGCGTATTTATTAACTGTGGTTTCTTAAATTGGCATGTCTACAGAAAAATTTTTTATTAATATTCCAAATTATTTCTATTACAAGAGTTTAAAGCGTTCCTTAGTAGCGATGGCGTTATAACCAGGGAATAATACCGTTACCGGAACCGTTAACCGAAATTTACCGATTCAAGTCAAGTACCGGTATCGAAACATTATTATGGCGGATTTGACAAAACAATTGATACAAAGTTATTTATGTTTGTTATTACTAATTGTTTTTCTACAAATAATACTTTGTGAAATCCATTTTTCACTTCTAGCCATTTTAGGACCAGTTGGCCTTTGCCCAAAAAAAAAATAAGGACTTTTATCGATAAAAGCTCCATACAACTCAACCAATGACTTCTTTTTATTCCCATGTTTTGGAGGTGTCTCAATCGGACTGGAAAAAGTGCTTCGACAATTGGTTTGAGCGCATGCAAAAGTGAATAAATCTTGCAGGAGAATACTTTGAAAAACAATAAAACCATTTTTGATCATATATATTCGCGTTTTCATTATTTCGCCAGAAATATATATAGCAACCTACGTACTAATTTGTATACCCTTGCAGAGGGTATATTAAAATTGTCACGATGATTGTAACGCAGTGAAGGAAGCATTTCCGACCACATAAAGTATATATATTCTTGATCAGCATGACGAGCTGAGTTCATTTCCGTCTGTCCGTCCGTCCGTCTGTTTCTATGCTATCTCCTCCCTCAGTTTTAAAGCTAACTTGACCAAACTTTGCAAAAAGTCTTTAAATACAAATACGCTGCACATTTGTCGGAATCGGCCGGATCGAATGACTATATCATATAGATGCCCTAGGAACGATCGGTCCAAAAACTAGTTCTAGTGAGAAAAACCTTTTTGTTTTCTATTGTAGCGTCACCAATCGTGGTATATATTAGTTTTATATGATTTCACACAATTCGGAAAAAATTGATCAAAATCGGATGACTATAGCATAGCCTTTCGAAAACTGCAAGGGTATTTAAAACATCGGCGTAGCTACGCCGATGTTAGCCTTCTATTTTTTTTCTACAAATAATACTTTGTGAAATCCATTTTTTTAGACTGCTGGATAATTACAATTTTTTTAAAAATCGATCTGATTTCGGTTGAAAATGTACGACCAATTAAACTCGGTATACGAGAAATCCAAAATACCTGCTGAAAAGATCGAGCTTATACTAAATGAATACAAAACCATTCACTTTATAAAAGTGGGAAAATTTAGACGACAACGTTAAGTTTTGGTCAAAAGTTCGCCTGTTTAAAGACCAATCAATATTTTTGAATTATCATCATTCGGCACTATGCTTATATCATTACCTTGGTCAAATGTTAGCCAAGTTAATCGAATAAAGTGAAAATAAGGAATTAAATGCCCATGGGAACATAGATTGCTATTCTGGAAATAAGGTGATTCTTATATAGAAATATATAGCATGTATGGCAGCATTATGTCTATTTTTTTACGATAAAAATAATTATTATAAAATATATATTCTAGATTTTTATTACACAAATCAATTATGAGACTCATGACTGATTTTTAATTAAATAAATCCAATCGTAATATTCACGATTGATTTAAAAAAAAAAAAAAATCAATTATAATTGTGTTTACTCAATGAATTTAATTTTTTTTGATCATTAAGATAAAAATCAATTGAAATAACTATTTTTCTATGCCCTTTTTAAATAAATAAGATTTTTGTGTCTATGCACAAGAGAGAGAGATATTTTATATTTTCTCGAAAACAGACCCAATTCCAAATTGGGGTTGATTTTCGGACTGAGCGGACTGTTTTACACAGGGATCGGCGGCCAAATGATCGGGATCCCACTTTTTGTTTGTTTTTGTTTGTAAGCAATTGCTATTATTTGCCAGGAAAATACAACTTTAGTTTTCTAATTCATTAACTACGCAGTTGCGGCAGCTGACAACTCTGGAAAGGATACTACAGCTTTCGATGGGAAGCATCTGCTTTGTCTTCCCTTACTTTGGTTAATGGGGTCGCACACTTACTTGGCTTCGTTTCCTGATTTCCATTCAATCAATTTGAGCGAGCACATACATTGTTTCAATATTGACTTCATTTATTCATTATATGTAATGTAATAGTAATAATATTAATGGCTTATACGCAACTTGACCGTATCATACACACATACATATGTTGCTTTGGTTTTGTCCGTACGCCTTTCTCTGTATGCATGTGTGATTGTGAGTGTGTGGGAGGGAGGGGAGGGAAGTTTGAAATCATCAACTTTCAATATCTTTAGGCCACTCGAATTTGGATTTATTTCAATTATTACTCTTGAGGGTACGTTACTATGTATATATGTGTGTGTTGTAATACATCAACTTCTTATCCATGCAGGACATAACTTAGTTACATATGGTATGAAGAGACGCCTTCCACGGTTCGGTTCCTTTGCTTCACTGGCTTCACTGTACTCAGTTCTCTGCGGTCGAATTCAAGTTTTCTGTTTTCACTATTAAACGGTTTTCGGGCTGGTATATCGTGTGGGTGTGGCAGGTTGTGAGGGATGTGGGGATGCGTATGGACTTTAGACAGCTGTTTCGGTGTGACTATGGGATGATAACCGCTCAACATCGATTTCTGGTATGGTCAGCTCATCGGGTATATTGTCGGCATACTCAATGGAAGATGTCTCCGAAAGGCGTTTGCTCAGCGAAGTCTGCTTGCGCAGCACCTCAGCCAGCGAAGTGTTGGTGTGCTCACCGTAACGGGCGTCGAGACCTTGTCGGAAGGCGTTCACCACGCGAATCTAGCCGCAAGTTGGATATAAAAAAAAAGAAAAGAACAACACCGAGAACAGTGACAAGAGAGACAGAAACAACAGTTTGAGCAGCAAGTACAGTTTTTCGATCAGTCAAAAAGTAAAAGCGAAACGGAACGAAACAAAACGGAACGGTACACAACAAAATTCACACCGAGGTCATATATATATGTATGTGTGTTGGTAGAAACACGTTAATAATAACTTAAAAACAAAGCAGTGCAAGTTATAGTTAGTTCAGTTTGTGTGCTTACGCACGTACTAAATGTGGAAGCGGACGGACATCACATAGTGTTCCTTTGATAAAAAGATATATTTTACATTTCTAAAGCATGCACAAACAACGCCAACGAGAAAATAAATACTACTTGCGCAGAAGCAACGCCTTTGAGAAGGGCAGGCAAATACAAAGTCAGGATAAGCGAACTTAAATACAGAGCATACAAGGAAAACACAAGTATCTTCGGTACACCGAAGTTATTCCACACAGTTACGATGTAGTAACAATCCCAGCGGCGCAGCATGCATGCCGTCGGTGACCACATAATAATAATAATAATATAGCAGTGGAGCATTCTCCATACGCTTAGCGTGTGGACGTGTCTACATCTTCTCTCCTCAAACAAACTTCGCCTTGGTAGGTCGTTTATAAATTCGGCAACTGTTAATGCGCACTTTTCCCTATTACAAAGTAAAAAGTGGTCTTCGGTTAGAGTTAACGTTGTTGTAACATTAGGCCACAATTTGGAATATTTTTTTTTGGCTTGTGAAGGAAATCAATTTTTATTTATATAGATTTCGGTTCCCAGTCAACGGAAATTAATTAAAAAAGTTTCATGGTCGAAATTCACAAACCCTAAATTGATTTTAGAAAGTTATATTCTGAACTATAGCAAATAAATAACGTAAGAATAAGATTTCGAGTTATTTAACTTGAAACTTTAAGTAAATATTGATTTTTGCTTTATCATCGTAGAAAATTTTGACCTCAAAAGTTATGAAAAAGTGAAAGGTAAGAACCCTCTACGTAATACATCTAGGTTTGTATTGGAATTTTACAACTTAACTTTTGTTGCTGTTTTTTAAACCAGGAAATCGATCAGAACCGATTAAAACTCAGAACTAGATCCGATTTTTTGAGAACCGATATTTTGGAACATAAACATCGTACCGGTACAGTTTCGATTCTAGGTATTATTCTTTTAATGTTTAATTGCTTAAATTAAGGTTTACCCCAGCGTAAAATGTTACCAAAATTTACTTAAATATTGGTAAATAAAGATCCAAGAAATGCGTACAGATTTGTAATATTCCAAGTTCTACACAAGTAACCTTGTGTTATGTTTAATTCACCTTCTATGTAATTACATTCTGTTGAATAAAGTTTGAATACAAACTTGCATATCCACATGTTCAAATCTTTGACCGGTTTACCGAAATAAACTAAAACCTACAGGACTGGCCACCGCCAGCGAAACTTTATTCATCAAATCATAATCTAACCAAATGAAATATGAAAAAATTCTTAGTTCTTCTTCATTTCAGCAAAATTTATACAATTTTCGTTTCGTCAATTGGGAGTTTAAATCTATAAGTCAAAAATTGTTTTCGCCCTTAAGCGCTTTGACTGTTGTCTAGTGCAATCGATACGCGCAGGCCTTTATGGTCTATATGGACGATCGAGCCGCTGGGAATGGAAGAAGAGAGATAACGGACCAATTTCTACAGGAATTTATAGAGCGCTCCTTCCGGACAACTAGGCTTAGGTTTGATTTGGGTTACACATCGTTTTTGGTTCGCGTTTGGTGTACATTTAATTAAATAAAATGAAGAAGGGCTTACAGCTTGATCAGTGTTGCTTTTGCTATATGGAACCGGTATCAAGCGTTCTTGCAATTCGCCGCCTATGACCTTTAAAATTGGAGAGAGAAAGAAAGTAAAATAGAAAACAATAAGTGGGAAGAGAAATACAGATACAGGTTGAATTTGGATTTGAGTTTCAGTCAAGTCGAGTGTGTGTGGCGCTACATAGAATTGAGTTGGAGTTTATAGCAATATAGTTGTATATACATATAAGTGTGTGTAGTGTATTCGAATAGATATTATAAATAAATTACAAATAGAATAGGATAGCATAGTTGGGTGGAATATCATCCGGGTCAGTTGGGGCGAAGTGGTTGTGGGGGTTGGTTCTCGATGTAGAGCTTCATGGGAAAAAGCGAAATTATGGATAATGTGTATGATGGAATGATGGAACAAACCAGATTCAGAAATACTGTAAAAAAATAAGTTGTAGAAAACTATCTACAGAGAGTAGCGACGCCTTTGGACAAGTGTGGGTGTGTGTGTGTAGCAATCAGAGCTCTAAATTACAATTACGATTTTTGGGTAATTTAAAAATTCATTACGATTTTTCATTGCCACCACAATTATTCAATAATTCTGCTCGAAAACACATTTTCTTTGATAACTAAACAAATAATTGTAATGGTAATTTTAAATAACCCTAAAAAATCCTACTGGTAATGGTAATTTTCAATTTACAGCTCTTGTAGTACGGCGAGCAGGCTGACAGGTCCAGAGAGATTAGCTGAGCTGAGACTAATCGACGGGTCTAAGTCGAGGGGTCACACTATTTCCCCTTACTTCACGTTAAAAACGTAAGCTTCCCCCCCACTCAAAATGTCCAATTTGAATACAATATATAAGTATGTGTACTTGCCGCAGCATCGTTTTCAGGGACTCGTCTATATCCTCATTCACACGCACACACGCGGTTGGGCAAATAAGGAGGCAACTCTGATGTGTTCAGTTAGTAATACGAATACCACAAATAGTAATAATATTAATTCATACAAAATCAAGAATTAAACGATAATATATAAAAAAAAGCATGCTTTAAATAACATTGTTTTAAGCGGTAAATATTAGGTATATATATATAATTACAGTACATAATTATCGGGGATACAGCAGACTCGAGGATTCTCTTGGATTGGTGTGTGTGTGTGTCTGAGCATGGGTTGGTCTTGGGGGCATAAATACATAATGGTACGTATTTGCGGATCGGCTTGGGTATCGGGATGGGTCTATAGCGCTGCTAGCTCGCTGTTCGGGCAGGTAAACAAGTTAGGGACCGTAGCTAAATTCAGTCGGCTGGTAGCACCGTACGGGAAGGTTAGTTTGTCATGGTCAGTCCAAGTTGTGGGGGGATTGTGGGCCGTCTTAAATTCGTGTTTCATTTTGTCCATTTTTGTGCTGATGCTCGTTGTGGCTACGAATCTGCTGCTGCAGGCTGTAAGCGATATCGGAGAAGCCGGGGGCGGATATAGATGTGGGTGGTGGTTGCGAGTTACGTCCGTTGTGCGGAGTGCGCTGCTGCTGCTGCTGCGGATCTTCGTCAATGTAAGATATGTCCGAGGGCAGCGGCTGCGGCTGTGACTGTTGCTGTGGTTGCTGCTGTTGAGTCTTGCTGCTATAATTGGGGCTCAGCAGGTTAAAATTGTATAGCGGGTGGTTGCCACCGCCCGTTGGCATGCCCGTCCGGGGACTGCGTAAGCTATGCAAGCTGTGCATCGAGCGCCGTTCGCTTAGGTCTTCCAAATTTGAGCGGAAAGCACGAATCACGCGCAACTGAAACAAACGAAATTAGACAACAAACGAACAGAAACAGAAACATAAGGAACTAATAAAAGCAGAATAGCATAACTGGGAGCACTCAGTAACGTACGTATGTGTACGGTATGTACAGCACGGCACAGCACAGGGTACGGCAGACACACATACATACGAGTTAGTTTTGGTGGTGTAAGTAGTAGGTAAACCAAGTCAATCAAAACAAAAAAGCAATCAAATAACGTACATTAGACCGTACCTCAAAAATGCAAAAAAAAAAAAAAAAAAAAATAGATCTCAGCACTCCTAAATTTGATTTTTATTATATGTATAATCCATGGAGGAGCAATTAAAGCTAGGTACTCACAGCAGATCAAGTAAGCTCCCGTAAGTGACCCTTCTACGCCAAACTGTCGCACTGCTTTGTCAGCTGTGATTTGCTTACATTTGAATGAAGTTCAAAGGGTTTTTAAATAAATATTAATATGCAGGCATATTTGGATGGTATGTATAACGCTAAAGTCATGGCCCATAGCGTATAGCGTGGGAATAATTAAAAACTACATTTTTCGCTTATACCCATCAGCGCCACGAGCACATTGTTTTTTTATGAGAGGAAATTTTAGCTTGTCTGAGAACTGAGCCAGCGGAAAACTTTTGAAAAAGCATAAAAATGTCCTTTCTTCGCATCGACTTTTAATACCAATTGGAATTTAATTGGCTGATGTGAGAACTGCAATTATTTTAATATGTAAGCCGCTCACAAGCTGTGCATTTTATTTTGGAGTGAGATTTGATCGTAGGTAGAGCATATATATAAAAAAAAATTGTTTTGATTTGTAAAATAAAAATAAGAGGCTAAGATAAACCAATACAGTTTTTCTCACTTGAACTTGTTTTTGTACCGATCGTTCCTATGGCAGCTATATGATATAGTCAATTGGTCAAGATAGCTTTTAAACTGAGCGAGGAGATAGCAAAGAAACAAACGGACGGACAGACGGACATGGTTCGTCAGCTCGTTATGCTGATCAAGAATATATATACTTTATGGGGTCGGAGATGCTTCCTTCTATGCGTTACAAACATAAGCACAATTAACCTCTGCAAGGGTATAATAAAAAACAAATTTAATAAAAATCACAAAAAAAAATGTATTGAGTTTTAAAAAAAATCAGAGCTGTCAATTGAAAGTACAATTACAATAAGGTCTTTTTTGGGTAAGCAAAAATTTCATTAGCTTTACAATTGCAATTTTTAGTATATTACAATTTCATTACTATTATTTTCGTACTTATAACATAAAAGTTTAGGTAATTAAAAATAATTGTAGTAATTTCGGTAGCAAGTTCTACGAAAAATAATCCAATTCCCTTACGACGATTAGGGACAATATTGTGTCGAAAGCTATTTGTAGTACCCATGGGATAATTACATTCGAAATTGATAAATATTAAATTGTAATGGAAATTTAATTTATAATTACAAAAAAATGTAACTGAAATGGTTAAACTTTTAATTACCCAAAAAATCCTAATTAAAATGGTAATAGTAATTTCATTTACAGATCTGTAAAAAACCCAAAAGATATTATTTATTTCTGATAAATCTGATAAATATATCGTATAGCTCCCAATACCAAGGGTATTTTAACACCGGCGGAGCCGATGTTAGCCTCTTATTTTTTTTAATACAAAATTAAGCTTTAGAGCTACTTCACGCCAGTTAAAACTTATTTTTTTACTTCGTTTTTATTTTAAGCTTTGTTTACACTAAAAATCAACATATAGGAGGCTGAGAGAATATGAACATAAAATTTTCGGTCTAACGTGCATACTTAACACAAGCTAACAATATAATTCGACCTGCATTTAACGGAAACAGTGGTATCAAAACCGTTGTTGACCCACCCCGTGAGGGAACACTCGATTCATGCTGGACTATGGGTTCGGTTTAGGTTCGGACTTGGACGGACTATCCAATGGGGCTGATGTGGAACAATCGATTTTCCATCACCCAAGTTTTCTCAATTAAATTTTAACAAGAAACATGCAAAAAAAAAAATAAAATAACACAAAGTAACACAATCCAATCTAATCATCAGAGTTCAAGATTTGAACCATTTCCCTAAAGAACCAAAAATAACACCTCAATCAATTAAACAGATTAAAAAAAAATTAATCTTTTGGACCAGAGATGATAGCAAACTTTTATGCGCTGAACTCACAAACCAAATCCTCTGGATCAAGCGATATTTGGATAAGGAGAATACCAAACAAATTAAAAAAAAATAATAATTTCGAAATTTTCGAGAGACAGTGATCGGCGTTTAACAATAAAAAAGTTATTTATTTTTACTTTACATAAGAACTTATCTGATTTGGTTTAGGTTAAGAAAAACTTAAAAAACGGAGTTTTTCAAAAAATCATTAGAACAAAATTCGTACTTCTCGTTTGGATTATCTATCTAGATCGTTATTCAATTTACATGAAAACCAATGGGGTTTGAATTAAAAATTTAACCATCATTGTTCTCAATTCATTTTGTGATTTAAAGTCGGGTTTGGGTCATAAATATATCCCAAATCAATAAAGCTTTTCTGGATGTGGAATTGAGAACAAGGCTGGCAATCTCGTTAAACTCACGGGGGGAAAACGGACAACTCAAAGTTTGCTATCTTGTCTGGTTCATAACCTTATAAGCTTGTTTATTTTTTTTTTTAATTTATATTTTTATTTATGTTTAATATATTTAATCACCCCTTAAATATTGATAGTTACAGTGCGAAAAAAGATCAACGACTATTTCAGTGACAGCAGGAATTGATAGTTGTCCCGGCTTTGGGGAAGCGGATGCAGTTAGGATAACGGTCATATCTACAGTTGCTTACTTACCCGCAAAAATGGCTTACAACAAAACAGTAAAAAGTGCTCGAAAATTAGGTGCACATACACACAGTCAGTATTCAAAATTAGAGACAGGCTGCTCAGGAAGTGTGAAAGTATAAGAGAAGATATATTGAGAACACAAAAATAATAATGCCCCTTAGCCCGCGCTTCCTCTTACCAATAGGTTCTCGATTTCAGCCCAGACGCACACTCGCATTCACGCACTGACCTGAGGACTTCCCACAAAAGAACTCCAATTAGTCTATGTACATGCATGCAATAACCAAATAGGCAACCACAATTGGCTTATCCCCATTCAATGCAAAATTTAAAAATCAGGGAGAATAATAAGGGGCTGGGTTGCTATACACTTGTATGCACATACGAAATTATGGGATACAGCAACCATGGTGTTGGCAAGATATATTCGAAGCTACGTTAACGGCTATTTCACGTCGATAATCATTGGCATGTCTTATACTTAAGTACATACACACACATATGCATGTACATAACGCAAATGGGTCTTTCTTTTTCAAACCAAACAGTTTCCGGACTCTTTACCCTTTACATAAATTGTTGTTTCAGTTTATACACAATATTTTCCTAGTGATAACCCACCATGATATTGCTTCTAAGAATATACAATTTATTGATCTAAGCACATAGTTTTTAAAATATTTATTAAGTTATAAAGTCGGCCTTGCCAGATTTCGAACATATCGGTTACTCAGGGAAAGTATTGTTAAAAATGTGAATATTAAATGTTAACATCAACATTTAGTTGGCAGACTGAACGCTCAGTGACCCCAAAAACGAAAGAAATTGTTATATTTCGGAATATATTATCCGTTTATTCTGAAAATTGTACAGATTATTGATATGGAGCATATACATATAAACAACAATTGAAACAAACATAATCTGCGTGCAGACTTCACTGAAAAAATCTTAGCTCTAGTCTATGAGATCTATGTGTGCATACGGACAGGGCTAAATCAACTCGGCTGTTGGTACTGATCATAAATATATGAATTAAGTGGTCGGAAAGTCTTCCTTCTGCCTGTTACATACATTGGTACGAACATAGTATACCCTTTTTACTTAATCAATGAAACTATGCTAGCGTTATTTTTAAAACGTCAATATCAGCCATCTTTTTGTGTTTATTTTTGTTCAATTTCCCTTTGTAAGACCAGGACCTTAACAGAGAACTGTATGAAGTGCGATTTTAGGAAGGCTAGCTCTAAAGTCAATAACTTGGCAGTTTTAACACAGATTTTAATGAGCGATGTATTATGTGGCACAAAATGCATGTTATCAACTGCAGGAGTCCACGCTTGTAGAACTCGCGTTTTTATCTTATTTTAAACAGCTGCAGGATTCCGCGCTTGTAGAACTCGCGTTCTTATCGCCAAAAAATTGGACCAAGTGATTTTTGACAGCCTCATCAGAATCGAATGTTTGACGATTTAAAGAATTTTAAAGAGATCGAAACAAATGATAATCTGAAGGTGCAATGTCTTGGCTATACTTTTCAATTCAGCTCCGATAATTGTTGACGAGTAACCAAAGAATTATGCGGTCAGTGTTGACATGAGGGAAAAGCTTCTTTTTGATTTTTTTGTCCAATTCGGCTAGCTGACGACATTACACATCCGTTATCCAAATAACGCGCTTCTTAACGTATCCAAGTTGTTTTAGGTGGGTTTCCAATGTTCTTGTGATACATATAGCTACACGGCAATCTCTCCTAATGAATAACGGCAATTTTAATCATTTTTATACCCTTGCAGAGTGTATATTAAAAATGTCACTATGTTTGAAACGCATAGAAGGAAGCATCTCCGACCCCATAAAGTATATATATTCTTGATCAGCTTGACGAGCTGGGTCGATATTGCCATAACCGTCGGTCCGTCCGTCCGTCCGTCCGTCTGTTTCTATGCTATCTCCTCCCTCAGTTTTGAAGCTATCTCGACCGCTGCACATTTGTTGGAACCGACCGGATCGGATCACTATATCAAATAGCTGCCATAGATCGGTCAAAAAACTATTTCTAGTGAGAAAAACTTTTTTGTTTCCCGTCGTAGCGTCACCAAACTTGGTATTTATTAGTTTTGATCAAAATCGGATGACAATAGCATAAGGCTGCCATAAGAACGATCGGATGAAAATCAAGTTTTGGTGTTAAAAACTTGTTTGTTATCAGAGGTAGCGTGTTTATACTTGTTAATCGTAAATATTATTTGCTTTAACACAATTTTGATAGGTTTGATCAAAATCGGATAAATATATCGTACAGCTCCCATACCACAATCGGCATCTGGCTTGGTCCGCCAAATGGTTACGGAAATCGCATGTTTTCAAATACCTTACGTTTTGGTGGGAAGGTCGAGTCAAGGTCGTATTATGGAAATTTCCGGAAAATAAAAATGGTGGGTCCGTTTGGTTTGAAAAAGAAACTTCTTTTGTTAGCACTACTAACCAATCAGGAGCAGGGCGTATAATTAGGTGCTGGGCGGGGCGGGGGGCAGGGAGGTGCCGCTCAAACAACAAAGAGCAGACTTACTAATCTGGTGACTTAGTTTTTACTATGTCACCTCGACGTGCAGTACTTATTTTGTTCTTACTTGTTTAGGGGGGGGGGGGGGGGGATTAAAACATATATAATTTACGTACGTTTCAATATGCTAGCTGATTTGTGTTGTAGTTGGTAGTAGTAGTAGTAGTAGTAGAAGAAATAGGTAGAGAGTGAGAGAGATAGAGTACGTAACATACACAATGTGGATCGTGGAGCGTAGCAGAAGACCTAGGACGTTGTTCTTGTTGATGTTGTTTGTTGTTGTTGTTGATGTTGTTGTAGTAGTAGTAGTAGGAGGATGATTCAGTTGTTTGTTTTGGCCAATGTTTCATCAAGTTCACTCGTTATTTACCAGATGTTGGGACTGAGTGATTAATGACATGTGGACTGACCGACTATAAATGCCTAACCATGTATTTACACACATACATATGTCTGCATGTATTTCGTGTTGATGTCCCTATACTCCCTATTCCTTTTGCGATTTGGCGAACGTCTACAAACTATATAACAACATTAGCAGTAATCAACCTACTATTTGACAATTCGTGTGTCTCTGGTTTCAGTTACCGGTGTGTTGGCAGGCTTAGAATATCTCGACATTTTGCGGATCCTAACTAAATACATACTAATCTACGGCTACAGCAGTTTCTAAAATTCTTTTGCCATCTTGGACATTATTCTAAGTGAGTTCAGTGTAGGCGTAGCAGCTGCTCCGGATGCGGATTTAACTGTTTCACATTTCACTTTGCTTGTCTATATATAGGTCTGTGGATTTGTGTGTGTGTGTGTGTGTGTGTGTGTAGAGAGAGTAAACTGCCGGTTAGTTGGATTATAACATTTATGTAGAACTTCTGTTGCTTTTTTATTGCAATTACACTTCAGTCTCTCGTATTGGTTCCGCCGGCTTTAAAATTACAGAAATTAACAACAAATATTCGATAATTACTTTGGAAACAAATCAGGTTCAATTGAAAGCTTAATAATTGTAGGCCAACAAAACAAGAATCGGGGGAAACCAATTAAAACAAAAAGAAACCGAAATTAAACATTTAAATTGAATGATTATGCAAATTGGATACATGAGCGAAGCAAATTAAAGTCGGAATGCTTAAAATTTCAATGGTTTAATGTCTGAAGAAATTCCCACCATTCTCCAATATGAGGAAACAAGAACAGGAACATAACGCACAGTTCGGACATGGGAAAGGGTACACATCGTACCTCGCTTAACGGCCGCACCATTCTACGGCAACCTTACTTAACGGCCACCCTGTATTAAATACTATGTTAAGCTTAGCGGAAACTTTTACCTCTTATAGCTTAAAGCCTTGGTAGCTATAGCTTAGTTTTAATAATAATAATACCTTTAGCTCGTTTAACGGCCCCAAAAAATTAATTTCTAAAACATTTAAGACAAAAAAGTTTAGAAAAACACACTGTATTTTTATACCCGTTACTCGTAGAGTAAAAAGGGTATACTAAGTTCGTGCAAATGTATGTAACAGGCAGAAGGAAGCATTTCCGACCCCATAAAGTATATATATTCTTGATCAGCATCAATAGCCGAGTCGATATAGACCTGTCCGTCTGTCCGTCCGTCCGTCTGTCCGTCTGTCTGTATGAACACCTAGATCTCAGGGACTATAAGAGCTAGAGCTACCATTTTTTCAGTGTAGACTTGTATTGTCTGCACGCAGATCAAGTTTGTTTCAAATTTTTGCCACGCCCACTCCCGCCCCCGCAATATGAAAAAAACCTCATATCTCCCACAATTTTAAAAATAGATTGTTCGGACCTTCTAGACATATATTTCAATCATCATTACCTATCGATCCGCCATACATCATTTTCCGATCAGACGAACGATAGTAGAGTTGCCGCCCCCGCAATTTGAAAAAATACCTCATATCTCTTACAATTTTGAAAATACATTGTTAAAACCTTCTAGACATATATTTTAATCATCAATACCTACTGATCCGCCATACATAATTTCTTGATCAGATGAACGATAGAAAAGTTCGCGCCCACACAATTTGAAAAATACCTCAAATCTCCCACAATTTTGAAGACAGATTGTTCGAACCTTCCAGACATATATTTAAATCATCATTACCTATCGATCCGCCATACATCATTTGTTGATCAGATGAACGATAGAAAAGTTCCCGCCCCCGCAATTTGAAAAATACCTCAAATCTTCCACAATTTTGAAAATGGATTCTTCGAACCTTTCAGACATATATTTCAATCATCATTACCTATCGATCCGCCATACATCATTTTCCGATCAGATGAGTTATAGTAATTTTGCCTCCCCCGCAATTTGTAAAAAAACTCAATTTGTGATCTAATAAAATATTCTTAAAAAAACCCTACCCTGAGTAACGGGTATATCGAAGTCGAGCAGGGCCGACTTCAACTTACGCTCTCGTTTTACATGCCACGGCATTTGTATGTGTTACAGAAATAAACTAAACACGTTTATATTTTTCTTGGATGTCAATTTAGAGATTTAGCGTCGTTTGCATGCCTGCGTAAAATTATCAGAAGTTTGCTCCAGAAGGAGCTTGGCTAAAGCACATAATGAATAATATGATATACCTTGGATCAGGACAAAAATGTAAACTTTGCCAATCGTTTGAATATTTGACATCGAGAATCAGAATTGGCTATATGATAAAGTCATCCGATCCGACCGGTTCCGACAAATGTGCAGCCTATGTGTATTAAAAGACTTTTTGCAAAGTTTGGTCAAGATAGCTTTAAAACTGAGGCAGGTGATAGCATAGAAACAGACGGACGGAAGGCCGGACATTGCTATATCTACTCAGCTCGTCATGCTGATCAGGAATATATATACTTTATGGGATCGGAGATGCTTCCTTCTATGCGTTACAAACATCGTGACAATTTATATAATAATATACCTTCTGCAAGGGTATACAAATTGCGAATGTCGGAGCATTTCTAGCCATTTTTATCAGTCGACTTAGCCATTTATAGTCATAAACTGTTGGCAACACTGCCATTATTTGTTTTAAGGTCAAAGATAGCCAACAAACTGGGTGATAGCGAATTGAGCTGATGACGGAACCGTTAGGTCCATAAAATAGCTGTACAGATATCCTACTCTGTCTTCAATATCATCGCATCGATTTAAGAGCGTAATCTGACATCAGCTTAAGCGATTCAAAACTTATTTGCAATTATTTACTGTTTAAATATTTCGAGAATACATCCTAAGGTTTTCTATTCGATATTATGTTTAAATGAATTGCACATGGTAAAATTATGCATAATCCACCATTTTGACTATTTTTCCAGCATCAGGAAGATCTGCAAAAGTATGTAAGAGACAGAACGAAACATTTCCGACCATATAAAGTATATATATATTCTTAATCAGCATCAACAGCAGAGTCGATTAAGCCATGTTCGTCTGTCCGTATGAACGCGTCGATCTTAGAAACTACAAGAGATAGAGGCATGTGCTTTGGAATGTAAGTAGGTGTATGCCATACGCAGATTGAGTTTGTTTAAGATTTGAAAAATTTCCCCCTCTTCCCCCACGCAACGCAAATAACTGTCACACCCACAATTTATAAGATAGAACCTTGTAACTTAAAACATAGGCACTTAGGCCAAATATCTGTCTACTCCGAAGCGCACAATCAAATCATTTGAAAAACAAGTGAGTTTTGGAAGAAAAACGCTTTTGGACCACCCAACAGGCGAGCGGGGGCCTATGTACACATACACAAACATATACACACACACACGCGCTGTAGACGCCGCAGTCGCTCTGTCGCAGTCGCACGCGTCGAAAGCGGGTGTGTATGTTTGTGTATGAGCACATAATGCGTTTATATACACAAAATCACGGGTATAGTGGGGGAACTCGTCTGCAGCGCCCTCACTTGTTTCGATACTAAAATATGTTTAATATGAAAACTAAGATATACACTGGCGAACAACCGATTAGCGCCTCGTCTCGACAATAAAGCTTCAGATCAGCCAATCAAATACATCGATTGTTATGCATTTCCTGCCAATTAAAGTTAATTAAATTATAAACAAACAGCTATGTCGGCTAGGAAAGTAACACACTTAATAAAATTGAATCAGAATTTTAAAGATATTATTGTAAAAAATTCGAAACTTTTTTTCGGACAACCGATTAGTGCACCCTCTGAAAAATGTCGAATAATTTAGGAAAATTGATACTGAATCCAAAAAATATTTATATATTAATTTCAAACAGATTTTTTATAGAATAATTAATGTGTTGTACCGCCACGATTCACTATGACCTCGTACAACCTGTTTGGTAAGGAGTCATATAATTTCTTTAAGTAATCAAGTGAAATAGCTAATTCAGTTGGATATTGTCTTACAGACTCATATAATTTACGTGCTAACCATCCCCAAACATTTTCTATGATGTTAAGGTTGGGCGAGTATGGCGGCCGGTAAGTAAAGGTACATTTTGGCTCTTAATCCAAGATTTTACGAGTCTTGCAGTGTGAATAGGGGCGTTATCCTGCTGGAATTTCCATTCCTAGGACCCAAAAATATCATTGATTGCAGGGAAAGCCGTTTTTAACACACCATTGAAAGTCGTGGCATTCATTCAAGAAGTAAGAAACTGCAAGTCAATGGTGTCATAGTATGTAATAGCACCCCCTACTAAAACACCACCAGCACGGCTGTTCAGTCGATCTAAAGCAGTGTAGGGCATACAATACAATCATATTTTAGTTATGCATGTGTGCGTGGCAACCGATACGATATTCACTGCAGCGCAGTAAGCTTATAGTGTCGGTGTACGACGTCGCTGCTACAGCGACCTTTGCCTATGTACACGCTATACGGACGCGCCCTACACTAACCTAAAGTAAGCTCTTCCTTTCAAAGATCATGAAAATAGTAAGCAAAGCCATCGGGTCCCTCCAAGCTAAATTTGTTTCGTCTGAAAAGACTTCAAGCCGCCATCCCTTGGTCCAGGTCATATTCGCTCGGCAAAAATCGAGTCGTAGGTCAAATTAAACTAATAATAGCTTCAATGATCCAAAGCGACAGTTTAAACTCAACAAATTAAACTAAAGCGTAGAGGTGCTAATCGGGTGTCGCAAAAAAAACTAGAGCATATTTTGGCACACTTCAAAGAAAATAGCAAAACAAAGTAACGGTACACCACTTCTAAAACTATATGCTATTTTTAGAATGAGAGTAAATGGATAAGAATGAAAGGCAAAAACACTGAGCGTAATGCATATTTAAAGTTCAGAGTTTATTTGTAATTAAACTGCACGATTAGAGGGGACGCAAATCGGTTGTCCGCCAGTGTATTCAATATTATTTATTATCAAATGGATATTTTAATAACAATGGATCATCTAAAAACATCCTTTTCCAAAACTGGCGTTAAGAACTTTTAACCGCCCTCCCCCTACACAAAAAAAAACACACACTCACACACGGATACACACTTGCCAAACGAGGGGAGTGTGTCTCGCTTGGGGTAACACTTGCAGTGATTTGGAAATACTTATGTAGAAACGAGAGGTAGGTGGGTTAGGTAGTAGGTAGCATGTATTTACAGTTTTCACAACTTATGTGGTACAATAACAGGGTACACAAACAAATTTAAAACAAACAAAAGAAAAGACACAACGAACTCTATATAAAAGTACGTACTTATGCACATACAGACACTAGAACACCATATAGGTGGGCACACTGTATTTGCAAGTCTGGAAAAGCATAGGCGACAATTCGACAGAACGAAATAAGAAAATCAAGTGAATCAAGCATCCAATGTCACGTCAATGTCTCTGGGTTGTGGGTTTTTGGGGACAGGAAGGTAGGACAGGAGGCGGGAGCAGGAGCGAGAGAAGTCGCACAAAAATTAAAAAAAAAAAAAAAACACTGTCTAGTGGCCAATAAAATGAAAATCATATAGACAATTCTTACCGGTACTGAAATCTGGACGTAAGTTGAGTTTTTAGCGCGAATTTGGATTATAGTTCAATTGGTTTTTGGATTGTTCATTTTGATTTGGTCATACAGATAAAGTCGTTGATCGGTTGCATACCGAATTTAATGGTATGTATAGGTATTTTATTATTCGGTTATATTTCGATCGATCGGGATTGGTTAAAAGCATTTTTAAAAGGGCGAAAAATATGAAATGAATATTATCAATTTTTTTTTAAATATTATTTTGAAAAGGTATTTGCATGAATTAAATGGAGGTTAGATTTGATGAAGGTGTAGGTCATGTCACATACTCCACAGCAAGAGTTTATAAGGCTTCGGTGTGCCGAAAACCAAAGGCTGTCAAATGTTATTTAGTATGTGTGTGTGTGTGTGTGTGTGTGTGTGTGTGTGTGGTTTGTGTGGTATAAGAGGTAGTGTTTATATAGCATATATGTAAGTATAAGATGGTTGAAGACTGGTCAAAGCATGCGGTGACCAAGGAAAGTAACGCAAACGGTACAAAACAAACCAAAATAAACGAACCCATTAGAAAAACCTATGCGAAATTATATAACAAATAATTTAGAGTTGCACAAAAAGTCTCGTGGGAGTTATGGAAAAGTAAAGTAGAGTTCACAAATGTCGGCTCACACGCAAAACTCTCAGTCAATAAAGGTGTGCAAGTGTGAGTGTGAAAGGACGGGTGATATCGAATGTATCTGTCATTACACAAGCGCAACTGTATGTGTGTATGTATCAGATGTGTGTCCCGGTACACTCCTAGGTGAATCCAGCTAATTTAGAAATAGTGATAGGACGTACACTTTCGCTCCTTGTTGTACATTCACGCACAGTTGACATAACAGTTTGGAAAGAGTTGAAATTAAACTAGTCGCGTCTTAATGAAGGCTTAGCAAGGGTTCAAGAGATAGTAGACATAGAGAGACAGAGAGAGAGAGCATAGGCAGATAGATATAAATATATATATATATATATAGAGAGATAGAGAGAGAGAGAGCTAAAGAAGATATATGGCTTGTTACTAAAAAGTAGAAAACCAATCAAATTTCTCTACTAAAAAACGTTAATAACATTTCGAACTACAGAGTACAGGTATAAAACAGGTAGGTACAATAGGCAAACGCAAACGTAAGTTGAGCTACTTGAGGCCTATCCCTGAAGGCTGCTAATCCTCGACCTTCGGCAAGCCGAATGCTATGGTTTTTGTCCGTTATCATGGAATTGAGATGTATATACCGGGGCTGCGTTTATGTATGTAATATGAAAACGTGTAAACGTGAATTATGCTTTAGTTTTCAACATAACTGCCACGCCCACAAAAGGTGATTTGGAAACGGATGTTGATAGCAGAATCACAACAACAACAACATAAGAAACAAAACCATAGATGGAACGGAAACCAAGGAAATTACAATATCCTGCCCTGTTCCTACATGGAAACCTCGATGAACGGATACAACTCAAATCGAACAAATAACACAAATATAATTAACCAAACACAATAGGAAATTGAAATGCCGCTGCCATCCCAGCTTGGCGCTTGGCTATTCCACCCATGTCGCCATCAATAGGTATGTCTGTGTTACATAGATGATCATCAAATTAAAGATAAAGGAGCAATGTATGAGAATACAAAATCAAATTGAAAAAAAAAAAAAACAAACTGAAATAATCATAATTCAAACAAATAAAATAGACACAGCTACACAGAATTGAGATTCGGATTGATAACCGAAAAAAAAGACTTCACTCCGAAGGCGGACTTGGCCGTAACCGAGAGACACTTACTTGAGTTTGCAAGCGGGTTAGACCGCGAATCCACAGAATTTGTCCGGCCCTGGGTTTTTTATCGGAGTCAATGGAATCGAAGCGTTCCTCGCCCAAATTCATGGCATCTGTATATTCTTCAGGATGGCCGCGACCCCATCTGAAATATTATTTAAGTACATTAATATATGGAGGGAGTCAGTATTAAATGGGTAATGGTGTTAGGCAGGTATGTGTGTGTGTGTGGGGTGTTTGAACAATACAACAATTTTTGTACAATTTAACATCGAACAATACTTATGGGTGTAAATACAAAAGCAGGCATATTCTTGCTTCTCGTTTATTCTATTGCCAGCAGAAAATGATAACGCAATCGGAAACCGTTAGCCCAAAACAAAACGTTTTAAAACGCTAACCGGATTCATCTTTTAGAATAAAAGTAAATTGCGACATTTTGATTGAGTCATAGAAGATTTTTATATAAAAAATCGGACCAAACTAATGCATTTTTCTCTTTTAACATCGCGGGCTCTATATATTTAATTGAAACCTATGGGTTTTAGTACAACTATCAGCTTGGTTGAATTTTTTTTTTCATCCGGGCGGGTTTAGGTTTTCCCGAAATGTCCGACAGCAGCAAATGCGGAATGAAAAATGACATCAAATAGCTTTGTACTCAAGTCAAAGCAGAATACATAACTTAAGTAACTGGATACAAGTTTTTTTTCGTTTGAAAAAATATTCCGTTAGTCAAGAGATATTTGCATTCAAAATGGAATGTTGTATAGAAACCGCCTCGGAACATCTAATTAATGAAAGTCACACGAACCAAGAGACTGAGAAAAGCTCGGCTTGGCCCTTTGGGGGGCTGTAACAGCCAATTTGACTTTTAATATTTATGAGCTTTTAAAGAATGCAGTTAACATTTCACCAAAAAGAAACTATAAAAACTCAGAACCAGAACCTGATCCTATATTTTTTTTATTTTTGAGCACCGGTACTCGAGAATCGATATTTTAGGAACCGAAAAGCCCGGGAAAAAACGATTAGAAATTAGTCCATAATTGATAGCCAAGTGATTAGGGTGGGCCCCTATAGAACATATATATATACAGAATACGTTCACATACATTTATCTTATATACAAAACTTAATATAGATGATTTGTCCTAATATAATGGGGTTTAGTTTATTTTCTGATATGCTTTAATAAATACATAAGTATGTACATCAAAAGCGTAGCCAGGCGAGGCAGATTTTCTTTAAAGGAGAGAGAGGGAGTACAATAGCGGGGGGCTAATGAGTGGGAGGGGTTGGGGAACTGACCCCCTGTCTACGCCCTTGATGTACATGCTCATTAAAGGAGCAAAATTATTTCAGATTGTATTTACTTACACTTATTCAAACACTTTATAGGGTGTAAAACTATAATGGAGTCACAAGATCGTTCCCTTACTCCTAAGCAACTATTGATTAATTATTAAGGTATAAAATACATACGTAATACATGCAAAACTGCTGTCCAAGTACAAGTTTATTGTGTACCATCTAAAATACTGCTTCAGAATACATACATTATACTAGTAAATTACATTTATATTTATATTTCTATATATATATATATATTAGGGGAACATATTATATTGACTATTGGGAATTTGAATCGAGCTTTGGCTTACAGTAAGTAACCTGGGATATAGTCTTAATATACATTCATAATTTTGTGCATTAATCTACGTCTAGTTTTCTTTGAATAGGTCCATTTGGCAGCGAGTGTGTGTGTGTGCTTGTGTTGTGTAAGCGGATATATATCAAGAAACAATTTACTCACGATAATATTTTAGGCAATTTTCTAGTAGGCACTGAAGTGATTAGTTGTCCCCAGACAAGTGTACCGATGCCAAAGAATACACACCAGAGCCATTGGTCGAGAGACAGAGCTCTCGTGGAGAAGGCCATTTTACCGTACTGAATGATCAGAATCTAAAAGCGAATGTAAACAACAGCAAATTGAGGCACAGTTGACGGCATACTTGGATCACCTACCTGTGAAATCATCGTAAAGATCCAGATTGTGTAGAAAATAGGATTGGTCAAGAGTCCTTCGATAACGTTGCGCTGGCCGTGTATTTTTCGAGCATTGATCTCATTGAACAGTGTCATCATGACAAAAGTGTTGAAAATTATGGTAAAGTGCTGCGTGGGGCCTGCATTGAGTTCTTGCCCACGTCCAGACTCAATATCGAGTATTAGGTCGCCTGTGAAGGGATGGGATTGGTTACTTAAAGCCTACAGTCGATAAGCTAGGTGTGTCGTAGCTAGTTGCATACCTACGAAAAGAAGTCCAAATATGATTACCAACTGATATAAGGCCTGGCCCAAAATGTTCTTCATCATTGTGCGCGAAATAAGCGGCTTTGTGCGGCCATACGGCTTGCGAAGTAACAGATCCGGGGTCGGCATCTCTGTGGCCAGAGCGAGCGAAGCCAGGGTGTCCATGATGAGATTAACCCACAACATTTGTACCGCCTAAGGTGCGAAAATCGATTGTAGATGAATGGATAAATATGACTAAGCAACACTTTTTGGTAAATGTTTAGTATGCAACCCTTATCCCCAAATAATTTGGTTTTGAATGACATTGATGGACCGCGAATTATCAAGAATTATCGTGCAGAAACTATTTTCCGGAATGAAATGGTATTTTATCTTTCTTAATTCGCGGTCCATCGAAGGCATTCAGGACTAAACATTTACCCTATTTTTTGTTCACTAGCTTATGGACGAAAGCATTTTTATATACAAAAACAATTTTTGTTTTCAATTTTCTGTGGTGAAATATCAATTTGTAAAATTTTTGCCGATGGTTTCACATACATACATACATTTGTAATTTGTAATATTAAAAAGTTATACGGAATCTAGTCTGCGGCCTATGCCAGGTTTTACATAGAAAAAATTTACGAAATGTGATTTCAGACACAATAAATGTGTCTTCCTGAGAAAACTAATTTGTTGTAGATGGTTAAGTACTTAAAATTTGACGTCCGTAGTGCAAGTGTATTAAGTCTTCGGCACATTAGAAGTTATATTTTCCTTCCCTTTTTTAACTGAATAGAAAATAAAAAATTTCCCCACAGAAAAGTTAAAAAATGTTCGTCCTTAAGCTTTTTGCATGTTGCCTAAAGTGCTATCATTTATACCTTAAGCGGCGAGTCCTGCACGGCGCAAGCGCCGATAAATGCAACAATAACGGCCACTACATTGACGGTCAACTGAAACTGCAAGAACTTTGCAATCGAATCGTACACATTACGACCCCACATAACGGCCTTAACAATGCTACTAAAGTTGTCGTCAGTCAAAATGATGTCGGAGGCCTCCTTGGCCACATCGGTGCCAGCAATGCCCATGGCAAAGCCAACATCGGCTTTTTTCAGAGCTGGACCATCATTGGTACCGTCGCCGGTAACGGCGACGACTTCACGATTCTCGCTCACAGCACTGTCGATGATGCCTGCCAATAAAGAAAATATATACAAAATGATACAAAATTTTAGAACCCCAAGTTGAGTGAAGCAATATTTTTTCATATTCGCTTTGGAACGCTAAACTCGACATTAAGTTAACAAAATGTATGTACGATTAATTTTTAAAAACAATTTCGGCAGATCGCCAGGTAGGCAGACTCAAGCAATGGAGTTCAGCGTTTAAAAATACACAAGTCTGAAAGCCAAGTGTAATCAATCAGCATGCAGGCTGAAGTGTGCCACTCACCTTTGACCAGAGTATACTTATCGGTCGGGGACGAACGGGCCAGTACTCGCAATTTTGGCCAGACTTTGTCAAGCAGATGCTGCTGGACCTGTGGGCAAACGTTTTATATATAAAATGGCAATACAGCATATAGAGGCTACTCACATCGCCATTGCTGTCCCTTATGCGCCGGTTGAACTCCTTGCCCTCCAGAATTAGGAAATCGTCATTAGGTCTTAGTATACCACACTTGCTGGCAATGGAACGGGCCGTATTTATGTTATCGCCGGTGACCATGCGCACCGTAATTCCTGCCCGCTGACATTTCCGAATGGCATCGGGCACCTCGGGTCGCACTGGATCCTCGATACCGACCACACACAGACAGGTAAGATTGGACATGATATTCTCCTCATCATCCCAGTTGGGCTCGCCATCGATGTGCACCTCGTTGATGGCCGCTTTGCCGGGTACAAAGTCGCGATAAGCCACAGAAATGGTGCGCAGGCCATCACAGGCCATTGGCTCAATTACTTCCCGTATCAGGCGCTCTTGCATGTCCCGTGTGAACTTCTCCAAGTTTCCCTCATGACCGTATATGAAGGCACACCTGCAAAAAGCAAAGGGAAAAGTGTTTTGATATGTATGGTATATACATATATAGTATATATTGAACCAACTTTTTCATGATAATTTCTGAAGCTCCCTTGGTATACAAACGGAAGCCGCCATTTGGTCTGGGAATTACCGTACCCATGCTCTTGCGCACTGAGTTAAACGTGTAGACCCGTGTGAACTTATCCTCTGGAATCTCGTCGCGTATCGACTGATACTTAACGCCCAACGCCTGAACAAAGCCCAATAGAGCGCATTCAGTTTTATTACCCACTTGATTGGGCAAATCTCCGGGATTATGGCCAGGCTACACAGAAAGAGCAACATGAGTTTGGGTTGAACATAGTTGGTACTCTCACCATTATGTTCGAGGTGTAGGCCGAGTTCACCGATATGCCCATGGTGATAAGATTGCCGACCTGCTGCGGTATATCATTAAGCGTGGGCAGCACCTTGCACAGTTTTTCGCATATATAGGATTGCACAACGGTCATCCGATTGGTTGTTAGGGTACCAGTCTTATCAGAGCAAATGGCAGTGGCATTACCCATCGTTTCGCAGGCATCCAAGTGACGTACCAAATTGTTATCCTTCATCATTTTCTATGGCAAAACGAAAGAGGGATATATTAAGGAAATCACAAAAAAAAACAAGCACACACAAAGAACTCACCTTCACGGAGTAGGCTAGTGATAGTGTTACGGCCAGTGGCAGTCCCTCAGGCACCGCCACCACTAATACTGTAACACCAATAATCAAGTGCTTCACCAGATTATTGGCATAGGTGTTCTTCCAGGGCTTCTCGTCAATCACAAATGTCTTAATGCAGAACTGAATGATCAAAATGATGACTGTCAGCACGGCAATCGTTGAGCCGGCATAACCGATTTGTATGGCCAGTTTGGTTAGCTTTGCCTGCAGCACAGATTTCTCCTTCTTGTGCCCAGTTTCTGCGGCCGATGTCGACGAAGTCTGCTGCTGTTGCACATGATTGCCATCTGATTCAGATTTGATGGCCTCGCTGGCTGGTGGCGCTGGCTGGGCATGGGGTGTCGATTTCATGGGGGTGCGACCATCGTTCTCACCTGTATGGTCCGCAAATCAGTCACATTGAAGTCATTTCTCACATTTACTTTAAATAAGTGGGATTGCCTGCTAGTCTATAGGCCCAAAACTTAAACCCACATTGGAAAAAATATTAACGGACTGAACTGGACTGGACTGGACTCGTATCGGAATTTCAACTAAAATTAATGTTAGAGGGCTATTTGCTCAATATCTGCTTCAAAATTTATTAGGGTCGATATCTTTTTTCCCCCAGTGATACCGAACCCATAAATTTTAACCGCACATAGAGGAAACAGTAAGTAATTCACCTGTCAGACTCTTGCTCTTTTGCTTGTTAGCCTTTTTAGCTTCTAAATTTCATAACAAAAAATATAGACAATTCAGGTGGTTTGATCACATGATTCCGTTTGGTTGATTTAGGAACAATTTCAGTCAATTATTCAATAGAATTTCGATTTGTTGATTTTGGTAGTTTTTGTTGGTGTTTGATAGTGGTTGGTAGTGGTTTTGGTTTGGTTGGTTTGGTTGGTTGGTTGGTTGGTTGGTTGGTTGGTTGGTTGGTTGAGGTAGATGAAGAGGAGTTCAATGATGGATCAATCAATTCACATCATGCAATTCGCGTATGACAATTGGAATATGAAAAAAAAAATCAAAATCAAAAATAAATACATAATATAGATTATTTATAAGAATACATTATAAAAGAAGGACAAATTCAATACAATTCCATGCATTTGCACTAACCATAGCTGCACATTGGCTCCTTTGAAAAAAAAAAAAACAAGTGGAAAAATCATTTTTTTTCAACAATGTCCAACTGTTCCATTTTTTCATGGAATTTGGGTTGTTCTGGTTCCGAATCTTGTAAAATTTTTACCATTTAAAGCGGTTTTACATACATTTCATTGAAATAAGACATCAAGTTAATTATTACTTAGTGCAATTTGTTGTTTGTGTTTGAAAATTGATTACGCCCATTCCTTATTTCATTAAGAATGTGGTTCGGAAAAAACATTTACATTGTGGCCACCTGTTTTTTTCTTTTCTTTAAAAACAAGCCACTGTGCGCTGCTTATTTCAAAATTCAACCGAAATAGGTTAGAAAATTCGATAAACTGATGTTATAAACAAAATGGATCATATGCCATTTTTCAAGAGTTCTCGTAAAATAAATTTACAACTGTATTTAGGTCTATCATAAAAGCGGAACAATTGGAAATAATCCCGCATTGGTTTAGTGAAAATTGCTCAACCATTAACTGTGGTCCTAGTATATTTTGTATGATGACCTATTGGACTCGGAATCTTTTTTCCTCTATCATAGGTGTGTGTGTACATACCCTTTTTCATCTTTTTAATCTCAGCCTCCTGCTCATCAACGGCGGCGCCAAGGAGCGTGAAAATGATGCCTGCTTGCGAGTTTACGCCCACGGCCGTAACAATCATCTTGCCGCTGCCCTCCATGACATGTGTGCCGGAAAGTACCATCGGATCGACATCTGCGCCCTTTTTGACATGATCAGACTCACCAGTTAGTGAGGACTCGTCCACCTAAGCGTGAGAAATTGAGTTTGGTCCACAGTCGGTCTCAAACAACGGGCACTTACCTTTAGGTCGTTGCTCTGTATGAGACAGCCGTCGGCGGGCAATAGATCTCCATACTTAATCTGCGCAATGTCACCCACAAGAATGTCACCAACTGAGATTTGGCAAACTGCGCCGCCGCGTATTACAGAAAATTTGTGCTCGCCCTCTATGCGGTTTTGTAAACCTCGGAATTGCCTTTCCTTTGAGTAGTCGTTAAAGGCTGTTACTATTACCACCACAATAACGGAGATTAATATGGCCAAACCCTCGATCCAACCATGATGTTCTTCATCCTCTTGCAATACAGCTAAGTAGGTAATAGAATATGAATTAGGGCTGTCTAAAAATCAAAAAAAGGGAAGGCTCAACACTTACGCGCATCCTCGTCGGCGGGTTTGTAAAATGATAGACCAAGTGATACTAAAGCGGCTACCTCTAAAATGATCAGCGTGACATCTTGAAGGGCTTCCCAGACTAGGGTGAGAAAGGTTTTTGGTGGCTTCGGTGGTATTACATTCGATCCGAATGTCTCCCGTCTGTGCTCTTCATCAGCTTTTGACCCGCTCAGGCCTGCAGAGCGATTAAAGAGTAAGCAAGTTGAAACTCTTAGAGTCGCCTGGGGCAAATGTCATTAAATTTACCTTCATTCGGAGATGTGTACAGCTTCTTGCAAACCTCATGAATACCACCATATTCGCCGATTTTTGCAACACCCTCCCGGCCCCGGGTCTCCATGAGCTCGCGTAATTGCTTAAGTGATATCCCATATTGCGCTGGTCTTCCATCTATTGTGGCCATTTGTTATAGTATAATCTGTCAAAAGAGGCATTCAGTTAAGAGCGGCAGGTATACAAAATATTCAAATTTAAAACCAAACACAGCTAATCGAGTTGTGTGATTCACATCCAGTTAATTGAAAATTACTCAACGAGTATAAATACTACGAAATTCACTATTTGTCGGAATATCAGGGTTCGGAATTGCCCGCTCTTGAGCTGCCCGCCAGGCTCATTTCGGCTCTCGGTCTGAGCTGTGAGCTGCAGTTCGTGAGCTGTGAGCTGCGAACGGCTTACAGACCACGAGCTGTTGTCCGCGCCCCTGAGCTACAGTTCGTGAGCCGTGATCTGTGAGCGGCCCACAGCCGCTAAGGCTTGGGATGATTTTTGATTGCAGGGATAGTTTGCAGCTTGGTTATTCCAAAGGCAAATTTGCAAAAACAGGTAGAGATAGTTTAAAAGAATAAATGTTCTATGTACTCTTTTGGCAACCAAATGGAATATGTCCTTAATAAACAGTCCAAATGTTAACAATCCCGGGAATACACATAAAAGTAAACAAAATTTTTTACTTCGCAAGTCCGTAAAGACCCTAGGCCAAAAGGCTTTACCATACAGATTACGAAATAACAATTATTTTATAATTTTATTCGAATTGGTGCAAATGTATGTTACAGCCAGAAGGAAGCATCTTCGATCCTATAACTATATTAATTTCTGATCAGCATGTCCGTTTCTATGCTATCTCCTTTTTTAGTTTTAAAACTATCACGACCAAACTTTGCAGAAAGTATAGAAATACATACATTTATCGAACCCGGCCGGATCGGATGACTATTGCATATTGCTGCCATAGGAGCGATCGTTCCAAAAACTTGTTTTAGTGAGAAAACTTGTTTGTTTTCCATCGTAGCGTCACAAAACTAGGTATTTATTTGTTTTATATGCTCTCACAAAATGATTGAAAAATATATCAAAATGGGATGACTATTGCATATAGCTGCCATAGGAACGATCGGTCCAAAAACTAGTTCTAGTAAGAAAAGGTTTTTTATTTTGTTTTTAATGGTAACGTCTTTAGTCCTGTGAATCGTGATTATTATCTGCATTAACACAGTTTTGCCGAGTTTAATCAAAATCGGATAATTATATATCTCGTATAGCTTTCATACAACAATCGACTTCTGGCTTGCTCAGCCAAATGATCACAAAAGAGATGCCATATGGTGGTCAGCTTGGAAAATCACTCAACTAGAATTCTTCTTAGTCCCTGAAAAAAGACGCAATTTTGACAGAATTTGATCAATAAAACCGCGGATGACCCGAGCGATAAAATATACAACGATTGCTTCGTGATTTTTTTTTGGGTGTAGGCAACTCTACTAAACAATTACCCAATCCGCAAATGCACTTGCGGAAGTGTAAACTAAAACAGCTCTGTGTGTTTACCGTAGCTTCACACACACCACATCCCCACCCGTTGTTGCTACGTGTCACGCACCTAACCATTTGTATGTGAAGGTATGTGTTGTATGCATAGAGAAAATTTTCAAAATAAATCAGCATTTCGCCTGGGCTGTATTTTCAATGTTGAAAACGGAAGAGAGAGAGAGAGAGAGAAAGCGCACGAGAGGCATCTGTAAATATTATTTTAGAACCATCATGGCCATGCGAAAGAAGCGGAACGGCAGGGAACTGCTTGGGTTCCAAGGAGCGGCTAGCCAGACGCATCAATCCGGATGGTAGCCTTGTTTGGTGTAACAGATCTATTTCGATTTCGTTTCGCTCTGTGTAAACAACAAAAGATTGTGTAAATACTAAATGGACATACATTCCGGGCGATCCTAAAAATAGTACCTTCACCTGAATTCCACAAATCCCACTCGAATAGGTGTTGTCCGAGAGATTGTTATATCAAGGCTAGGCGATACGAGTCAGTGAATCAGATTTCATTACCAGAGAGAATCACACACTTGAACTGACAGCAAAGATTTGCTAGCAATTTATTTATTTATTTGTATATTGATGACATGGCATCGAAAGTAATGCCGGCAGCTTACGCTACTCAACTGTCTGGCGGGGCAATGACGACAGCATTTGCGGGTGTCGATTAGAATTATGACGCCATCGTCAGCACATCATGCATGTTATCTGGTGCAAAGTGGATCGGTCCGGTTCAGTCCCAATGTTGGTAAAGGTTTCTCTGCCAAAATATCGCCTGCTTTTGCTTCTCGTCATTGATAAGCTACGTGCGAGGCTCTGAGGTTTTGTCGGTCAAGTGGGTACATGCGTAACTGTGTGTATGTGTGGAACAGAGATAGCGGGTAAACAACAACTTATCACAATCTAAGAACAAAGCGGTAACAACTGATTTTCGGCGGCATTAAGCAATCAAATGTAGTGACGTCAAAAGAATACGCCAAACGAATTAATGAGGTAGTAACACCTGCGCCCTCTCCAAAGGCTTCAAGGCAGATCAAACTGCAAGTTGGATTATTTTCGGTTCGCCACCAAGCGATACAGTTTATTCAAGTAAACAAATCAAGTTTCAGTTTAAGTAGGACCGTCAAGTGTTAACATTGTCCATTAAGCCATTTGTTCTGCCTCTGCGTAGCCCGGGCGCCATGTTTCCCCCACACACACACACACACACAAACAACAAGTGTACGAACCTCTCATGCCACGCCTCGTTACAGAAATATACATACTCTGTATACATCATAATATATTATCTGGTCCGTAGCCGTTATGAGGGTTCCAGGATATGTACAGTGACAGATTAGGGGCAAGGAGGAAACAGCAGGCCATGCCAAATCCAGTGAATTGATTGGGTCAGATCTTTAAGAATCTGAATTATTGCATCAACATTTAAACAAATTCTGGGGCCAAGACCAAAAGCAGGTTGGTTTAACAATAAATAAATTTAATATGCACAAAAATAGTAACGATTCCAGGATAGTCCTTGCGTATCTCATTCTCTCGCTAGTTTGAAGGTTTTTATACTTTAAAACATTTTGATGTTGTTGTATTGTAAACAAAAATAGTATTACTAAAGACCAATGTTTGCCATGGAAAACACAAAAGTTTATCTTGCTACAACCCATTTTGTTTTACATATGTATGTTTCACATACACACACACACACACACACACACAAACATTACTCCGGGATTCGCTTGGCCAAAATTGACCACTACAACTACACACACTACCATAGCAAATTACGTCATCACGTGGGCGTGGACATTCAAAGTATGAATGATATCACACAAACTTCCAGTTACAACTCATATCAAACACTATTACATTTTGCTTTATACATACACGTTTATATATATTATATTGGTTTTATTATGAGATGATATCTAAGTAAAAACGCCGCGCTACGAACAACTCGCAACTTGCAAACTCGACGTTGTTGTTGTTGCTGCTGCAGAGCCAGACACAGATAGATAGACAAAATATCGATAAAACTATCGATAGCGGTGGCACACAAACTGCGACTGCGTTCACACGACGTCGCTCTCCCGTCACGTGTAAACAGGAGACACGAAGATTAGGAATCTAGGATCAAACTATCGATGCAAATAAAATTTAAATATATAGGTAGTACCTGACACACCGATTTGTTATATATTAAATTTCCGCACTATTTGCACTTGCGAGCTCTACTCGACTTGACCACATGCGCGACTATGCAGGACTGCGCCGCGGCCTGCAAGTGTGTGGCTATTTGTATTAAAATTTGAATGACTCGAAAGTATGCGGCATAACATCGCCGCTCAGTTGGTTATTTGTCTTAATTATCACAGCGCTCACTCTTATCTGTCGTTTGTTTGAGTTGATTACGTTGGCACTGCGGTGTTGCTCCTACCTGAGCGATAAGCGAAGATAGCCAACTCAAACAGACCAAATAAATATTTTACATCTCAAAAGCAATGTCTTACCAGATCAATTTCAGGGAGACTTCTTCTGAGATCACAGCTTCATCGGCCTACGACGTCATTTACTATTCGTGTTTAGTTCCTGAGCCTATTTGGGATAAAGATGATTTACATATTGCAGATGAGAATAAATATAAACGGTTGTGTGAACGTTTTTAAACCTAACCATGGTGGATATGTGAGATATACATAGTGAACCAATTATACTAAAGTTTGGCAATATTATTTTATTCACTCCAGAATAAGACTGAGCTTACACTGTTAGACGCATAAGACATGATAATCTAGTCAACCTTCATGTTGTCAAATGACAAGCTATTCACAATGAAAGAGCGATGTTAAAAAATGGTTCATTGAAACATAAATGAGTATTCTGATAAAAAAAATAATTTGTAAAACAGATTATTTATATGACAACTAAATGATATAGTCATTGAAAAGAAAAAATGTTTATGTCACGAAAAGACATCTGCTCATCATTCCCATCTCTAGCCCAAAATTTGCCATTCAGCTGGCGCAAGAGCAGAGTCGCTCGGCTGTTTTTTGTACCGTTAAAAATACTTGAGTACCCCGAAGCATGCCTACACTTGAATACGTACATATGTGCCTTTGTATGTTTGTATGTAGGCGATTACTCAAAATTTTCTCTACACCTTTTCGATCCGCTACATACATACATAAATGTGAATAAATTTACGTATATCAAACCGGGAATTATCTTTAATCACTTAAATCTAAATTATCAATGCTTACACTTACACTTCTGCAGGTGTCACTCCTATTCCATTGATGCAGACAAATTTTTGTATATATGGAGTGAAATGAAGTTGGTTGCCAATTGAACAATTATAAACTTTTAATCTTCGAATGTCACTTAACGTTACAGCAGGTATTTGCAAGCTTTCCGTTGTTTCGTTTTAAACATTTTCGACGTTCTCTAATTTAAATTTCTATCTGCTTGCACAGCACACGAAAAAATCGATTCTTTGTCTAGTCTGTCGTCAGTTACTTTACTTTTAAGAGTAGCTTACTGTAGAGGAGGGTAGAATCGATTAAACTATCGATAACTATACAAATATCATCCCTAGAGAAAAAAATGTTGACAACACGTTTCGTTATTTTATCTAGCTAATTATGGTAACTTTAGAAATCTGTAAATAAAATATTAAGTATTTCTGTAAGTAATTTCTGAAAATATCATACTATCGTTTGTTTTTAAAAATCGATGAGGAAAGCCATCGACTGCTCTCCACCTCTAAGCATGGTGTAATACATTCAGAGAGCGCTCTCATTCTAACATAATAATTTAGAACATAAATGCATAAATTACTACCTAAAACTAAGAATAGCCAGTCTTTCCTTGGGTAGTGGTATAAAAGCAAACAAAAATTGAGTCCTTTGGTGGCCGTTCGATCAGTTCTCGGATATAATTTCCTCGAAATAAGTCCCATTCACGATGGCGACTATTACTTTATCAAATATTAATTTTCCCTGGCCGACAGGCTAAGATGTCATGTTCTTATCCTTCTACCTAAGCCACCCTCTTCCTCCAAGTCGGGAACAGTTCAAATCCCGACTTTAAACCGCTGAACTCCGCAACCAGTTAAACATCGGAACCACTTGCGCGGACAGACCTGCCAGATGCAAACTAAGCAAAACTAACTTATTTCTTATCACTTATCAATCTTAATTTTGTAATCCGGTAGTTTTATCATTAATATTTGACGCACGCATTCTGTATCCTCACTAGTCGACAGATTCAAATAGTGTTATCGATATTTGTATCTGCTTACTGTTAGGACGACCATCGCTAGCAAAGCGATAAAGTCAAAAAAAAAATAATACTATACCCCAAAAGCCATTATAAAATAATGGGGGCGACGATGGTCAAGAATGGAAATTTGCTAGATGCATTGCCCTCCCAGGTGGGCACTCTGCACGTTGTCATGCTGGGACTGGACTCGGCTGGCAAAACCACGGCACTCTACAGACTGAAATTCGATCAGTATTTAAACACAGTGCCCACAATTGGGTTCAATTGTGAAAAGGTGGGTGGGACTGTGGATACGGGGGAGACAAGTGCAACCTTAACCATGTGTATACTTTGCCCGTAGGTACAGGGTACTGTGGGCAAGGCCAAGGGTGTTCACTTTCTGGTCTGGGATGTGGGAGGACAAGAGAAATTGCGACCCCTGTGGCGGAGCTATACGCGGTAGGTTTTGACGTGGGGGTGGGGGCGGGTGAGCGTTTCACACAATTTCTGCCCTTGCTGCTGCTTTCAGATGCACTGATGGGATCTTGTTTGTGGTGGATTCGGTAGACACGGAACGCATGGAAGAGGCGAAAATGGAGCTAATGCGCACAGCCAAATGTCCTGACAACCAGGTACACACATACAAATCCGCCTGGCATGACGCTTCCAGTCGTTCTCTCAATACCAAGATTATAATTCCGTCTTTTACTTCCATTTTCAGGGAGTTCCAGTGTTGATTTTGGCTAACAAACAGGACCTGCCCAATGCCTGCAGTCCAAAAGAACTTGAAAAGCTTTTGGGTTTACATGAACTTCATCACCCGCAGCCGCAAATCTCCATGCTAAGCTCGAGCTCTTCGTCAAGCGGTAACATTATTTGTTACAGTGCTGCAAACCAAAGCTATACTACAGAGAGTGCCACGGCGCCCAATAATAGTCCAACACAGATGGAAACCTGCGTAAATCCCACACATTCCTGCAATGACGCCGCGCCGTCGGCGACAACCATGAAGCAGCAGCAGCAGCATCCAAACCATAAACCTGTCGCCTCTATGCAGTTGAAGGGCTGGTACATACAGCCAGCGTGCGCCATAACTGGCGAGGGATTGCAGGAGGGACTGGACGCATTGTATGACATGATACTAAAGCGTCGAAAACTGAACAAATCGCATAAGAAGAAACGGTAGTAGAAATAACGGATGGATTAGTGCCTCTCTGGAAAACGACGCTTAGAAAGTTAAGTCTTATTTAGCACAATTGAATAAAGCAAGCACAAACACAAGCAAGAGATGAAGTGATTCCTTTTCAATTGATAAAGTATCCAAACCAAAATGAACATGATCTTTGCACCATTGGAATGTCTTGAGCGAGTAGAGAAAAGAGAGAAGTAAATGTTAAATATTTGGCCACCGCTGCACAGTGGCTCGTTGGGCGAAAACCAGGTGCAAAAATTTAATTTACTATTGTTCGGCCAAAATAATATTTTTTCTCTGTTGATTGAGAACTGCTTTGAGTAGGTTGGGAATGTAGAATTAAAAAAAATATTATAACTATAAGCAAAAAGAAAGTAAACCCGTAATTTAACAATTGCTTAATATAGTTTTTTTGTAAGATAAAATTAAAGCTTTTGTTTTAAAGTTTTTGACGGCCTGCCGCCTGCAATATTTGACCAATTTTTCTTTGATGTATCTTAAAATTTTGACTACAAATTGTAGATCCACATTAAGAAGTGCAAAAGTTTCAGATTTTGGCCACCTGTTTTTCAAAAACGATCTTTTGGTCCACTCTAATTTGTATGTTTGTTAGATCTGTGTGCGTGTGTCCGCCAGTCTGTGTGGTATGGGCGAGTTTTAAATAAAAGTGTATGTATCAGAAGAAGCTTTTGTGAATGCTCGGTGCGAGTAAATAGACAAAATGTGGACAGAGTGTGGAAGCTATCTTTGATGTGCACTCATATTCTTAAAATCGAACGGCAAATGCCATATATATTTTCGTTCATTCGAGGTCATTATTTTAGTCCGGACGGCATTTTTATTTTATTGTCTCTTACATTAGTTCGCTCGCTCGTACTACAATCGGTTTGAGGATTTGTTGGTAAGTGAAAATTGAAGTTAACCGGGTTACATAAATACGGCGAGTGTGCCCATTCGCAGCGGCCAAATCGTAATCGAAGGCAGGAACAATCACGAATGTGTGTGTATATATTGTTTTATTAAAAATACTCCAACTGACTAATTATGTAACATTGTGGTAGTTAAATGATTGTTTCCCTTCTAATCGCGGGCCCTAATATGAAGCCTGCATATACATACTACAAATGTATATATATGCACTAGCGCCCCTAATGTTTTCAAAAGAATTCGTTTTTAGCACCTGTTGAGCATGTTTATTATTGTGTGTACACCGGACGGCATCTATAATATATATATATACATATATATATGCATAAAGATATGTAAAGTGCATGATCCTCCAAAGTGATTGACGCCGCTCTGTGCTCAATCCCAAAATTGCATACTCCGCTTTAAAAATAAAAACGGAGTAACCATTCATACTTTCAATACCCCATTACTTCAAAAGTAGAAATCAAAGGTATTAGTTTGATCGATGAGAAAATGTGTGCGTGTACGCCCCAAAGTTTGAGCTTTAATGGTAAATTTTCTTGGTTTAAAAAATTGATTTTTGCTAGTGTGTCTTATTTCTTAAAAGAGAATTCATAATAAGTAAGAAAGAATTTCATGCGCATGAAACAATTTAAACATGGTCATGACAGATATATTCGATAAAGGGAACGTTACTAAATTGAACACTTTGTTGTATGCTTCAATATCATTAGTGGGCAATTTTAGGCACTCTGAACCTAACAGTAAACTGTCCAAATCTCTTAAAGAGCTTTCACCATGTTCAGACTCTTCCAGTGGATTGAAATTATGTAAAAAGGCTGTCCAAGATTGACTATAACTTTTTAAAACAAATTGTTAACTTTTTGGTCATGTTTAAGGAATGTTCTGAAAGCTGGAGCTCTGACAAGGAACATACCATGCATAATTATGCTTTTTGGTACAGAAAACTATTAAATCATTGCACAGAAAATTGATTTTACACCACAGTAATGCAACAAGTAAAACAACTTTGATAAAGCGCTGTGAACCAACTACATATCATTGTGTAGCACTGTTTTTGAATCCTCCTTTCAAAAAGTTAAGTCTCTTGTCCGCAGGAACACGGGATGATAGTTATTTCAAAAAGTAAGATCAATGTTGGAATTAATTAAAGGTTTCGAAAAGTCAAATAAGTAACTAAGAAAACAACTTTTTGGTACTTCTAATCGTTTCTCTGAATTTTTTTGAAGATTTATCAGATAAAGATGATAAAATATCTCATGATATATGTTTTTACACATTATGTTGAATATAAGAATCAAATATCCATTTTGTCGTTTTGAAAAGACTGTACTGAGTCTTCACTAATGCAAAAACTTGCACCGGAAATATTTAATGCGCCAACTTCATCAGCAACCAGTGAGAGAGTGTTTTCTACCTCCAGTGAAGTTCTAGAACAAAGACGAACTCGTCTGCTCGGCGACTATTTTAAAGAAATTCTATTTCTTAACAAAAATGTATCAATAAATAAATAATAAACTTATGTTTCAGAATTCCATTCCTTTATAATTCGAAAACAAATCTTTCAAATACATAAGTACATTGTACACATTTGTTTTTTCGGTATTCGGAACGGGCGAGACAATTTTAACACTTCCGGCGTGTCAAACATTTTAATCACACTTGATCTCCGTGTAGACAATACGTTTAAATTCCCTTGTAGTTTCTTTAATTTTTATACACAAAGGTTTTCCTAATTTAAGTTAACTTCGGTCTACCAAAGTCATTATACCCTTGTAGATTTGTAAATGTTATTTTGATTTTGTTAATTCGTAAAATTTGATTGACGACTATATGACAAAGTGATAAGAACTAGTATCAAATCGATACTAAAATATTAATTCAAAAAATGTCATTCTGATACAAATTAGTATAATTTTGATACTATCGAAAATATCATTTTGATACTATCGAATTATCAACTTGGTACTTGGAGTATTATAGATAATTCAATACGCAATAGTTTCAAATTGTTGACTAAATAGTGTCATTTTGATTATTACTTCTTTTTTTTGGGTGTAGGAGTGACATGGGGGATCATTACTTTACTTTATATATATGGGGCAAATTAAGAAAATAAATAGGCTCTGAGGGTGGGAAAGTGGGGTCGTCATGAATTTGTCAACGAAGAACGATTCATTAGACTGTTAGATCCGTAGTTGACCGTCTATTCTTTTCTTTATCAGATTTTTCATTAGAAACGGAATTGGAGAATAAATACGAAATGGATTCGAGTTCAGAAGTTGTGGTAAGTATATTTTGCGCACGCTCTGTTTGTTGATAACTTTCAGTGCCTCCCAGTAAAATGTCCCTTCAATGCGAATTGAATTTCATTTGGTTCTTTTTCACCATAATGACTAAGGTGGTGGTTGGAACAGAAAATGAGAAATCAAATTCGGACATTAAGGTGGAAGAACAGAAGCAAGTCGTAGAACCCGAAACCAAAGATAGTCAGGAAGACTCAAGTGACAGTGCGCCAATGGCGAGTGAGAATGTTTCCACTCACACAAACGAAGAAGGCGAAACGACGACAACAACAACTACGGTGATTGTCAAGACGGAGGCGAATGATGATGGTAGCCACACGGAGTCCACAACATCGACCACCACTGTACGCGTGGTAGCGCCGAGTGTGGATAATGCAGAGCCCGAGGAAGCTGCAATTCCACAGGCTTCTGTAGACGAGGCGACCGATACAGTTAGTGTGCCGGAAGCAGCCGCTGAGCTTAAAGAGCAAGCCAAGGTTGACGAAGTCACAGAAGCAGCCACAGAGTCAGAGACTGAGTCAGAAGAGGAGGAGGATGTGGAAGTAGAGCAGGAGGAAGAAGTAGTTTGTATTCCGTTACATATCTGAAATATCTCTGATTAAGCGCTTGCCGAGCTTCCTAAATGCCTCAAAGCTTACGCGTCCGATAATATTTGCTTGCGAAGCTTCAGCTACTCGCAAAAGTACAGATTTCGACTAAGATCACCAAATCTACAATTTTAAGAACTCTAATGAAGCCTAATGCTGAAGTACACAACCCAAACATATATATATATGTATATGCATATGAAGTGAAAGTGTGTGTGGTATCAAGTACTGCTTAGCATTTGATTAATTGGAATTTTTAAAGTGGCTAAGTCTCATAATAATTGATTTTATTTTTCTTGTGTACCTCTTTCGATAATAGGAGAACGATGCCACGGCAAAAGTGGAGGAGAAATTAGAAGTTGCGGAAGAGAAATCGTCCAGCCTTCAGGTAAGTCAACGCTGTCTTCTCCCAAAATATGAAAGTTAGTCAGTTTTGGGGCAATTTGCAATAGACCACGAATACGGACCAGAAACCGAACTCCTCAGATGACCAAACTGATGCAACTAACCAAGTCCCAAAAAGCGAGGATACCTTGGATACAAAATCTGCAAAGGTAAAGTTCCTGTAACACTATTCAACATCCAAAAAGCTTTACCCTGCTGTTCGGTTAAAAAAAAACATGCAAATGTTGAGTTAAAGGTCTATTTGGTCTATACTGCCATTTTTATGCCAAATAAAAATTTAATCCAATTCTTTGTACCTTTTTTGGTTCAATATTTCCTAAATAAAATTAATTTATTCTTTGCTCAACAAAGCTTATAGAAAACGTTATAAGTGGGATTCCACTTTTTTGTACATTTACAAAGAAACGAGACAATAATTGGACCAAATGATCTTAACCAAACAGCAGGGTTAAGGACGAAACAAATTATTTTTAAAAGATTTATTGTATACTGTTTTGAGGAATTTAGATGCATTTTTTAAATTTATCTTGAAAAGTGTTGCCTTATTTTATGTTATGTTTTTCGTTCTGTAAATCACTATAGCTTCTGCACAACTCCATCGTATTCAAAAGAGTACATACGGTATTATAGCCAACAAATCGGCCTACAAACATTTTATACTTTAAGTTAATCGGTTACGAGATATTTAGCTAGAATCCAATGAAGTTACGTTATTGATCTTTCGCGTTTAGATAGATTAGATCCCGTTTAGACTACATTCCAATAAGGCAGCAAAAATACTTTTTTAGGGACCTCAAACGATCTAAAACAATCTGACTAAATAATTTTCCCTTAATTTGTTGTAACTCCTTTAAAAAATAAAATTGCGTTAGTGTTAATTGTTTTTTTTTGGCAAAAAAATGTAAGATTTTCGGAATATCAAGATAAATAACTCGAAAACGTTTAACTTTAATTATAGACTTGTTGAAATTTCAAAAATTCATTAAAAAATTGTACATTACAGAAAAAAATCTATACAAAAAATAATCCAAAAAAGGGCAAAAAATTCTATCCTGGTTTATCTCATCCGCCATTTAAATCCTGTTGTTGTCTTTTCGTTTCGTCAGAAGGACTTTAATAATCAAATTCAGGACATCATTTCGGACATTGATATTAATATTAAGGCCCAGGAAAAGATCACACAACTCAAGGAACAAGAGCTGCAGTTGATTCAAAAGCAAAATGAGTTGGCCAATCAAATTCAGCAACAACAAATTCTGGCCCAACAGCTAATCGCGCAAAATCAAATGAAGCAACAACAGTTGGAGGCTCAGCAACAGCAGCAGCTAAAGCAGCAACAGCAGCAGCAACAGCAGCTGCAGCAACAGCAGCAGCAGCAACAGCATCAGCAAGCAGCGCAGCCGGAATTTCAAAACCGAAACCAATATGTAACGCCGGCCCACCAAAATGCCTACCATCTGGGCGAGCACTCCCACGATATTGAGGTACGTACGCATTATGTTAGAGAATGAGAGGGGGTCCTTGCTGGATCCCGTACCTCCAGTTAAGAATCAAGAAATCAATTTGTTACCGGCTGGAAACTCTATCAGGTAGAGTATGAGCCAGCCATATGTCAGTTAAGACAGTCGAAGAGCTATAATCCAAATTTCCCGATACTTCCGTTAAAATCCCATGTGTGCTACTACTCCCCACACGGAAAATGAAGTGTGGATAAATTACTCATAGGCGTTCTCGAAATTTCAGCATTTTAGAAAGCCAAGTTTATTGGAGAAAGATTAACAGACTTTTTTTTTTAACCATTATAGTTCACTTTAATGACCTAGTTTTTGTTAAAATCATTAACAACAGGCCAAAAAGTGAATAGTTCAAAAAATGAACTATAATTCAAACGCAGACCTTGTTCCTAAGTTCATTTTAATGACTAGTTCATTTGAACTCTACAATATAGCAGTTCTGCTAATCGGGTTTCCTAAAAATCGTGCAAGAACATACCTTTGTTTGCGTTTTAATACAAAAAACATATTTTCACACATTTCGTGTTAGAAAACACCCTAATTTAACAACTATAATGAAAATTATGAACAATGAACGGCTACTTTGTCTTCCAATCGTTTAAAAGGCTAAAAGCTGTAACTTTCATTTTGAAGGTGGTACACGGACTAAGTTTCAAGACTGGGTTGCCATAAATACTTTTTGTTGAGATTGAGCTAAGTTACTAATCCTTTGCGTTTTGAAGAGATTGGAACCCATACTTTGGGATTAGGCCTTAAATTTGGCCACATCGAAGGAGTATAACAGCCCTAAAAACGTTGTAAAACAATCACAAACCTAAAATCTGCTGCTTTTGGACTTCATTTCAATATGGAGCTTAATATGTAATTTGAATACTTTTTGGTAACCTAGAAGGAATATAACGTTCCAAAAACAATCGCTAACTTAAAATCTGCCGAATCTTAACATGACAGGTTTTCTAACTTCTGATAAGGCAAAAAGAGCCATAAAATGGAATGGCAAATGATCATACAAAACAACGCCGTTTTTAATGTCAATTCACTATGGGGCCTGCTCCGAATTTCGAGTCGATTTTCGTGTAAACGATTGTATTTCGAATTCAAGTTCAATAAAAGTATATGCAAGTGACAATCAAATCTGTGGTTACTAGATTTCGATGTCTTTTTCTCTCGAATTGAATTCACTTGGAATTAAGCAGCCGGTCTCAGCTGCTCAAACAACTACGAGTTTTCTAATACTTGATCTAGTAACCGTAGGTTTATTTATCACCTTCTTTATAACGATATTGAATTCGATGGCAAGATACTAACGTTTATACGAAAATCGACTCGAAATTCGGAACAGAGCCGTAAACTTAAAGTATTCGACTGTAAATGTAAATAGTGGAAAAAAATAGAAGGCCAACATCGGCTCCGCCGGATTGACCTATCCGGCCAATTGCGACAAATGTGCGTAGGTCTGTATTTAAAGACTTTTCGCAAAGTTTGGTTAAGATAGCTTTAAAACTGAAAGAGGAGATAGCATAGAAACAGACTTACAGACGCCAATTAACTCAGCTTCTCATGCTGATCAAGAATCATCATTGCTGAGTTTAAGAGCGCTAACATAAAAAACAAAAAACGTTTTTCCTACTAAAACTCATTTTCTAATTCTATGGCAACTATTAGAAGTAGTCCTTGGATCCGGGTTCGACTTATTAGTTGCATGCAGTAAAAAGAAGACCTCTGTGCAAAATTTCTGCTCGATAGCTTTAAAACTCAGGGACTTGTTTACGTAGAAACAAACAGACGGACGGACGGACAAAGCTCAATCGACTCAGCTCTTCGTCCTGTTTAAGAATATATTTAGTTTATGGGGTCGGAAATGAATATTTCTATGTGTTACAAACTTCTGGGCAAAATTAATGAATACTTTGCAAGTGTACAAAAATGGAGGAAAGATAACTTCGTTATTATAACCTTGCAGGATTTTGAATAAAATCTTAAAATCATCATAAAAACCGCCTAATTAATCATTTACACTCAGGCAGGTCTTCCTAATTAGAAGTAACACTTTCAGGTTAATGGGGTTTCTTATCTAGACCAGCGGTGTGCAATCCCTACCTTCCAACTGCCCCCATCCGTCATTTCGGAAAGAATAACAAAAAGAAAATGCATGTATTTCTTGGCAAAACAAAATACTCGCAGTGTGCGCGGCAGAGACTACGGCAGACAGATGGCTGCTCAACTCGAGGCTCGCTTGTAAGGGTTGTTTTTTCCGTTGTTGTTGGACTGCTCCCAAACTCAGGTTTTAAGAACACCGCTTCTAGATCAGCGGTTCTGATTTGGCTGGTTCTGATAAGTGTGCAGCCTATATATGTGCCAAGTTCAATCCAGATAGCTTTAAAACTGAGGAAGAAGATAGCATATCAACTCAGCTCGTCACGCTGATATGGTCGGAGACGCTTCCTTCTATGCGTTACGAGCATCTGGACAACTTTATAATACCGTCTAAAAGGGTATAAAAAGGGGCTACAAAAAATCTGACAATATAGCTTTCTTTAGAAGAGGAATTTTTGGTATTTTATTTATGGTTGCATGATCTTTAGATTATCCGAAAGATGTACATTTGCCTTAAAAGATTTTAAAAAGACTGCTTTCATTAACCCAGATCAAGATTTGCTGAATATTGATAGGGAGTTTCCAGCTTCAAAGATCGGACCACATGAATTTTACTTCGCATCTCTCTATTTTTTTTAATATCGGTATTGCCTATAGCCATTTAAATGGATTTCGGTCGAACCTCACATTATTTCCAAAAAGAAGGATTGGGATTCGCGCGGGATGAACACGAAACGCCGGGCCTAAACAATAGTGCTCTGGGTTAGAAATGCATTTGAATTTCATCGTATGGGTATAATGGTATTAGAGAGTCCAAAATACTTTCAATAATTACTATAGTGCAGGCCTTGTGTAGGGAGTATTATGGGCAAGGCTGTTTAAATTCTATAAAGTATACAAAATTGAGTTTTTATTAATAATAATGATACTTATGTATACAAATGTACATAAACTGACTACATCACACATTTGCCATATAATATATTATACATGCTTAAATACTTGGTACTATCCATCATTCATACATACAATACATATAATCAGATAAATACATGGTGAGCATGAGTCTATATACATGGGGGGAATGCTTGCTCTCTCGCGAGGCTTCTATAATTAGCCTGGGCTATACATACACATTTCAGCGCGAATTCGTGTATCTCTCAAGACAAATTTTTATGTGTTCTGATCGCTTGTATCGAAAACTGGGCGGTCATAATAATGCATTGTGTTTACACGTATTTGTAAATGTGCACAAATCGTTCAGATATCGAAAATCCTTATGGAGTTCGTGCGTTTTAGAAAGATGCCGCCCCCAATTAATTGCATAATAGAGCGAAAGCGCGGGTTTCGGCCCAGCGATCTATACGATCCCACTAAGCGCAAGATCCTACTAGAGCTGAGCACACAGCTGTGGCAAAGGAAAAAAGTATGTAGCCCCGCGAGCCTAATAAAAGTCCATTGTACTCGTAGTTATACATCCAACTTTCAAGATTAGTCAGAACGTTTTCCTATGTTATTAAAATAGGAACCACCCAAGCTAACGAAGACAGTTGATTTGCGCAAAATATTTACACCCGCCACCGATGCTCCTGAAATCTTGCCCAAGAACCGTAAGTATCACAGCCGCTCAGTGAGCGTTTGTACAAACAAAAAGGTGATACGTAAATCCAGCATCACCTATCATGCGAACATCATACCAAATGCTTCACTCATACATTGTGCTTTAGCGAATTATAAAACGACAATGGACCAAATTACGTATCGCCTTTTGAACGCCAACTCCCCCACCTACCTACATGCAACTGACTTTCAAATTTGTTTAAAATAGGAAAGCTTTATGCTTCATCGGCATTTTATTCTCCAACGCTGCATCCGACTGTGGAAGACCAGGTAGAGCTTGCCCGCCGAATATCGCATTCGTTGAGTGATATAAGTAACCAAAAGTCGAAGGGTCAAACCATGTATGTCAATCGCAAAAAGCGCTCAGTGAAATGGGTTCACGAAGGTTGTGCTCAAGGTAATAATAATGTTGTATGTCGATGCATGCTAATAAATGTCACTGTGTGTCACATGTCAGGGAATAATATTGTAACCGGAACCGAAAACCGTTAGCCGAAATTAACCGTTTTAAAGCAAGTACCGGTACCGAATTCGAAAATCAATATTTTTACCCCCGAAATTATCCGGAACCATACCGATTTTTAATTATTTTAAATATATATTTAAACAGGTAGGCAACCATGTGTATTAAAACGATAGGTTCAAAAATAAAAATTTCTTACATTTGAATGAAATTCGCAAAAAAATTCCTTAAAACCAGTCAAAAAACTCTTCTTAAAAGAAAATTTAAAAAAAAACGAGAAGGTAAAGTTAACTTCGACTGTGTCGAAGTTTTAGTACACTTGAAAAACTTTACGCCAACTGATTTGACTGGTAAAATATATATAGGATATAGATATCAGATATTTAATTTTTTAAAATCATTAATAATAAAAATTTGATACTATAAAAAAAACTTTTCTTAGTAAATCACATTTTCCGACCGAAGCAGCTATAGCAGCTATTTGCAATAGTCATCCGATTTCGATAAATTTTTTCAAAATTATGTTAAAGCATATAAAACTAATATATACCAAGATTGAGGACGCAACGATAGAAAACAAAAAAGTTTTTTTCACTAGAAGTAGTTTTATAACCGACCGTTTCTATGGGAGCTATATAATATAGTCATCCAAATTTGATACATTTTTTCAGTATTATGTGAATGCATATAAAACTTACATATACCAATATTAGTGACGCTACGATGGAAAACAAAAAAGTGTTTCTCACTAGAAGTAGTTTTTTGACCGACATTTTCTATGGCAGAAAGAATCATTTTGATAAATTTCCAGAATTATTGGACATAGCTCCAGACGGACGCTACGATGGAAAACAAAAAAGTTTTTCTAACTAGAACTAGTTCTTAGACCGATCGTTCCTATGGCAGCTATATGATATATTCATCCGATCCGGCCGATTCCGACAAATGTGCGGCCTGTGTGGATTTAAAGACTTTTTGCAAAGTTTGGTCAAGATTGCATTAAAACTGAGAGAGAAGATAGCATAGAAACAGACGGACAGACGGACATGGCTAGTTTTTGGACCGATCGTTCCTATATATGATATAGTCATCCGATCCGGCCGATTCCGACAAATGTGCAGCCTTTTTGTATTGAAAGACGTTTTGCAAAGTTTGGTTAGGATAGCTTTAAAACTGAGGAAGGAGATATCATAGAAACAGACGGACGTACGGACAGACGGAAATGAACTCAGCTCGTCATGCTGATCAAGATTATATATACTTTATGGGGTCGAAGATGCTTCCTTCTATGCGTTACAAACATCGTGACAATTTGAAAATACCCTTTCTGGGTATAAAAATAAGAAATAAAACGAGAAGGCAAAGCTAACTTCGACTGTGCCGAAGTTTTAATACACTTGAAAAACTAACTGATTTAACCGGTAAAATATATATAGAATATAGATATCAGATATTTAAAATTTTTAATTTTTTAGTAAAACACTTTTTCCGACCGATCGGTCCTATGGCAGCTATATGCTATAGTCATCCGATTTTGATACATTTTTTCAAAATTATATGAAAGCATATAAAACTAACATATACCAAGATAAGTGACGCTACGATAAAAAACAAAAAAGTTTTTCTCACTAGAACTAGTTTTTTAACCGACCGTTTCTTTAGCAGCTAAATGATATATACATCCGATCCGGCCGGTTCCGACATATTAGTTGCTTGCAGTAAAAAGAAGACTCTGTGCAAAATTTCAGCTCGATAGCTTTAAAACTGAGGGACTAGTTCGCGTAGAAACAGACAGACGGACGGACAGACAGACGGACAGACAGACAGACAGACGGACAGACAGACGGACAGACAGACAGACGGACAGAAGACGGACAGACAGACGGACAGACAGACGGACAGACGGAAATGAACTCGGCTCGTCGTCCTGATCAAGAATAAATATAGTTTATGTGGTCGGAAATGAATATTTATATGCGTTACAAACTTCTGGGCAAAATTAATATACCCTCTGCAAGGGTATAAAAAATCAAATTAAGAAATGTTAAATTAGGGAAATTACAGAAAAATTGCATTAAAACCGAAGTGGTCAAGCGCCCAACATGAATGGGAAATAAACTGTTTCTAAACTGTTTTATTAATTCGTATAAGGTACCATAACTCCCCTAAGTTACGGGTATATCAAAGTCCGGCAAGGTCTACTTAAACTTACGCTCTCGCTAAATTTCACAAATTCTTTAAATAATATTTAATTTGGGATTTCCCATGCATTAGAAAAATTTGATTCTGGCTGGGAACATATTGACTGTGGAAAAGTGCAATTATAGCGTAGAGTTTGCAAATTTAATAAAACGAATTAACTAACAACGAAGCTCTGAGGTTATCGCTCTATATAAGTAGTCTGCTGAGCGGAAAAAAAACTGAGCCAAAGACTTGCGAGTGGAGGCCATAAGGGGCGGTGTGTTAATCAAATCCTTTGTCGTTTTCCTGCTCTTGTAGTAGATGTTGTAGTAGCACCATTTAGACGCCAATTCACTCATCGATTCATTCTCATTTCAAGCTTAGCCCAATAACCCAATTGTTGTTGTTGTTGTTGCAAACTAACTAACATTATTTTTCGATTCGTTACTCAATTCGTAGACGAAGAAGATAGCGAAATTGAAACTCACGCAGTTTATAAAGAGAACTCAGATGGTAATTTGATGCCGGAACTAACCAAGATGGAGAAAATGCCGCTAAAGCTAATCATGAACCCAAGGGGACAAATGCGCGATTATAATTCACTCAAAGAATCAATTAATATTGAAACAGGTCTTTTATCACCTGACAATTGCGCTGAACTAATAACTGCACTGCAACTGCATAAGGGACGAGGTAAAAATTGCAACTATTTTCTTTTATATCTATAAGTATGTATGTTATGCTCTTAGTTATTTTTGTCCAGGTTGTCAAGAAACAATGTAGGCAGAAAATTGGAATTTATCGGACTTTCATAAGAATAAGTTATCGCTCTCGGTTCATATTTGTAATACACTCAGAAAAAAATGCCATCCTATATTTAGGTATGACCGGGATTAAATTAAGATCGTTTAAAAGATTATATCATTATTTTAGTCTTTTTTGATTGCATCATGTACAAATCAATTTTAAATTATATAACAAAAGAGTGAGAGTAAATAACAATCAAATTGAAGTATCCAGAAATATGTTTCTTTTAGTTTAAATGAATTTATAATCCCGAAACGAACATGAAATGAGTATTTTGTTGTCAGATTTGGATATTCCGAACGTAGTCAGCTTTTGACATCGTTTGTACTTGTTAAATGACTGAATTCTAGATTTTTTTCTGAAATAATTTGTGTGCATTATAAGAACCCTGTACTTTAGAGAGATTTATTTAAAACGAAGGCTAATTAATGCATTTATATGATTTTAGCAAAATTAGTAGGTTATTTTTTTTTTCTAAGTAAAAATTTTGTGAAAAACGATTTGAATAAGTTAAGCCTTATACGGCAGCTAATTCAGTCCTTTATTGGATAATGACAAAAATATGGGCGCTTATAGAGACTTACTAAAGTATTGGGAAACTATTGGAAATCGTATATCAGCCAGTCAGACTTTAGTGGGTTTCGCAAGTAGATGTTCTCTTTAAGCAAACCATAAAAAAAACGCAAATAATTAACATTTCTCTTTCTGCACATCATCATCGCCCTTAAATATGCTTAATCTACGCCTTCGCCTGCTTTTATGCCTACGAAACAACAACAACCGCCTAGGAGCCGAGCTGTTCGCCAAGCGTCGCAGAAAGGCTGACAATTGGATAGTTGATGAGACCAATGCCGGCACTCACAGTCCATCTGGTATTCCAGATTATCAGCCATATCAACCGAGGCCGGCCGCCTCGCCGAATATTGTGCCCGCTTATTCAGATGCGGGCAAACACCGTGTGCAATTAAATATACACCAGGATCAGCTGATTGAAAAGTATTCCAAGCCGGGGCTACAAGTGGTAAAATCACCTTGGGAGGCAGCACTGCAGACTGGCTCGGCAAGTACCGCCTTTTTGGAGGAGTCCAAGTATCGCAGTCAAACGCCGTCCGCATCCAATCCATCGCCGCTGTACTTCAACCGAGAAGTTGATGTGAATCGGGAAGAGTCGGAGGCAGCATCCCGTCAACAGGAGCCGTACAGACAGGTTTGTGCCACAATTTTGAATTACATTTTGTTGAGCATCCTTTAACCGAATCTCGATTTTAGTCGTATGCGGCACCGCCAGCTCCGGTGAATCCCCAACGGGAGCTTGCATACAAGCCCAGTGTGGCCCAAGGCTGGGGTGGTCGTAATGTGGAGCTGCCAAAAGGTATGGGTAACCCATAGCGATAGCCAATATTCAAAAAGGTTCATAAGACATTTAGGGCTATTCTGATTTTGACACTAACCATGTTCCAGAGTATTTTGAATACTATGAACCATTGCCGGCTGGCACAGATGAGGAGCTCTACTTTAACGAAATCGAGGACAGGTCAAAATATCCTACGGATGATTTCACAGTGGATGTGCAGAATAGGCTGCACCAGTTGGAGCAGTTCCAGCAATATTTTCTGGAACAGCAAAGACGCGAGATCGAAATTCTAAAGTATCGCGATAATGCTCGCCTAATGCGACTCCAAACGAAGCCGCACAGTAATCAGCTCAAGCCCAAAAAAATCGAGGAACATCCTCCAAGGGTCAATGCTGAACCAGAGGCAACCAATGAGCCAGTTAATGTGCGTGAGCTAATATCCTCATTTGAACAACAGACACTAAAGGAATACGAGGAATCGCTACGCTGCGTATACAACATGCCAGTGAAAAAAGTCGAAGAAAATGTTCAGATATGGGACAACCCAGGCAAGCTTCAGTGGCACCTCTTGTTCAGTGTACTCCACTTGACTTGTTATGTTTTTGATTAGTGTACACTCACACAAAAAACAAACATCCCAAATTTCCCACAAAAATTAGGCTTTACTATTCAACTTAGGGTCTTTCGCCATATTAATATTTATAATATATATGACCAAAAACCTTTAATATTAGAAAATTTAGTCGTAAATTTGTTTCAAAAACTATTTTAAAATTTAGATAATTATTTGCTAATTTTATGTCCTTTTTTTAATGTTGCATCCAGAGATACCACGCTGTGATATCATATAACCCCCAATTTCTACTTTAAATAGTCCCTTTTAAACTTCTTAGATAAAGCAGGGCGCGTGCCGTGTTTTTCTGCATTGTTTGTATTAACTTCAAGGGCTTTTATGCAACTTGACTGTCCGAAAAGATAGACACATTTCGCTCCTTGACCACAAGTTCTTTAAGATAGTTCAGTCCAGAGTGCACTGAATAGGATCTCACTATATTTATACACTGGAAAAGTGTATATTAATTTTGCCCAGAAGTTTGTAACGCATGGAAATATTCATTTCCGACCCCATAAACTATATATATTCTTGATCAGGACGACGAGCTGAGTTCATTTCCGCTTGTCCGTCCGTCCGTCTTTCTGTCTGTCCGTCTGTCAGTTTCTACGCGAACTAGTCCCTCAGTTTTAAAGCTATCGAGCTGAAATTTTGCACAGAGTCTTCTTTTTACTGCACGCAACTAAAGTGTCGGAACCGGCCGGATCGGGTGACTATATCTTATAGCTGCCATAGGAACTATCGGTCGAAAACTAAATCTTTGTGAGAAAAACTTTTTTGATTTCTATCGTAGCATCTTCAATCGAAGTATATATTAGTTTTATATGTTTCCACACAATTCCGAAAAAATTTATCAAAATCGGATGACTATAGCATATAGCTGTCATATAAACGGTCGGTCAAAAAACTACTTCTAGTGAAATAAACTTTTTTGTTTTCCATCGTAGCTCAACTAATCTTGGTATATATTAGTTATATATGCTTCCACATAATTCTGGAAAAATTTATCGAAATCGGATCACTATAGCATATAGCTGCCATATAAACGGTCGGTCAAAAAACTAGTTCTAGTGAGAAAAACTTTTTGTTTTTCATCGTAGCGTCACTAGTCTTGGTATATATTAGTTTTATATGCTTTCACATAATTTTGAAAAAATTGATCAAAATCGGATGACTATAGCCTTTGGCTGCCATAGGACTGATCGGTCGGAAAAAGTGATTTACTAAGAAAGGTTTTTTTCATGGTATCAAATTTTTATTATCAATGATTTAAAAATTTTAAATATCTGATATCTATATCCTATATATATTTAACCGGTTAAATCAGTTGGAGTAAAGTCTTTCAAGTGTATTCAAACTTCGGCACAGTCGAAGTTAGTTTTGCCTTCTCGTTTTTTTTTTCGATTCAATGGTTTCAGGCCGATTCCCGGCTCCGAATTTCCCAAATATATACTTTCTCATATGAAAAGGTAAAATTTTGAATTTCTAAAAACACATAAATGACTTCAAAATCTGGAAATTAATGTTTTAAATAAATAAGTCTACATGGATGCAACAGATACCCTACGTACTACGAATACTGTTTTTTTTTTATCAATTACCTATCGTTGAGTATTAAGTTCGGTTCGCGGACCGGTTCCTAAGCTTGTCGTTTTCGGTTTATAGCTTCTTTGATCGTTTAACATTTTTCCTCTATTTTTTTGCCTTGAGCGAATCGCTAAAAATAGCGAGATGATCGGATTAATTTTTGTTGAACAGGACGCATTCAATTTACTAAACTATTTGATATGTCAATCAATAGTCGGAAGCGTCTTAAACTTTTCCTTTACTTTCCTTTGAACTCGTAATAAATTATTTTTGAAACGCATCGTTACTAAATGATGCACATAAAATAATATAAGTTCTAAAAGATGATGCTCAGAAAATAATATTAGTTCTAAAAGAAACTTTAATTATTTTTTAGTCCGAACATTTTTCGAAAGAGATAAGGACAGGCTGGGGTTTAAGTTCGGAAGATCATAAATTTAGATGGTTCTGTTCATGGTGAGGTTCCAAACACCGAACCGAACCAGTTCTACTGGGTTTAGTTTTGAACCGGCTTGCAACCTTGATTGGACCTTGATTGCACACAACTACCATTAGAGCCAAGCAACAGTGGGTGCAAGATTATTTTAAAAAGAAAGAAAGGGTTCCAATCTCTTTTTAAATAATAATAGAGAAGGCAGATGGAACTTTTAATACACTTGCTAAAGTTCACTCCAACTGGTAACCGGTAGAATATATATAGGATATAAGTATCAGTTATTTATAAATTCAAAATCATTGAGAATCAAAATATGATCACGCTACCATAAAAAAAACTTTTCTTGGTAAAACACATTTTTCGACCAATCGAAACAATCAATCGAAAAAACAATATGAACAATAGTAGTGTTTCCGCCCCCGCAATGTGGAAAAGACCTTATATATCCCACAATTTTGAAGATAGATTTTTTGAACCTTTTGGACATATATTATTATCATCACTATTTATCGATGCGCCATACATCATTTCCTGATCAGATGAAGGATTGTAGAGTTGCCACCCCCGCAATTTGGAAAAAAAACTCATATTCCCACAATATTGAAATTAGATTGTTTAAACCGTTTAGGCAAAAATTTGAATCATCATTACTTATCGATCCGCCAAACACCGTTCAGTTGTCTAGTCTAGTCTAGTCGTCTAGTTCAAATCAAATAATTACGCTGGGCATTTTGTGATTTAATAATATATTTTTAAATAAATTTAAATAAAAATAATCGGGTATATCGAAGTCGAGCAGGGCCGACTTCAACTAACGCTCTCTTTCTTCTATAAGGCAAAATTATTGGGCAAATTTGTCTAGTTTTTAGAAAATGGAATTTTGGAATAATAGCTATTTAGGTAAACCCTTTACTTGTCTTTAATTGTTAAAACGTATCCTGTTAGAGAAATTAGAATACTGACTGTCTGTCGTCACTAACTTGGTAACCTTATATGTAATTATAATAATTTTTCCATTTCGCCTTAGGTTTATACATCCCGAAGGAGATCTCGTTGGCCAGCTATGCACCACCACCCAAACAGTACCAGGTTCCGGCTCATCCCCAACAGCATGTCTATCCGGCTCAAGGATTTGGTCATGCTGATACTAGCTACGACACCAATTACTCATCTCGACCCACACCAGCTACAGTGGCAGATTACGAGAGTTCAACGGCGTGCCCATTATCGAATCCCAATATGGGTTTTGGCACATCCGTGCCGCCCAAGCAACAGCTATATTCTCCTTCCAGTTACCAAAAAGTACCGCAAGCGTCGGTGCAGGCGGCACCACAGGTCAACTTCAATCCATCGCCCTTGTCGTTTGACAAGCTCTCCAAGTTTGAGCAGCCCGATCAGCGTAATTCTGGGCAGGGGTACCCAAATCAGCGTTTTTTGAATGTGCGTAACTCATCCCATGTGCGCAATGTATCACCTACTCCGTTCGGATTTGCCACTGGAACCCCCATTTCAATGCCATCGATTTCGCCGCAACCGCATTATGGGCCATCAGCTTCAGCACAGGCTCTATCATCCCAAACCTTTAATAATTGCGCTCGCGGTTGGGGTTCCAACTCCAGAGTTCCACTAGCAGCAGCTGGCAGTCTACCATACTCGGACTTTTAGATATACCTACCTACATATGCAGTTGCTAACGACTTAACGATTTACGACATATGTACACAGTATAACTGGTAAAACTATAACTCTTGCGTTTGTTTATTTGCGTCTTTGAAATAATAATAATAATAATAATAATTATTGAAAAACTCGAACAGATAAACAGTAGTTGTAATTTATGATCTTTGATTACCGAAATTTCCAGTTTTGGACCCTATATCTCTGAACCAACGTTTGGCACGGAATGACCTGTTTTGCCTCTCAAAACTCAATTTAATGAAAACAACAATGTACAAAATCTGCGAATTGAAAATGAAGACAAACAACTAATTGATGATTTGTAGCGCACTTTGGTCAGATTTTAGTGGCCACCGCTGCTCTTAACCAAATTTAGGACAATATTTGTGGTAGGTATGCTCATGGCTACGTGCAGACTCATTATGAAAGATTTATACGATCAGAAAGCTACTCAAAAGTGGCAGTCAGTTAGCTCCTGCAGGACAGCGCGACTGACCTGGCCAATACGCAGTGAAAAATGCTCAGTGGACCTACAGTCAGTGGCAAAATTATTTTGACAAGCAAATTATTAAAAATATATCATTATATCTTTCTAACAAAAAATCGGAATATGACATTTTTATGGCATACTTGTACAGAAGAGAGGTCCCCTTGGGGCAAATTAGCCAGACAACCCAGATTTTTTTTAGTGCGTTTTCTATAAAGTGCAGGGCAGTCGCATAGAAGGTGTTGGATGCTTTCTATCTCGTCCTCATTCCTACAGCTACGACAGAAGTCGTTGTGGGGTACGTGCATCCTGGCGGCCATTTGACCTATGGTGCAGTGCATCGTTATGATTCATATCATAGTCCTAATCCTGTTCTTGCTAAAGTGTAGGAGTTGGGAGGTTCGTTTTGGCGCATATCTTGGAATCAGAATATCCTGAATGGGTCTTTGTATGTCCGTTACCGCTTGTATCACTGGCTGCACTGATCCGTTCCTTGCACACTCGTCCGCAGGTAACCAGACGAGATTGATGGAATGCTGCTGGATTTGGATCAAAATGAGGCGCTGTTAAGTAACAGTACGAGTTGAGATACTTTTAAAATGTTGCCAGCGATTTCAACATGTTGCGAAGGTCTTTTAACACAGATAGGAAAACACGGTGGTTAGAGCGAGACGGACATTGTCTTGACGAGCGATAATAACAAAAAACAGCTGATTATTTCGCTGTTAAGTTTGTTGCGAGAGCGACAATAACAAAGAACAGCTGATTATTTCGCTGTTAAGTTTGTGGCGGCAGAGCAATCTTTCCCTCTAGAAATATTTACTCTATGGCCTAAGACACTCGACGCGTACGGTCACTCAGCGCTTGAGCGAGTGGGTGGGTTCGTGTAGCGCCCACACAGCCACACACACACACTTTCATGCAAACGTTGTCTGTCTCACTCTTGCGCAGTTACCTAAAGCTTTTGAGTTTACATATTTTGCTAAGTGCCTCACCTCATAGATACATCTTGGTTTGGCGGACGCTGCAATCATCGGAATGCATTGTTCTTAAGCCGCTCCACAAAACAGCACGACTTCAATTTGCGGAAAAAAACGTAGAGAGAAACTGGGTCCCGGTATGCAATTTTAATTTTATTTTGTTTATGCAGCTTTGTTGAATACTTTTCATTTAGATAATTTTTTATGATGTAAAAAAATTTAATCTTGACGGCCCAGATGGGTTTCGACACTATTGGAGAGATTTGCTTAAGGATCCTCTTATGTTTTCCAAAGCAATTTTGGAGGCGGATCCGCAATGGTTTGGGGAGCCTTTAATGCGTCTGGATGATATTGAATCTGTTCTAGAAAAAAACAAGGATTCCCATCGCCTAATAGGTCTCGAGAAACTGTTATTAGACCGAATATTGGAATTTCTTCACAACCCTCGAAATCGAAGGAGACACGGATTCGACTACACATTCCGTCATGCTGCAAATGCATATCCTAAAGAAGAAAATTAGGAAAATTACAACTTCGCTTGATACTCATGAGGAAATCCGTGCAATTGCTAAACACTGTTTAGAAGTATTTGACGAAAAACTAAAAATCAGCCGAGAACATAAAATATAGATTCTATATCCTATATATATATTCTACCGTTTAAATCAGTTGGAGAGAACTTTTGCAAGTGTATTAAAATTTCGGCACAGTCGACGTTTCTATTGCAATTTTTTTTTTTTTTAACATGTTTCTAAGATTCATGTTTTGTTTTTTTTTTTTTGAGTGTACACAATCAAACCCTGCAGGTTTCAACTTTAAGCTTTCCCCAAAAATTTTCTCTCTTTTTTTATTAAACCCCCCCGGGGGGGAACCACAAAATAAATTTTGTTTGTGTTTCCCCCACCACCACCTTTCTTTTTTTTTATAAAAACTTATTATATTTTTTTTTTTTTTCTACCCACCACAACAAATTAAATTAAATAAATAAACAAAAAAAAATCCCACCTTTTTTCTATCATATTAACAAAAAAAACGGAAATTTCCGGTCTCCATGGAAATCATGGAACTGCTGGCAACACTTTGTGCTTAATCGAGGATTCAGCCAATTGACAAGTAAGTCGTCAGCCCATTTGAAAATTCATTAAAAGACAAATACTTGATCTGAATGAAGACATAATTGAAAAATCTAATTTGCTAAGCCCATACAATTGTGTATGCAGATTTCCCAGATTCTATTTACTCACCGATCCAGCAAGAGTCAGGGATACTACAACGCGGACATCGTCCTTATGTGTGGATGTCCACATGAACGAGTGTGTACACTTGTTTATTGTTAGGAATCGTATGTTCAGAAGCAGACGGCACACATCCGAATTCCGCCTCTCTATCGAGACATTAGCAAGAAAATCTTTTGTTTTTACTGGTATCGGATGAATATAACGACTAGTTGCGTTAATGGCTGACCAATATGTCTGACTTGGCCAGCCAAATAGGCATAGAAAAGGCGCCATCACTTATTAAATTTGACATTACTCAACAATCATTGCTAGAAGAGATAATGCTATTTTTACTAGTCATGTCGTAACTGTTCCATAAGTGAATTGCAGGAACTGAGTTGTACACAACGGTTTGTTTGCCAAAAGTTTTTTTAGAATTGAGGAAAAACAACCGCCGAAGACGTATCATCCTTCACAACGATAATAAGAGCTCTCACACATCAACTAACCCAACAGAGTTTTTAAGAACTCATAACGTCTACACAGAAAAAAATAATATCAAATATTAAACCGATATGGGGCTGTGGAATTTCATATTTTATAAACATTATTTTTTCCATATCATTTTGAAACGAAAAAATAAACCAAACAATATCATATTGATACGAAAAAATATCAATACCAACTGTCATTAATAAAATTTTGATACAAAAAACAATCCTAATGTTATGAAAAAGGTTAAATTTATATTTCAACATATAAATTTCATCCTATTTAAAATGTATCATATCGCCTTTTTATTGATATGAGAAAATATCAGGGATGCAAATTGGCTCTAAGCCGAACCGAAGCAAACCGTACCGAACCGCTTATTTGTGCTCGAAAACCGAACCAAGGACCGAACTGGTGATCTTCCGAAAAAGCTAAACCTGTTTATCGATGAGTTTAATGATGTAAAGACTACGATTTGTACTGGTAAACTTAGATTTTAATACACTTGAAAAGTGTATATTAATTTTGCCCAGAAGTTTGTAACGCATAGAAATATTCATTTCCGACCCCACAAACTACATATATTGATCAGGACGACCAGCTGAGTTCATTTCCGCTTGTCCGTCCGTCAGTCCGTCCGTCAGTCTGTCTGTCTGTCTGTTTCTACGCGAACTAGTCCCTCAGTTTTAAAGTTATCGAGCTGAAATTTTGCACAGAGTCCTCTTTTTGCTGCACGCAACTAATATGTCGGAACCGGCCGGATCGGATGACTATATCGTATGGCTGACATAGGAACGATCGGTCGGAAAATAAGTCTTAGTGAGAAAAACTCTTTTGTTTTCCATCGTAGCGTCACCAATCTTTGTATATATTAGTTTTACATGCTTCCACATAATACTGAACAAATTTATCGAAATCGGATGACTATATCATATAGCTGCCATAGGAACGATTGGTCAAAAAACTAGCTCTAGTAAGAAAAACTTTTTTGTTTTTCATCGTAGCGTCACCGATCGTGGTATATATTAGTTTCATATGCTTCCATACAATTCCGGAAAAATTGATCAAAATCGGATAACTATAGCATATAGCTGCCATACGAACGGTCGGTCAAAAAACAAGTTCTAGTGAGGAAAACTTTTTTGTTTTCCATCGTATTATCACCAATCTTGGTACATATTAGTTTTATATGCTTTTACAAATTTTTGAATAAATTTATCAAAATTGGATGACTATAGCATATAGCTGCCATAGGACCGATCGGTCGGAAAATGTGTTTTACTAAGAAAAGTTTTTTTTATGGTATCATATTTTTATTATCAATGATTTAAAAATTTTAAATATTTGATTTCTATATCCTATATATATTTTACCGGTTAAATCAGTTGGAGTAAAGTTTTTCAAGTGTACTAAAACTTCGCCACAGTCGAAGATAGCTTTGCCTTCTCGTTTGTTAAGTTAGTGCAAGCGTTTCCACGTTAATCTAAATTTTGCCTTTGCTTCAAGTTTATAATTTAACTTTGATAAAGAGCTTAGTAAGCGTTCTTCTCGTTCAGAGAATAGACTGCTGCCTACTTTTACTAGACCATCCGGTATATTGTGAATATCATTTTACCTGGGAATCCAATTGATACCCTCCGTTTTGGCATTGCTATACCGTTCTTGAACTTATGGATGGCGCCTTCACATCTGTCTTTATTATAAAATGTACATTTATGTATAATAAGATCAGCTCACCAAGGCAATAATGAATTTTATGGCCGGATCGGAAACGGGATCAGGCGTTTTAATATATTATCCGTGAACATACAAAAACCATATTATGAAACGAACTGGTGCACAGTTGTTGCTTTCATCGGCCAAAAATAAAACGAGAAGGCAAAGCTAACTTCGACTGTGCCGAAGTTTTAATACACTTGAAAAACTTTACTCCAACTGATTTAACCGGTAAAATATATATAGGATATAGATATCAAATATTTAAAAATTTTAAATCATTGATAATAAAAATTTGATACCATAAAAAAAACTTTTCTTAGTAAAACACATTTTCCGATCGATCGGTCCTATGGCAGCTAGGGATATGCATCATCCTTCAAAAAGTTCCTCATGATAAGGTCACAATTCCTTCTTGAGTTTTATTTTTCAGCGAAATAATAGAACTAATGGAATAATCAATAATTATTTTTGAGTTTTATTTGTTTTGCTCAAAACTAATGATTATCGCCTAAGTTTTATAATTAAAATTCAGGGATGCAAACCGCTTGGAAATAAGGAGTGGTTCGGTTCTGTGGTTCACAGAAATTTTAAACCACAGGTTCGGTTCATCATATGGTTTTTATAGCAATCAGAACCGCGGTTTTGGTTCGGTTCAGTGGTTCACGAATAATTTCCGATTTTGCGAACTTTCTTAAATTAATCTTACTATATATTGAATAAGATTTCTTGGAAAGCATTTAAATAACTTCTATTCTTAATAGAAATATATTAATTATAATGACTGAAATCTGGTACCACCCATTGGTAAGCTGATAAATGTACTTATTATATAAAGACAGATGTTAAGGCGCTGTCCATAAATTTAAGGATTGTCTTGACGATCGAATATGCAATATATACCATAGCATTTCAAAATCGTTGCGTATAAATTGGATACCCTGTTATTATGGCGAAATCAAGATATAGAATGACCTAGCAAAAGTAAGCGTCAGAAAATCCTCTGAACGAGAAAAACCACGTACTAATCTCTTTAAACTTTAAGAATAACAACAATTAAATTGGGTTTTATTCTCCCTCACTCTTCTAGTGGCGACTGCGAGTCAACATAGACTTTGTTATTGTTGCCGACTGATTGGAAAAAAATTAGATTTTTATATTATTTTTGGTGTTTGCTCTTTCATATGGTCTCAGATCTTTTTAAACTCATCGATTGGGTTTAACTCATTGATTTGGTTTATTCATATGCGGTTTTCGGTTCGGTTCAAAATTTTCGAATAAACACCGGTTCGGTTTTGGTTCGGTTCACGAGCCCAAATAAACGGTTCGGTATGGTTTGGTTCGGTTCGGTTTAGAACCGGTTTGCATCCCTGTTAAAAATAATCATTATTGTGTGAGCAAATGAAAATAAATTAAACGAGAAGGCAAAGCTAACTTCGATTGTGCCGAAGTTTTAATACACTTTCAAAATCTCACTCCAACTGATTTAACCGGTATATATTAATATATAGCATATAGATATAAGATATTTATAAATTCAAAATCATTGAGAATCAAAATTTGATCACGATGTAATAATAAACAAAATTTCTTAGTAAAACACATTTTCCGAACGATTGGTCCTATGGCAGTAATAAAACTAATATATACCAATATTGGTGATGCTACGATGGAAAACAAAAAATTTGTTTTCACTAGAACCAGTTTTTGGACCGACCGTTTCTATGTCAGCTATATGATAGTCATCCGATCCGGCCTATTCCGACAAAAGTGCAGCCATACAGGCTGCTGTTACACCCAGAGAAATCTAGCACGATTAGGCAAGACTAAAATCGGCTTCAATTTAGTTTTTTTTCGTCTTGAATTTTCAAGAAGAAATTTGCTTGAAATCGAGAAGACTTGTGCGCTCGATTTGAGTTTGGTAGCAAGAGAGGTGAGGCGTTCAAAACGAGAGCATTTCGTTCTCTCGCTGTCTGGCAACTTTGTTCTAAAATGCTTACATTCAAGTAGATCTATTCTTGAATTCGAGAATAAATCATGCTTGAAATGAAGCCGACTAAATTTAAAACCGATCAGATCGAGCTTCAAAATTCATGCTTAATTTCAGTATTTTCTTTTTGGATCCAAGAAGATTCTGTCTTGCCGAACTTCTGTCACGAAATCTGCTTGATATCAAGCTCGATCTGCTAGATTTTTTCTCTTAGTGTAAAAATGTTAAAAATGGCCAGGGCTAAAAATACAAAAGACAATCCTCGTATATTCTGCTGGTACGTAGATAATATTTCGATGTTCATTTACTTTCAGGCACAATCTCCCACTCTTATAGAGAATATTCGGAGGCAACTTACCGATATCAACATGGTGGTGTCTTTTGTGCGATCGACATGTGCGGACAGCTCTTTTAATAAAATCAAACCAATCATCTTTTTGATCTTAAATTTTAATATTTGTCTCCAGCATATCAGTGCATCCTCATTTATCAATATCAACGGTAAGAAGTCCCTTGCTCGGAAATAAAGCAAAACTCAATTCGTATTAAAACTCTTTCAGATCTCACCAATGTGGAACGGCCCTTTTTTGATGACATAAGTCCAAGAAATGTCTCAGCTGTTGTTGATGAAACCGCGATTTTAAGATGCCGCGTCAAAAACAAGGGCAATCGAACTGTAAGCACAAACAATGACAAATTTAATCCCCTTTTATGATCTGTTTCTTGATACTTCGTATGCGCATTACCTTAATAAGGCAGAAAACCACCCAGAAAGATTAATCCAATTGACGAGCAATATTTTTATACTCTGTACTAAAGGTACAAAGGGTATATTGAGTTTGTTTAAGTGTATGTGACAGTCAGAAAAAAACATCTGCGACCGTATAAAGTATAAATATTCTGAATCAGCGTCAGTGGTTCCGTTTTTGAAAAGGTATAAACGGACTCACAGCTTATAAGTAGACCAACATGTTAGTTCTCAGCACTTAATACTTAAAGTTACCACTTTACGAGTTATTTAGCTTAAATTTTCGATAAAAGTCTTTTTTCAAATTTTAAACAAAGTTTCGACATTCAAAAAACTATTTATTGTTTTGTCCGATTGTATTAATACATAAATTGGTATTATAAAATAAAGCGATTGATGCTAAAAATCGTAGGATAATCTTCAGCGAACCACACATTACCAGGCTATCAAGCAGCAGGTGCTTCGTTTAAGTAATGCATAATGGGTAATTATTTATATCCCCCCACTGAGTATAAGGGTATATTGAAGTCGGGCTCTGCCGACCTTAGCTTTCGCTCTCGTGCTGGTGGAAAATCCTATCTCTCTATCCTATTTGTTTAGGTGTCGTGGATGCGTAAGCGTGATCTTCACATTCTGACCACCAACATATATACCTACACTGGTGATCAACGGTTTTCTGTAATTCATCCGCCCAGTAGCGAGGACTGGGACCTTAAGATTGACTATGCACAGCAGAGGGACAGCGGCGTTTATGAGTGCCAAGTGAATACCGAGCCGAAAATCAATTTGGCCATCATTCTGGAAATTGCAGGTAACAAACTTTAATACAACTTCGAACCCATTCAACTGATCATAACCATATGATTACAGCCGAAAGCGACACTAGGGACAGGAACTCCGACAGGCGCTACTATGACTCCAAAGGTTGTTTTTTGTATTCCCTAACTCATAATTCATAAGTCCTAATTAACGTTTCACCTCGTATTGGCTAGCTGCTCGAGCAAAAATACTGGGATCCACGGAAATACACGTTAAACGGGATAGTACGATTGCGCTGGCCTGTTCGGTGAATACGCACGCCTCTTCAGTATTGTGGTAGGTAGTAAAATGATTTCGTACTGCTGCCTGGTAAACTGAATCCCCCAATCCAAAAGGTATCATGGCTCATCGATAGTCGACTTTGACTCTCTGCGAGGCGGTATTAGTTTGGAAACAGAGAAAACTGATATCGGCACAACTAGTCGGCTCATGCTGACGCGGGCTTCCCTGCGTGACTCCGGCAATTACACCTGCCTGCCGAACGGAGCGATTCCTGCATCAGTGCGGGTTCATGTACTGACGGGTGTGTATAATAGATATCTTTTCACAAACACTCCGAATGAATGACTGACTTTTCCGGTGCAGGTGAACAGCCTGCAGCCATGCAGACCAGCCTTGCGACTGCACTTGGTGGATGTGTGGCCCTGATAATTACGTGTTTGATCATATCAGAAGAATCGTTGTTAAATATTTCAAACTTAGCTCCCTACATACATCGAAGCCAGAGATGACTAACTTAGAGAATCTAGCTATCAAGTGAAAACGTATTTTTAAGGTAATTAACGTACTTGTTGGGACACTCAATTGGAACCCATTCACCTGGCACTCGTTTCTTGATTGCAGACATATTCCAATGGAACGATTGTAAAAGAAGGTGTTTACAAAAAAAAAATATTCAATATAATTCCTATAGTCATATGTAATAAAATTATTAATAAACATATATGTAAATGGAAGCTAACTAAGTTGGCAACAAAGGAAGGGACTCTCTTCCAAATGTGGGACAAGCTTGCGCAGTGATGAAGAAGTAAAAGCGATGGTCTATTCCTTGAATAAAGTAAAATAAAATCTAAAAATACACCCCCAATATCCAACTGGATTTAGCACATATGGCGTAGCACTAGTAAAATCATATTTGTGACTTTTTAAAAGCGATTCGAGGGTCGTGAAGGTTTTTCAGCAATTTGTTTATTTGAAAAGAAATGAACTGCTTGTAATAATTACAAATTGAGCAAGATAAATTAAAGACTAGATAAATAAAAGAGCCTTTCTACAATGTACCCCTACTCACATCGTCTTAGACTAAAACTATAGTATATTACAGGAATTGGTATAATGGGAGCAATGAAACGACAATTGTATAGATCAAAGGTGCCCAATTACCAGTCGATTTTCGTGTAATCGTTTCTAATTCTAATCTATGAAAGTTGACACTCCCCACCAATAGAATAGGACATCGCTTATGTCTGTTTTCTGTTGACCACTGCTTCCAAACCAAGCATGATAGAGACTTAATTTTTTGTCAATTAAAGGTCATTTAATTGCTGCAATATATTCTGAAGAAAGACTTTGCGGCAAAGTTTTAAGTATTAACAACAAATTATTTACCAAAAACCGAACAAATTTGGGGTCCTAGTTTTGCGCCACTTGAATAGAACATTGATCGTTATCCTTGACATGTAAACTCATATTTTTCTTTGATCGATCTTTTTAGTTATTTTAGAATATTTAATTTAAAAACGAGAAGGCAAAGCTAACGACTGTGCCGAAGCTTAAGTACACTTGAAAAAGTTCACTCGAACTGATTTAACCGGTTGAATATATATCGGATATAGATATCAGATATTTATAAATTCAAAATCGTTGAAAAACGAGAAGGCAAAGCTAACATCGACTGTGTCGAAGTTTTAATACACTTGAAAAACTTTACTCCAACTGATTTAACCTGTAAAATATATAAAGGATATAGATATCAGATATTAAAAAATTTTAAATCATTGATAATAAAAATTTGATACCATAAAAAAAACTTTTCTTAGTAAAACACATTTTCCGATCGATCGGTCCTATGGCAGCTATATGCTATAGTCATCCAATTTTGATAAATTTTTTCAAAAATTTGTAAAAGCATATAAAACTAATATGTACCAAGATTGGTGACGATACGATGGAAAACAAAAAATAGAAGTCTAACATCGGCTACGCCGATGTTTTAAATACCCTTGCAGTTTTTAAAAGCCGCAACCATATATGATCCTATGGCACCTATATGCTATAGTCATCCGATTTTATAAATTTTTCTCTAATTGGTGAAAGCATATGAAACTAATATATACCACGATTGTGATGCTACGGTTGGAAACAAAAAATTTTTTCTCACTTAAAACTAGTTTTTTGACCGATCGTTTATATGGCAACTATATGCTATAGTCATCCGATTTGGATAAATTTTTTCAGAATTGTGTGGAAGCATATAAAACTAATATATACCACGATTGGTGACGCTACGATGGAAAACAAACAAGTTTTTTTCACTAAAACTTGTTTTCGGACCGACCGTTTATATGGCAGCTATATGCTATAGTCATCCGATTTTGATAAATTTTTTCAGAATTGTGTGGAAGCATATAAAACTTATAGATACCACGATTGGTGACGCTACGATGGAAAACAAAAAAGTTTTTCCCACTAGAACTAGTTTTTGGACCGATCGTTCCTATGGCAGCTATATGATATAGTCATCCGCTCCGGCCGATTCCGACAAATGTGCAGCGTATTTGTATTTAAAGACTTTTGCAAAGTTTGGTCAAGATAGCTTTAAAACTGAGGGAGGAGATAGAAAAAGACGGACAGACGGACGGACGGATAGACGGAAATTAACTATATGTATTCAATTCGTCATGCTGATCAAGAATATACATACTTTATGGGGTCGGAAATGCTTCCTTCTATGCGTTACAAACATCGTGACAATTTTAATATACCCTCTGCTAGAGTATAAAAACTGCTAGGGTATTTGAAACATCGGCGAGGCCGATTACAATTTACTTAATTTCGTCAAAAGGTAGATTGTCGATCGGCCAGACAGCCGGATAAGATGAACTTCCTTAAGTGCAAAATTAGAGAGTGGACAATAATAAAGTCGAAAGCAAAGGCTGCTGAAGTTTAGGGAGCCCATCCCAGAGTTGCGGCAGGATTAGCTGAATAACATTGTTTTCTCACATGTTTATTGTAAATACTAACGGCAAAATTAAGTTGGGAAAATTTTGAAAATAAGCTTTTTTCAAAAATGTAAAGTGCGATCTGCTACCCACCCAACGTCGAACACAAATCGCCGGGGCTGAGAATGGGGATGGTAATGGTTATGGTCTAGGTGTATTTGCAAAAAAGCCGAAAATTGAGAAAACTCAGATTTACAGACCCGCTGACATCAGGCGCGCCAAATAGCAAGGGCATGACTAGTGGAAAGACTTGATTTGTGAAGAGGTTCGGCAGCCAGCAGATGCAGAGAACTGCTCTCGTATTGTAGCAGTATAAGCCCAGCAAAGCAAAGTATATTACACAGATTTACTGTGTGCGGGTGCGCCGTTTTGTGTGTGTGTGTGTCGACAAGAGAGTATTTATATTCAGATACGCACATGCCCGCCTATATATATATGTACATATATAAATACATACAACAATAATTTCTCAAGAAAATATCTGAATTTTGGTTTTTTTTCGAAAATGTATTCCATCTTTTTATACATGTTCTCAAACATTCGATGTTATTCTAACGGTTTAAGTCGTCGCGTATTCCATTCGATTTATATATTTTGAAATAATATTAAAAAGTGGATAGTTGCTCGACCTTTAGTTTGTTGTGTGAAGTTTGTTTAATATTCACAATAATTGTGACACAACACAGATGCATGCGTATACAATAACGCGAGAATTATTGTGAGTGCTAACCGATCTATGAAATGCTTCAAGTGTGAATATTTTTGAGTTTATAAATAACCAGCGTGTGTGTATAATATGTGTGTACATGACATTATTTACGAGAATTGCAAAAGTTTTGAACACTTGAACACAGATTGATAACTGGAGATATATATAGAAGGACTGGAAAAATGAACTGATTGTGAGTATGGACAGTCGAAACTCAAACATCTCTGAGTGCACATACCACACCCATGATAAGCGCAGAGAATCCATAGTTTTAGACACAAATATATATTAAAAGATATTTAGAATGAAAACATCAATTTAAACCATCTTTCATATCCACTACCAACTCATCGCTCCTTCGTTAGTCAGGCAGGACAAAGATTAAAAGGTTGAAAATCTGTGATCCTTCGATTCAAACAGACGTTGTGGCGTAGCCAAGATTCAATTCCGACACCGCACATTGGTTCAGAATCCAAGTGGGCCGGCCAAAATGTCATAAATTGCTTAAGCTGTTATAACAGCCACCCAGCGCAGTCCGCTGCGTACACTCTTAGGACTCCCTATACGGAGCGCCATACCCTCCTGGGGAATACAAAGTTAACTTTGACTATGCCAAAGATTAAAAATACTTGCAAATACACACTTACACTAATTAATTCATTAAGGATATAGACATCAGAAAACAAAATAGTCTTTTCTACTAAAACGTATTTTCTAACCGATCGGTCCTATGGCAGCTATTAGATATAGTCATCTGATTTTACCCACTTTTGCAGAACTGTGTGAAAGCATTATGAAACACAAAAAAGGTTTTTTATACCAGAGGGTATATTAATATTGTAACGATGTTTGTAACGCATAGAAGGAAGCATCTCCGACCCCATAAAGTATATATATTCTTGATCAGCATGACGATCTGAGTTTTATTTCAGTCTGTTCGTCTGTCTGTCTGTTTCAATGCTATTTCCTCTCGCAATTTTAAAGCTATCTTGACCAAACTGTGCAAAAAGTCTTTAAATACACATTGGCTGCACATTTGTCGGAATCGGTCAAATCGGATGACTATATCATATAGCTGCCATAGGATCGGTCCAAAAACTAGTTCTAGTGAGAAAAACTTTTTTGTTATCCAATGGTAGCGTCTTTAAAAATCTGCCATGGTATTTAAACATGTAATCCTTATATTTTTATGCACTTGCAAAGTGTATATTAATTTTGCCCATCAGTTTGTAACGCATAGAAATATTCATTTCCGACCCCATAAACTATATATATTCTTGATCAGGACGACGAGCTGAGTTCAATCCCGTCTGTCCGTCTGTGTGTCTGTTTCTACGCGAACTAGTCCCTCAGATGTAAAGCTTTCGAGCTAAAATTTGGCAGAGAGTCTTCTTTTCACTGCACACAACTAATATGTCGGAACCGGCCGGATTGGATGACAATGTCTTTTAGCTGCCATAGAAGTGATCGGTCGGAAAATAAGTCTTAGTGAGAAAAACTGTTTTTATACACTTGCAAAGTGTATATTAATATAAGTTTGTTACGCATTGAACTATCAATTTCCGACCCCACAAACTATATATATTCTTGATCAGGATGACAAGCTGAACTCATTTCCGTTTTTCCGTCCGTCCGTCTGTCCGTCTGCCCGCCTGTCTGATTCTACGCGAACTAGTCCCTCAGTTTTTAAGCTATTGAGCTGAAATTTTGCACAGTATCTTCTTTTGACTGCACGCAACTAATATGTTGGAACGATCGGTCGAAAAATAAGTCTAAGTGAAAAAAACTTCTTGTTTTCCATCGTAGCGTCACCAATCTTGGTATATATTAGTTTTATACACATTTCTGGAAGGTTATATCAAAATCAGATGTCTATAGCATATAGCTGCCATAGGACCGATCGGTAGGATTTGTGTTTTTTGCTAAGAAAAGTTATTTTTATGGTAGCGTTATCCAATTTATTTAATGGATTTGAATTTATATATATCAGATATCTTTATCTTATATATATTCTACAGGATAAATCAATTGGAGTGAACTTTGCAAATGTATTAAAACTTCGTCATAGTCAAAGTTAGCTTTACTCCAACTGATTAAACCTGTAAAATATATATAGGATATATATATCAGATATTAAAAAATTTTAAATCATTGATAATAAAAATTTGATACCATAAAAAACTTTTCTTAGTAAATCACATTTTCCGACCGATCTGTCCTATTGCAGCTATATGCTATAGTCATCCGATTTTGATAGATTTTTTCAAAATTATGTGAAAATATATAAAACTAATATATACCAAGGTTGGTGATGCTACAATGGAAAACAAAAAAGTTTTTCTCACTAGAACTAGTTTTTTTACCGACCATTTATATGGCAGCTATATGCTACAGTCATCCGATTTTGATAAATTTTTTCAGAATTATGTGAAAGCATATAAAACTAATAAATACCACGATTGGTGATGCTACAATGAAAAACAAAGAAGTTTTTCTCACTAGAACTAGTTTTTTGAACGACCGTTTATATGGCAGCTATATGCTATAGTCATCCGATTTTTATAAATTTTTCCAGAATTATGTGGAAGTATGTAAAACTAAAATATACTAAGATTGGTGACGCTAAGATGGAAAACAAAAAAGTTTTTCTCACTATGACTTATTTTCCGACCGATCGTACCTATGGCAGCTATACGATATAGTCATCCGATCCGGCCGGTTCCGACAGATTAGTTGCGTGCAGCAAAAAGAAGACTAGAGAAGACTTCAGCTCGATAGCTTCAAAACTGAGGGACTAGTTCGCGTAGAAACAGACAGACAGACGGACAGACAGACAGACGGACAGACAGACGGACGGACGGACGGACAAGCGGAATTGAACTCAGCTCGTCGTCCTGATCAAGAATATATATAGTTTATGGGGTCGGAAATGAATATTTCTATGCGTTACAAACTTCTGGGCAAAATTAATATACACTTTTCAAGTGTATAAAAATTAAAACCACTTAAACATTCTACATGGGGCCGATTGTATCACACTTTAGTTTTTTTTTTTTCAATATTCAGTTTTATATTTGCTTCACCCAGCTTTATAAAAATTTTCCCGTAATTTCTTTTTATTTAGGCCCAATGCTTATCTAACCTTACCTAACCCAACTCTTAAATGGATGCCTGTTAAGGTCGGCCTGTAAGTCAGCAAACTGAATTTTTGATCTCTCAAACTGTTTCAGATGGCATCATATTTAAAAAAGCCAAGTATGGAGGTAAAACAAGATAGCGAGATCAGCTGCACAGGATCAGGATCGGGATCGGGATCGGGTCCCCAATTGCTTACTTTGCGCCGTCCAATAGCAGTCGTAAAAAAGAGATCAGGTCCATTGGAAGATGTTCTTAATGAGCTGGATCATTCAGAGCATGCGACAAAAACATCAGCTAATCTGACAGCTCGATCGTCCTCCAATGGAAGACGTCGTTGCAGCACCAAGGATAAAGAAAAGAAACGAGAACGTTGGTTACTAACGCGCAAAACGTGGAGGTATATGACAGATGCGGGACGAAAACTTTTACCCGACAGCCTGCATAATGGGGCAGAGAGCATTCCCATGATTGAGGCACAGTTCCAACGTGTTTGTGCCTCGGAGCCGCGTTTCATTTTATGGCGACGAAAGTCCTCATATCCGGGAGCCATGAAAAGCTCAAAACGGCGACTCAAGCTAATGCCGCGTCACAGCCGGGGAGGGGGAGGTATTAATCCGATTCCAATCACAACTATACAAAACACAAATGCAGATCAAACGATTGAACTTTTGCAGTCCTATCTAAAAATCCGGGAAGCATACAAAACTGCTACCCTATTAGGAACCAAAACTATACGACCCGATCAAACTTGCTCACCCAGCGCACAGCGTCCAATGTCTATGGGTGCAGGTACGGGTCCAAATCTCGAAACTGCCGAAACTGAGCTCTTGGGCCGCCTCAAGTCACTGTCTCAAAGCTCTTTGATGGGTCTGGAGCTGTCCAATATTACACCTGAAATTCTGGAGGATAAGGCACTGCTTAAGAAGATATACAACATGTTGAAAAAACAGCAACTGCATCGCCTCTTACATTCCACTGAGCCAACGCCAACTAAATACCACATGGATCGTGCTGTCTCACTCTCAAGTCTGAGCAATTTGAGTGGCTACGAGAATACCATACAGAAACAAACCCCTTACGTCCCCCTGGTTTTACAGAATTATTCGAATAACATTAAGTCGTCAAGTACAATTAAGAAACGCCAACGTATGCCTCCCCAAACTTTGGATCTTGGCCCAAGCCGAGGACTAACTCACTCACCACATCTCAAGTATGTGCCTCCTTCGCAGTCCAAGTCACTTACCTCTCAGGCACCTAGCCACCGGACGAAGAATGAGCGAAGCTTCAACTCCTGCGGAACTCAAACGAGTTTCATACAGCTCGCCGAGCTCCGGCTTTTAGCCGAGCAATATGAAGCAATGCTGGAGCAGTGCCAAAGTAATTCTGCCTCAGCCGCATCTGAGGAAGAGTCGGAAAGGCAGGCTGCTCGGCGTAGAAGCTCCCTGGACAACGAAGATATCTCCCAGTCGGTAAGCAATACCATCAAGCGCTACCTGAGAATGGCTAGAAAGAAGAGTGTGCATGATGCGGATGCCAGTCGATTTAAGTCGATTAATTATGATCGAAATTTGCGCAATATCAAAGCGAAAGGAGAAATCAATCCACCTGGCATGGATGATGGCTTGGATAAGGCGGTGCAGACGCTGAACGCCTGGCCTTTAATAGCACTGGAGTGCATTCGTGGTCAGGAGAGCTCCTACACTTTGAACAAGGCACACTTGGAATGGCAAAAGGATTTGGATGAGCGTATTAGCAAGAAGCTAGAGTGGGAGCAAAGCCAACGGGCCAAAGAAAAGGACCAACCAAATACATCAACACCTACCTCGCCCACCAACTATGCCAAGCTGGAGAGAGAAGCTCATGGCAAAAGTGCCAGTGGCCTGCTCACTTCCAGCTCCCAGTTTTTATCAAATATTTGGCATGGCCATGGGCACAACACATCTCAAGTGTCCCTAACACCAAATATAAGTAAGTACCCTTATAACCCCCCAGAAACGCTTGGAACTCGATCTCGATCTCGTTAGTCCTGATCCCATGCCCAACGATATTTTGATTCATTTCACAGGATAACTCTTTGCATGTTAGTGTTCAAGCGACTTGTCCTGGGTTTCTTTCAGATGCCCTAAGCGAAACCACAAATATGCAGAAATCAAAGTCCTTATCAAATGTGGGCCAATTTGTGACCAAAAGGATATGGAGAAGCCGTTCGAAGAGTCAAAATCGACAAAATTCCGACAGTCACGACTTTACCGCTCTGAATGGTCAGAAATGGACTCCCACGGTAAGACCGAGGCCAGACGCCAGATAAAGCAGTCTTATGGCATAATGTGTAATCCTCCCACAGGAGAACTGTGTGTGGACTTCAGAGCATGGTGACAAGTTCTACATAACCGAGACTTCATTGGAAAAACTCTCGGAAACAGAAGCCGAATTGCTTAGACTAATTGCGGTTGAAAAAATCAAGGAACTCAATATTGGTGGTAATATAGGTACGATTTGCTTTTTGAGAATTGTAACGGCTTAAGCTCTTTTCTACAGAATTAATAAGATCCAGGGACCGTAACGTTTACAATCTAAATTATACTAGCTATATACCTAACGCCGCTCGGGTTCAAAGTTATCAAAAAAAATTTTAAAAAATTTTAAACCGCTATGCGAGTGTTTATAATCAAGTTTAAGCAGGTTGGTAATCGATTTTCACAAACTGGTACGTATCCCGTTGTACATCCCGGAAAATTTCTAACTCCATATATCAGATATGGCTCTGAACCACTTTGGAAACGGTTCAGCGAGTTATCTATATGATAGACGCAAAAGTATTTTTAAATTAAAAATATTTTAAATTTAGAAAATGATTTGTATTTATACTAAATTTTAAATATTAGCACAACCCTACTATTGCAGTTTGACCATAATCTGATACACAATCATTCCAACTAGACTTTCGAATAAGAATTTGAAATGTCTTGAAATTCTGTGGCGCCGCCCGATTTTTCGAGATATTCACTAGCCAACCCTCGTCAAAACTTCTAGAGACTATTGTTTCACCCCCGTTTATACCTAACCAGCTCCCCAAATTTCTAAGATATGGCTTTGAACCTCTTTTGAACCGGCTTAAACGCTTTAGAACCGGTTATAGAAATACTGACTTTTTCGCAAAAATATATTTAAATATTAAACCATCGAATTAATTATGTATCTAGGGATTTTTAAATAAAACTACAAAAATATCGACATTTATTTCATCTATAACAATAAAATCTTATAATCAAAAATAGATTTCGAAAGAAAGTCTCAGAAGCGACGAATTATTCCCAAAAAGAAGGCTATAACCACCAGTTTCTTTGACCTCGGACGAAAGGATGATCACAGTAAGCTATCGATAATCAACTGTTTATCCCCAACATGTCCAATTTTTTGTTCGCACAACTTGGCAGACGGACGCGAAGTGTTATTTGGCGCAACTCTGGAATGTTGCTTGTCTAGAGAAAGTAATAGATGCGCGGATGAAGGGACACGCTCGAAGCCTTCACTAATCCATTCAGTATTTCGTGGTGGTGCCAGTGCCAGTGGATCTGCTATCAAACTGAATGATAGTGTAAGCCAGTAACTTTAACTGCTGCTCGACACTTCACACAATGCTTTTGATTGCAGGTGCGTTCTTGCGAAAGCTTGCCCACTACCGATTACTACTCCAACTTGAAGAAACCCTCTTCGGCCAGGTCCATGCAAATGTCTCAGAGTCAGTTTGATATGAGACATAGCGAAATGGATTTCGAGAAGCCGTTATACGCTGAGTGCAGACGACCACCATGTGAGCTGAATGTACCCAGTTTTTTGACTAATTGTATAGATTACTTGGTGGAGCATGGGCTGAAAAAAGTCGGTCTCTTTCGAGTCAGTACGTCTAAGAAGCGTGTAAAGCAAGTAAGTCTAAGCAAAGACGCCTTTTCGATCACCTTTATCTTCATCTAATCTTTTGGGAACAGCTGCGTGAGGAGTTTGACAAGAACTGCCATCTGACGATACCCGATGACACATGTCCACATGATGTGGCCACCCTGCTGAAAGAATTCTTAAGAGATTTGCCAGAGCCCTTGCTTTGCAAGCGACTGTACAGCACGTTTCTGGAAACTCAAAGTATGTGGCTCTCATTTATGTTGACCTCCAATTTTGTCATAATCATTTTAAGGCATTAATAAGCGCCATCGCTTTGTAACTAGCTGGCCTGAAATCGAAATCCATCTGCCATCTAGCTCTATACATAATATGAACTTTATTTTCAGGGATACGAAATCGCCGCTTACAGCTGGAGGCCATTTCGCATCTAATTAAACTGCTACCAATTGCTCATAGAGATACACTATATGTCTTGTTGCGATTCCTGGCAAAGGTAGCTGCCCATAGCGATGATTTAGTCGATCATGAGGGCAATCTGGAGTTGACGGGCAACAAAATGGATAGCAGCAACCTATCCACAGTTTTTGCCCCAAATATTTTGCGTGGGGTAGCTGACACTGCGGCTGAAAGTCGAGAGCAGGAAAATATGAGCGACGCTATCAATGTGATTAGGTGAGGCAATTCCGCTTATCTTGGCTACTACTCTACACAAAAAAAACTCCTTTGCTTTAATGCTAAATAGACACAAACGAAGAATTTTTAAAATTTTCTAGCTTGAAAATATTTGATTATAAAAATCTGATACTATAAAAAAAACTTTTCTTAGTAAAACACATTTTCCGACGGATCAGTCCTATGGCAGCTAAATGCTATAGTCATCCGATTTTAATAAATTTTTTCAGAATTGTGTGGAAGCATATGAAACTTATAAATACCACGATTGGTGACGCTACGATGGAAAACAAAAAAGTTTTTCTCATTAAAACTAGTTTTTGGACCGATCGTTCCTATGGAAGCTATATGATATAGTCATCCGATCCGGCCGATTCCGACAAATGTGCAGAGTATTTGTATTTAAAGTCTTTTTGCAAAGTTTGGTCAAGATAGCTTCAAAACTGAGGGAGGAGATAGCATAGAAACAGACGGACAGACGGACGGACGGACAGACGGCTACGCCGATGTTTTAAATACCCTTGCGGTTTTTGAAAGGCGCTACCATTGATAACAAAAAAGTTTTTCCCACTAGAACTAGTTTTTGGACCTGCCGTTTATATGGCAGCTATATGCTATAGTCATCTGATTTTGATAAATCTTTTCAGAATTGTGTGGAAGCATATAAAACTAGTACATACCACGATTGGTGATGCTACGATGGAAAACAAAAAAGGTTTCCTCATTAGAACTTGTTTTTGGACCGATTGTTCCTATGGCAGCTATATGATATAGTCATCCGATCCGGCCTATTCCGACAAATGTGCAGCCTATGTGTATTTAAAGACTTTTTGCAAAGTTTGGCCAAGATAGATAGGGAGGAGATAGCTATATAGACTCAGCTCGTAATGCTGATCAAGAATATATATACTTTATGTGGTCGGAGATGATTCCTTCAATGAGTTACAAACATCGTGACAATTTTAATATACCCTCTGCAAGGGTAAATCCACAATTTGGGCATTTTGTGATTTAATAAAATATTCTTAAAGTAACCTTTCCCTGAGTAACGACTATATCGAAGACGAGCAGGGCATTTAGAAGCTTACAAAACTTTTTCATAATTTTGGCATCAAAATAGTAAAATGTTGCAACAAACTCAATATTAAAAAAGTTTTTGTGTTTTTTAACAAAGTAACAAAAATTGGTAAAAAAAATCGACCTTATCAAAATTAGAAGACACTTTCGGTAATTTAGATTTTGTTTTTGTAGATTCTTAGCATCTGCCAACATCAAAAATACGTTGCTTTCTTCTATGCGTTACGCATCGCAGCAACTTTAATTTACCCTCTATCATATACTTATGTTACAACAATTTTCTTTTAAATTTTAGAACCATGATCGATCATTATGAAGAAATCTTCAAAGTTCCACCCGAAATGCTTGACTTGGTTTACTCCCATATGTTGGATACATGTCCCGACAAGCTATATGATCTTATTACCAGTAAGAGCAATGATTCAGAATGGTAAGAGGAGAAAGAAAATGTTAAGGAAGTATGTAAGATTTTATGATTTGCTTTTGTTTAAGGCTAGAAGAGTCGACCGTACAATGCAGTGATCAGGCCAGTTCGTCTGATGAAATTGTTGAATCACCCAGGGAACCCATATTACGGTAAAATCGAATGCTCAATCCTAATCCTAATCACACTTATTTATGAAATGTATATTATAGATATGGTAGTGTCGCCTCCAATCCTCAGGAGCAGAAGGAGGTCAGGCGACAATCGATACCCGTGCTACTAGAAAACTTGAATGTTTTCTCAGCCAGTTTACAAATATCAATTCCAAAGGAGCCGGCAGGTAAATCGCATTCATTGTTGAACTGAAAATTCTTATTTAAATCAATTTAAATGTGCCTTGAAGGCCGCGAAACGCAGCCGAATAAGATGACGGAGCCCAAATTACCAGCCAGCATTTCAAATATTGGAGGGGCAACGCTGAGTGCCAAGACAGCGGAATTTGAAAGAAACTCCAATGCAACGCAAACTCCTCAAGTCGTGCCGCTGAGAAAGAAAACACTCTATAAACGCCAGCAATTAATATCCAGTTCAAAGCGAAGCTAAGACATCCGCATCCGCTATTCTATTCTGTACTTTTGTAATTGTAGATATATTTAAATAAATATTGATATATTTATTTATGTACTTTATTTGATGAAAATATATGTGTGTTTGCCAAAGTCTCCGTTTCCGTTTGCTGTCTTCCTCTGTCCATTTCTTTATTTCTGTTAATTGTAAGCACTTGTAGTTTATACTAAATTACAAACAGCATTAGCATAAGATTATATTCACAGCCAATTCGTAAACGTACTAATAAATATTGTTTCTTTTTTGTTTTTGCACATGCCCGTTGTCGTTGTCTTATAACTATTATTGTACTAAGGTTAAAATAGTAAATTGTTATGTAAACTTATAGATTTATGTATGTATGTATGTAGCGTACCTTCGGTTAGTCTTTGAAATAAGTACATATTCATGTATGTGTATGCCTCTCTTAGTGTTGGGTTAATGTAGAGTTCATTTTACAAAACATGTTCACTTGTTCATCTCATCCAAACTGAACTAAAAAAAGGCAATTAAAGAAGAACCTTTGAACAAAAAGGTTCTGCTAGATTTATTCAAATGTTGTATGTACGGGCGTATGTATTAACTCAACCAAGTCCAGGGCCTGGTACAGAATCTGGCTCGAATCTGCAACGGGACAGTGCTTGCTTGTTTGATAGCTTTTGCCCAAATTGACCAATTTAAGCTGAGCCTGATGTAATAAGTAAGTACATAGACCCGTGTATGCACTAACATTCACTTGACTCCTTTGGAGTTACGTTTGCTTAGAAACTAGCTTAGGAATTTTATACTATTTATTATATAAAGCCTGTATACGCCGACTGTATATTATAGAGCGACTCCAACACCAGTAAAACGCACTTTTCGCAATACCTCAATGTATCCGAATCTATGCTATAATATTTGATTAGATTGGGTTTCATTCAATATGACGAAATTACATATTTGTAAATGAATATGCATTGAATTGTTGTTCTCACTAAGCCTACTATTGTCATAACGTGTTCATAACGTGTAACTTCTTATATAAGTAGGACTCTAACACGTAAGATATTTAGTCTTTATTGTTTACTTGCCTTTTCCTTTTGAATATAGAGATGCCTGTTTCGCTCTCACATAAGGTACGGAACAGGCCTAATGTACTTAACTATACAATGCAGCAGCAGCACAGCAGTTTTTGATTTGACTATTTTTATGTGTGTTGTTCTACAAAAAAAACATTAAAGTTGCTTTTTGCTTACAAAATCAAGCAGAAGACAGTAAAATTGAGAACTTAATCAATATATGTCCTTTGCCCTCAAATGTTACCATATTTGATTGAACTGAACTGAATGAAAAAAGGATTTGTCCTCCACTTTCCATCGTTTGGCTCGTTCATCACTTTTTTCGAACAAGCTGCTAAGCTGCGGCTGCCTCGTATAGATAGTGCATAATGTGATTTGTATGTAAGTTTTAAATCTTAGGATATCGAGAAACTAAAATGTCAATCGAGTGTTACAATTTATAAATCGATAACCACAGAGGATGCTTGACCAATAAACGAACCCTCTGGTGGTTTTGGACTTATGCATGCATTCACTCACGTACATAATATGTATATACCTATCATGGTATGGAGTATTGCGTCTATAGGTACTTATATCCAAATATTAATATAATTAAACCATATTGTTGTGTCATGCCCAAGCCTTAAGTGTATGAGAGTATGAGTCCGCTTCACGATATCTTGACGAAAGATCATCATGACACATAGTCACGATTGGGATTGGCTGCGTATTCATCGATGTAACGACCTGTGGCTGAAAAACGACACACAAAAGCAGTTAACTAAGCGCCGGTTCTGAAGTACTTCTTATATTACATACCGTCCTCCATTAATATAACCTGCGTATTTTCTATATTTGTACTAGATACAGAATGTGGAATTATGTTTAGCTCGTCCTCGTTCCAACGCGATCTGGCGCTCGAACGGTGTGGAGTCGAGTAGAGGCTAAGGTTTGTTGGACTTATGACACCAGACATTGTGGAGATGGAGCCAGCGTATCCAAGCAGCTGTAACAGAAACGATTATCTATCAGCTGCAAAATTAGTAGATCTGTTAACACTTACGGACGTCGATTGCGTGTGAAAAGGATTAAAATACTCTCGACCGTTCGATGTGGGATACATTTGTGTGGCAATTCGAGTTAGAGAGTTGGAACTGGCAGCCCCTGGTGATATTTTACAACGACCACTTTCAATGCACACTTGAGGACTAGTGGTGGTTGCCTGATTTGTGGGCTGTTGGGGTTGGGGAGAGGCGGCTGCTACCAGTGGAGCGCAGTGGTTGTCCGAATTGATAGGTATTGGACTATGGTTGCTTTCCATGGTATTGGCATTACGATTATCCTCATCGTCCAAGCTAGTCTTCGGAACGGAGGATGGCGGAGGTGACTGTACCATTGCCAAATCGCCACTGGTACGTATAATGGCCACTGGCCGTGCCATGGGCGGCAACATGGGGGGCAGCATCTGGTAGTGAGTCGATGAGGCAGATGCTAGTTTTGAATTGCGCAATTGCTGATGTATCTGAAAATGGGGGGCATGTCCATGCGTATGTGTAGCATGTGGGTGAGGATGAGAGTGCTGAAATGGATGATTTTCCACAGATGTTGGGTGTCCAACATCTTGGCAAACGTATGTGACGAAGTCGGAAATGTCATGAGATTCCGTTGAATATTTATCAGCATGCTGGCTTAGCTCTTCATCTCCCGCTGCCGCTCCACTCGTTGTTGGTGAAGGCCGCGAGCTGCCCTGCTGAGGATAGTACAGCGAATTAACCGGACTAACAGAAGTCGCCAGCAATGCAGAGCAATTGTGATGAAGTATGCCTAAGTGAAAAAATTTAAAAAACACAAGATCAGAAAATGGAACGCAAGAAAAAGCCATTCAGCCATGTTCTGAATTCCACTTTCACAAAACCTTTGAGATTGTGAAACCAAATCTGGTCCATAAACCAGGTGTAAATCACACCGTTTTTGTGGAAGTGGAATGTGGAACATGGCTGATTATGTTTAATGCAAATTTTCATTCATTTATTATCGCAGAGTACATATGGTGAAGTATTTGTTTTTGAGCTTTTGAGGTGTCGTGTTTTTTTTCCTGATATATACACTCACGACTCAACACACGACGTGTTCAGATTTCGTGCGATCTACGACTTCATAAAGTGTATTTATACACACTGAAAAAAAAAATGTATATGATCTGGGACTCACAATTATATTTTTTAAAATCATTAATTAGGGTATTCACTAGCTCTGTCTTAAGTCTTAAGTCTCAAATTTTAAGCTCTCAAATGTTAAAATGGTGTAAAATTATCGGAAATTTTATGAAAGTGTCAAAAACATTTGTTTTGTCAAAACATTTAAGTCGTCACATCAGACAGGGTCGTCACTAGCTATTGTGTCTTATTTTTAAGATATAAGATTTAAGACAGCTAGTGAATACCCTAAATATTAAAGTTATATTTTTTAAGATCAAATTTACATGTTAAAATATCAATGTTACCTTATTTCAAAACATTGTGATAGTTTTTCCATATCAAATTTATACACATTGTGGACGGTCCATCCCGAGTGACCTTTATATTTTAAACTAGCAAGTGTTTTTAGCCGAATCAAGGTCAAATAGGTTATGCTAATGCATAACTATAGGAACAGTACACACAAACTTCCGAAAATGGACAATTTGTGGTACCCAATAGGGAATTAACTGTGGGAGATCTGGTGGTCATTGGGCAACCATTTTGCTCCACATGTTTAACGCTGCCAAAAATGTAGACAAAAGCACTTTTAGAACTATTAAATTACATCTCTTGAGTTGTCAACACTCTCAAATGAATGGCCGCAGGAGAAAATCCCAAGACTTTGTCCTATTTAATCGAATTGAGAACAAGGCTTCAACAGCCGAGTCGACTTAGCTCTGTCTGTCTGTCCGTTCGTCAGTCCGGTTTGACGGCTAGATCTCAGAAACTATAAGAGCTAGAGCTACAATTTTCCTGTGTTGACTCGTATTGTCTTCACTCAGATCAAGTTTTTGCCAACTTTAATTTTAATAACAATTTTAGGTTGATACTAACATTTAATGTAAATATGAACATTTTGAATTTAATAAAAGGTTTCCAAATAACCCTTTCCCTGAGTCACGGGTATAACGAAGTCTCTCACTGCCGACTTTAGCTTACGTTCTCGATTGTTTTGACTTTTAGAACCGAACCTCCAGTTCTGAATGGTTCTGCTTGCAATCTTGATATTGTATGGTTTTAACAGCCAGCTTCTCTGCGCTAGCCCAAGGTGTATCTACCAGGTGTGGCGCTTAACCAAATTTGTAAACTCAAAAGCTTTAGATAACTGCGCAAGAGTGAGACAGACAACCAAGATGTATCTATGAAGGTGAGGCACTTAGACAAAAGCTCAAGTTTCACAGCTTACATATTGTCAGTGCGCAGCTAACACTTGACGTGAACGGTTGGTCCAGGCACGGATTCTTGCCTGTGGGCGGAAATTCCACCACAGAGAAATCAAATGTCTAATTATTTTCTATACAAACCGATTTTGAAGCCAATCGGATTAAAAATAGGTTTTACCATATAGAATATTCCAGGCATTTCCCCACTCTTGGGGCGAATTTTCCAACATCGAAAAATCTCATGTCAACTTATTTTGTATACTACAACCGAGTTTGAAGTCAATCGGATGAAAAATAGGTTTTTCATATAGAATTTTCCGGGTATTTTCCTTGTGGGCGGATTTTCCAACATTTGAAAATCTCATGTCCAATTACTTGGCATACTATCCTTACAAACCGAGTTTGAAGCCAATCGGATGAAAAATAGTTTTTTCCCATTGGAATTTTCCGGGAATTTCCCGATTTTCGGGCGGATTTTCCATCACTCGAAAATCTCAAGTCTAATTATTCTGCTTAACATCCTCACAAACCGAGTTTGAAGTCAGTCGGATGAAAAATAGTTTCTTTCATGAAGAACTTTCCGACCATTTTCCTTGTGGGCGGATTTTCCTAAATCTGGGAAACAGGTGTCCAATTATTTTGCTTACTTTATTTACAAACCAAATTTCAAGTCAATCGGATGAAAAACAAAATTTTCCCCATAGTAGCTTTTCCGGGAGTTTTCCACCCCTTAGGGATGGAATTTTCCAAAAACCCGCCTTAGTGCTCACTTTCAACTAATAAGGAAACTTCTGTGAAAATTTCAGCTTTCTATCTCTTACTGTTCAGGCTCTGCGTTGATTGCCAATCAGTCAGTCAGTCAGTCAGTGAGGACAAACTCTTTTATATGTAGAGAGATGACCCCTGCAATTTTTATACTCTGTACCGAAGGTACACAGAGTATATTGGGTTTGTGCAAATGTATGTAACAGCCAGAAGGAGGCATCTCCGACCCTATAAAGTATATATATTCTTGATCAGCATCAACAGCCGAGTCGATATAGCCATGTCCGTCTGTCCGTCTGTCTGTCCGTCTGTCCGTATGAAACGTGAGCTTTTGACTAACCGCCACACCTTGTAGATACATCTTGCGCTAGCCGAGCTCAAAGGGAAAAAGCTTATTATTCAAATCTTACCTTCGGTTGAGCGTATTTGAGGTATTGGCCTACTATTTAGCGATGTGTAGCGATGCAGGGATATGGCCGAGTCTGAGGTGACCACCGATGATGACTCGCCATTCGAATTGTTACTGTCGGCTGAGCGAAGTATCACCGAGAAGCTGCTGGTACAGTTGTCAGCCGAAGTGCTTGATCGCGAGTTGATCAACGGCGGGGAGCTACTTTGATCGACTTTGCAGGCCTCGTTAGATCCGTTTGGTGCATCTGTTCGCATGAGCGGCGACTGTGATAAATGCACACTCCTCTGATCTACAAAATCAACTGTATAAATTGGAAGAATTAGGATAAGATGCTACCCTTTTAACTGATATGTGCTTACTACTGTAACTACTCGCTAAAGGGTTGGCCACCACAGCTCCCACCTGGGCTAGACTTTGAGTAGTGTCTGAGGTCAGTTGATATGTATTGCAGTCATAGGCAACTCCCATATTCTCCCTCTTAATGAGATTTGAGTGTAGGTTGTTACTGCTTGCCTCGTCCAGTATCGAATCTGCAATTCAAACTCATCATTCGCCCCATTTTTCGTGTCTGCTTACCTTTGGATAATGTCCACAGCTCTTGGGACGAGAAGACGCCCGTTGCCAGTATGATGTCATTACAGACCACTCCGTTGTATGGATTGTGTCGCAAACCTTCATTCTTGAGCTCCATGCTGTCGCTGTTGTCTTCCTTCCTTTCCACAGATAGATTACTGTGGCGACTGTGTGTGAATAGAGCCAATTGTGGCGACCTGGCCATTGCCACTGGATTCAGGCTCGAATTATGCGTATTTATAAAATTGGCCAAATACAGATCCAATTCTCTTACAGACACATTGATGTGATACGGATTCACGCATAGTCCAGGGTGCAGGCATTCCGGGTTTTTTTCCAAACGCTCGCCATCTGTGCTCTCCAGTGGTATGGCCTTGAACAGTATGACCATGACCAGATCCAGTCTCCAGACTTTGTCAGCCTGTCGAAGGCAATCGATGCGGCGCATTTTGCCCTTCTGATCCGGATTTGAGAGCACGCAAATCGATTTACGCTTGCCGATAATGGATTGCACAAAGTCTTCGCGGCTTTCTTGCGTAATATCCTTTCGCAGCTTTCCCAAGAGACGGGAGGCCCACTTCTGTTTTACCTCTGTCTTTTCATTCTGGAAGTTAAACTTCTATGAAAGGAAATCAAGTCTAACGGTCCCGTTCTTACCTGTAGTTCGTCTTTGCAGTGCCTTTCCTCTTCCAGCGACATGCGCTTTTCATGTTTCTTGTAATATTTTCGCTTGGCTGCCTGTAGGTTGAACCAGGAATACGAAAACGATTTGACGTACGGTAGCAGAGCCTCAATGAAGGGATGAAATTCATCCTAGTTGGAATACCAAAAAAAATGGTGTTTAGCTATGGCTGCAGGTCCTTAGAACACACACATACACACAGAAATAATCTCGATCAATAATGGCAATGGTTTTGCCTTTCAATTGATGGAAAAGTTTACTAGGAGCGCAATCAATAGTAACATTAATGGTGGAAATTTTCCCGATAGTTGGTTAACATTTGTCGGTTCGATTTGAGAAAAGTTAACCAATCATTGAGAAAATTGCCTGTTTCAAAAAAGGGTACACTTAAAATGAATGGATATTAATTTAGATACAACAATGAACAACAAACACTATTTTTCATCAAGCATTCACAAAACAGGAAAGAATAAATGGTACAAGTAGATGAAGTGTTTTGAGGCAAATTAAATCAACTCTTGGTACTATCTGACACACGTAAAGCTCAAGACATTCAAAAATTGTTGTAAGTTATATTCAAAATTACAACCGAATCGATACCAACCGATCGAATACCAATTTTGGTATGGCTATTTTAGGGTTGCGGTTATATTACGGTTAATTATTTGTTTTCATTTCGGTTAATCGGTTACGATTACGGAATAAAATGAAGTTATGAAAGGCAACCAACATGGCCATCGTTTGTATTTTCATTCATTGCAAATGTGAATTTAGCTCAAACTTAATATCTTGGAATATTTACTCCCATTTTGAAGTTAAACTTAATAAATGACACTGAGTACGACCGAATTTAGGGCCATATTGGAACTAAGTCTTAAAGTCTATTTTTGGCGTAGCTACATCAGATTTTAGGTAGGTTGGTTTTAAAACGTTTTAAAGTCTGTTACGCCTATTCGAGGTCTTCAAAAAGTATTTTGTGACATATTGATATATGTTATATATTATGTAGGCCACTAATTTTGGAATATGTTAGTTTTATATGTTTCCACATAGTTCTGAAAAAATGTATCAAAATCGGATGACTATAGCATATAGCTGCCTGAGAAACGGTCGGTCAAAAACAAGTTCTAGTGAGAAAAACATTTTTATTTTCTATCGTAGCGTCACCAATCTTGGTATATATTAGTTTTGTATGCTTCCACATAATTCTGAAAAAATTTATCAAAATCGGATGACTATAGCATATAGCTGCCATAGGACCGAAGGGTCGGAAAATGTGTTCTTTTTAAGAAAAGTTTTTTTATGGTGTCAAATTTTTATTATCAATGATTTAAAAATTTTAAATATCTGATATCTATATCCTATATATATTTTTCTGGTTTAATCAGTTGGAGTAAAGTTTTTCAAGTGTATTTAAACTTCGGCACAGTCGAAGTTAGCTTTACCTTCTCGTTTTTATTATTATTGTCAAATTGTTAAAGGCTAGTATCAAAATGATACAAAAAAGTATCAAATTGATACTTTAAAAATTAATACAAAGAAATGTCATTCTGCTTCAAGTTAGTATCATATTGATAACATCTTGATACTTTGAGTATTAAGCATAATTCGATACTCAATAGTTTCAAAATGATGACTAAATTGTGTCATCATCAAAATGATTACATTTTTTTCGGTGTTGTTTTAATGATAAACATCATCAATTTAATATAAAGTAAAATTGTCTTTTAATTCAAATTATGTGGAATGTGGTGTGGTTGTTTCAATTTTGGTTTTATTGTACACATGTGTTCTTTTCAATACTTCGTGGTCCACTGGCCCTTCACAAAAATCATAGACGCTTTTACTGATCAATCTTTAATACTATCCAAGACGCGAAAGATTGTAAGCGTAGATTAGTTTTTTCGAACCTACGGCAGGATTTAGGTAAGTGTTTGTATTAGAACGTTTTAAGGTCCCCAAAAAGAATTTTAATCATAATTTTTATCAATATTTCATACACACATAACACATACATACAAATTTCTAAGAGACAGAGTGTAGGTGAAACGGAACGGTACGGATAAGGAATGGGCAACAACAAGATGCAATTGATGTGTGTGAGGAAGATTTGTATAAAAATAATGGTTGTATACATACATACATACAGATATTAAACACAGAGACATCAAGAATTAAATTGGGAAAACCAAGTATTATTGTTAAGATTTTAATTACATTTAAAATATGTGTAATTTATGATGTTTCGTAAGCATCCAGAGCAATTTTCATACCTAACAATGGAATTAGTTGGAAGTTGGATTAGATTAGTAATGGCGATCAATTGTTCCCTAATTCCCGCATCTGGTCTGCTTCAGCCCCAAAAATACTACGTTGAGCTCTATTGGTGGAATCAATTTCTTACCTGTCCCGTCGATGATGTTTGCAAATAAGAAGATACGTCCGTCTCGATCATACAGCTTCTTAAAGTATCTGGTATGAACATACCTTAAGCAGTCTTTTGAATCATTGAATTGTTGTTTATGTTATTGTTTTTGGGCCCCATCGACAAGTAACTGCAAGAGAATTGATCGAGATTTAGTATAGTATAGTGAAAAGGCCCGAACTGTTAAATAAAAGTGAGATGCTATTTGAGTCCCAACCCCGCGCCAGCCTTTAATCTATTCCATTCGGCTCCTGGCCAAGAGTCGCGCATTACACAATTCTATTCACATGCATAGCTACATAGGTAGTATATTACACAATCCCAATGCGGATACGGCTACATGGATACGGATACGGATACGGCTGCATCAGCGGATGTGTTCATTTAATAAGGGTAATGTTCATTTGCTAACGCATATGTGTCTACACCGTATGCACTAGGACTATAGGATATAAATATGTATTTATATATACAAATACATATATATAGAATGCACATACATATCCGTGAAGCTCTCACACACACACACACAACCGAATGGTGACAGAGTAGGTGCGTTGTGCAAAGCGAGTACCTTTAGACTAAATTTAAAATTGGCAATCCACTACTCTATGTCTCTGTCTGCCTTCTGGCCAGTTCGGCTCTCACCAACTAACCAACAGACACACAGAAGCCGAAGCAATTTGCTTAGAAAGCCAAACGAAACCGTTCTAAAAATGGATTCTCCCGCTATACGGAACGCAGAGTCAGCAGGCGCCCGGAGAGAACGAGAATTAAAATGCATGTGCCACTCATTGAAATTCCTAGTGCGCATGTGGCAAACGGCTAGAGTCACAGTTAAAGAAAGACTTGCTATTTGGAATTGCAACAAAGGCCCGACCCTGACCGTTAACGTCCCCAAATCCCATTCCTATGTCCATTTACATTCCAAATCATTGACGATTGAATCAATCCTAGTGGCTTATCTACATATTTGATTACGCTTTAGTGTATTTGACATCAAAAGCTTTTAGGATTTGAAGTCCAACGGCTCCACAAACGCTCGAAGCTTTTGGAATGTGAAATCGAATAAAACTTACTATCTAACTATCGATAGTGCTAAGCATGTTGCCGATACATAAGGGCGGGAAGGAATTATCGTTTGTAAACTGAAAACGCTTGACTCCATTTATGGCATATCTTGTTTAGATTAGGAGTACGTTTTAATAACACTGTGCAACACTAAAAATGTGATCACATCGGGAACAACAAAATCTGAAAGGGTATGTTCGTAGTATAAAACGAGAGCGTAAGTTGAAGTCGGCCCTGCTCGACTTCGATATACCCGTTACTCAGGGTAAGGTTGCCCAAATTGTGGGAGATATGAGGAATTTTTCAAATTACGGGGGCGGGAACTTTTCTATCGTTCATCTGATCGAAAAATGATGTATGGCGGATCGATAGGTAATGATGATTAAAATATATGTCTAGTGGGTTCGAACAATCTATTTTCAAAATTGTGGAAGATATGAGGTTTTTTCATATTGCGGGGGCGGGAGGGGGCGTGGCAAAAATTTAAAACAAACTTGATCTGCGTGATCTTTGATCTTTCACATAATTTCGAAAAAATTTATCAAAATCGGATGACTATAGCCTATAGCTGCCATAGGACCGATCGGTCGGAAAATGTGTTTTACTAAGAAAAGTTTTTTTTTATGGTATCAAATTTGTATTATCAATGATTTTAAAATTTTAAATATCTGATATCTATATCCTATGTATATTTTGCCGTTTAAATCAGTTGGAGTAAAGTTTTTCAAGTGTATTAAAACTTCGGCACAGTCGAAGTTAGCTTTGCCTTCTCGTCTTTTTAGGAACGGTGAGGCGTTTTGAACAGGGTGGGCATTTACTCAGGTTTTATTACTTCCTGCTGGCGCGCCTTGATAAAAATCTAAACAAATAGGACAGATCAAAAATTTGCTAAAAATAATTCTCATCTGACCCAAACCGATCAGAAAACCACATATTAAAAGCTCAGAAAAAAGAGCTTATGTTACAAAGTGTTATCAGGAAAACCAAGTGCTCGCACCCAAGGTGTATATAATACGGTGCGGCAAAGAATAAAATTTGTAAACTCGAAGCATTTTCTTAAATTTGCTAGAGATAGACAGACAACGTATGCATGAATATCACACTGAAAATATGTAAACTATAAAATGAAATCTTTTGAATGACCGCCACACCAGTAAAGATACGCCTTGCACGCACCCATACCCACAGCAGTCCAAGCAGCTTTTGTTAGTGGCGCTTGTAACGTTCAACTGAGCGATGTGAAAGTGCATTTTAATTTAGTTTCTTTTAATATGCGCGACGCGCAAGCGCACCATTGACGGACAAAATTAGCACAAGTAATTAGGGAGATCATAATAATTTAAGATTAACAAAATTTACCAATTATATAACAATGTCGTGACGGTCCTGCATACTTATAAAGAACGTGTATAAACATTTAATCAAAATAAAAACTAATTTCTGGTGTGGACCAACAAAAAGTGAAAGTGGCCATATTAAAAGAGTGAGATGGGAGATGAGCAGAAAAAAACTGGACACGTTTAGCAGACCTTGTTAATCAGTGATCCAGTGCCAAAGTGGGAATATCAAGTCACTGTTCAAAGCAGAGCCACAGCTAATATGTCAAAGGGTCAAATCTCTTAGTCGAATTGTAACATTTATTCATAAAATTTAATTTAAGAATTGAATGGACATTAGCATTTAAAGATTCATTAGAATCACTGTTCCAGTTTAGGTATCAATCCAAGCATAAGTCCAAGTTACAGAACTATACACATAAAAGCAATTTTTATGCATTTAGCAAACCGACTAGTCCCAGTTTGAGGTAAGAAAAATAGAAGGCTAACATCGACTCTGCCGATGTTTAAATACCCTTGCAGTTTTTTTTAATTTCTATAAGAATTGATTTTCCTAAATATTTTAGAAAAATTTCATTTCGCTTAGAACCTGTCCCAAGCTGTCCAACAGTTTGCGCCACTTTCCTTGACCATTTGGTTGACCAAGCCAGAAGCCGATTGTGGTATGGGAGCTATACGGCACAGTCGAAGTCAGCTTTGCCTTCTCGTTTTTAAATATTTTCGAGAGTAAGTTTGTGTATTTCATTATAGCAGGCGCATAGCATGACCAGTTGTAAATTCAATTTCATATGTTGAAACAAGATGAGGTTCATTTAAATCAGCAATATGAATACGCATTTTGGGTTAACCGCTTGATTAGCATTTGCATTTCCAGAAATGAAAAAATCTCAGTCAAGCCTTGAAGACGAGGTCTCACGTGTGCAACAGTTTTTCTATGGAACTAATATTCTTATCACTGGAGCCACTGGATTTCTGGGCAAGAGTAAGTACATTAAATTCGGTTTAAGTGATTAATACATATATGGGGGCTGTTTCCATGTTTTGCCGCAGTACTGCTCAACAAATTGATGACCTCGTGCCCGGGCATAAATTCTATGTATCTACTGGTGAGAAACAAAAAGAACAAAACCCTACACACCCGACTCGAAGAAATATTTAATGATGCGGTAATTATGAGGACTGATGTTATACACAGGATGACAAAATGATTATTTACCTAGATTTCAGAGATCTTCCTCCTTTTCTCCTCTTTTGTCACTCTGTTTGCGGCAAAACCATCATTTGGATGGATATATAAAATATGTTCGTGTTTTTTTCCAGATATTTAACAACCTAAGGAAGATTTGTCCAGAATTTCGTAGACTTGTCAAAGGCGTGGCCGGTGACTGGTACGTCAATATATTGTGTCCTTTGACATACAAGTGAATTCAATTTTTATATCGACAGTCTGCAGCCGGGATTGGGGTTAAGTTTAGGCGACCGGCGGATATTAACTGATTGTGTCAACGTTGTCTTTCACATGGCTGCAACCGTTCGATTTGATGAGAAACTGAAGACCGCCCTGAAGATTAATGTGAGCGCCGCATACGAAATTATGGACATGTGCAAAGAGATGAAGAGCCTAAAGAGCGTGATCCACGTGTCGACGGCCTACACACATTGTCCAAGGAAGGCCATCGACGAGAAGTTTTATGCTACGCCCACTGATACTGATGTAAGGAGCTTGATGTTGATGACAGACTGCATTCCCGATGGGTTATTCGAGCACGTAACGCCCAGGTGAGACAATTGCGCCTACACAGAGAAAAAAAAAGCTCAAGCTCAATTTAATCTTTGCTGGTTAAAATGATCTTATAACGAGAAGGAAAAGCTAACTTCGACTGTGCCGAAGTTTTAATACACTTGAAAAACTTTACTCCAACTGATTTAACCTGTAAAATATTTATAGGATATAGATATCAAATATTAAAAAATTTTAAATCATTGATAATAAAAAATTTGATACCTTAAAAAAAACTTTTCTTAGTAAATCACATTTTCCGACCGACTATACTTATCCGATTTTGATAAATTTTTTCAAAAATTTGTAAAATCATATAAAACTAATATCTACCAAGATTGGTGACGATACGATGGAAAACAAAAAAAATTTTCCTCACTAGAATTGGTTTTTTGACTGACCGTTCGTATGGCAGCTATATGCTATAGTCATCCGATTTTGATAAATTTTTCCTGAATTGTATGGAAGCATATAAAACTAATATATACCAACTAAAAAGTTTTTCTCACTAGAACTAGTTTTTGGACCGATCGTTCCTATGTCAGCTATATGGTACAGTCATCCGATCCGGCCGATTCCGACAAATGTGCAGCCTATGTGTATTTAAAGACTCTTTGCAAAGTTTGGTCAAGGTAGCTTTAAAACTGAGGGAAGAGATAGCATAGAAACAGACGGACAGACGGACGGACGGACAGACGGACGGGCGGACAGACGGAAATGAACTCAGCTCGTCATGCTGATCAAGAATATATGTAAATACCTTATGGGGTCGGAAATGCTTCCTTCACTGCGTTACAAACATCGGGACAATTTTAATATACCCTCTGTAAGGGTATAAAAACATGTTTTAAATGTTATCGTAAATAAGAAAAATTTGGTTTCGTCCATGTGCATTTTGGTGTTGCGTTTTGTAGCTAATCATATTTTGCAGATTACTTGGAAAGTGGCCAAATACGTATACTTTCACAAAGGCAGTGGCCGAGGACGTGGTCCGTACTTATGGCGCAAATCTGCCAGTGGGAGTGTTTCGCCCAGGCATAGGTGAGTCGTTCACATTTCATTTTATGTTCATTCTGCAGTAGAGTTAGGTACGTTCAAGTCTGAAGTAGATCGATACAAGATTAAGGTCGTTTTGTTATTGAATATAGTTCAAGCTTTTAAGTCGGTTGGGCGGGAGGTGGGCTGTTATTTGGCTTGGGATTTGTGGGGCCACTTCAACTTAAACAAAAAACGAATCGACAAATTACTTCATTTATTAAAATGGGCACCGAAACTTGGTCTATAATGCTCATCTCTATTTTGCAGTAATTTCTACTTATCGGGAGCCAGTAAGCGGATGGATAGACAACTTTTACGGACCAACAGGCGCCATAGCTGGAGCTGGCACTGGAGTAAATTCGAATTCAAAAATCAATGCACACCCTTTTTAAATCTTTACCTATTCTAATCAACAGCTACTGCGTACTCTACGCTGCGATCCTCAAGCCGTGGCGAATATGGTTCCGGTGGATCTGTGCATTAACAGCTTAATCGTAGCCTCCTGGGATGTGTGCGAGAGGAGAAAACTTCCCATATGCAATATACCGGTCTATAACTTTTGCACCGCCAAGGAGAACCAGCTCACCTGGGGCGAGTTCACTTCAAAAACCACCAAATATGGACTCATGTATCCCTCTATGAAGGCCATCTGGTATCTGTGTTACACAAACACACCGAACCGGACGATCCATGCGCTATCAATATGGTTTCTTCACTACTTGCCGGCTGTACTATTTGACGCATTGTGTGTATGCTTGGGAGCAAAGCCGCAGTAAGTGGTGCGCACTTAATTATTCAAGTAGCATCCAACTTAAGAAATTTCAAATTAATTGCAGACTTTTGAGTACCTATAAAAAGATACACCGATTTATGAATGTGATTGCCTACTTCTCAATGCGTGAGTGGGATTTTCAAACCGATAATGTGCAAAATCTCTGGAATCGTATGACCACACTGGACAGGGACATTTTCTTCTTCGACATGAAACAGTTGGATTGGGATTTATTTTTACAGCAGTACTTTCGCGGTATACGCAAGCACTTATTGAACGACCCAATGGACACTGTACCAAAGGCGTTAGAGCGATGGCATCGCTTGTACTGGCTGCATCAAGCTCTGAAACTAGCATTGACCATGATAATCATGTATATATTGTGGAGATTGTTTGACAACCTGAAATAAATTGTATCAGGATTTTTTTTTTGAAACAATCGTGAATTGCAAGCTGGCAATAGGATTTTACACTCAAAAATGGAAGGCTAACACCCCCCATGCAGTTTTTGAAAGACGCTACCTTTGATAACAAAAAAGTTTTTGTCACTGGAACTATTTTTTGGACCGATCGTTCCTATGGCAGCTATATGATATAGTCATCCGATCCGGCCGATTCCGACAATGTGCAGCCTATGCATATTTAAAGACTTTTTGCAAAGTTTGGTCAAGATAGCTTTAAAACTGAGGGAGGAGATTGCATAGAAACAGACGGACGGACATGGCTATATAGACTCAGCTCGTCATGCTGATCAAGATTATATAAAGTTTATGGGGTCGAAGATGCTTCCTTCTATGCGTTACAAAAATCGTGACAATTTCAATATACCCTTGCAAGGGTATAAAAATTGCTTCTCAAGCTTTTATAGTCTCTAAGATCTAGGTGTTCATACAGACGGACGGACAGGGCTAAATTGACTATTGATGCTGATCTAGAATGCTTTATAGGGTCGGAGATGCTTCCTTCTGCCTGTTACATGCACGAACGCATTATATTTTTGTACCTTTGACACAGAAACCTTTGCACTGTAGAAGATCCCCCTGAAAAAATTGTATTGTACAATAGATAATTATTTTCTGTTTGGTAAACTGATTTTCTCAATAATAGATGAATTTAAGCTAAGTGAGCTGCTGCGCTTGGTAAGCAAAAAAGTTGACCGTCGACTTGTGTCAAATTGAAGAAGTTTATTAGCGCTAGCTAGGCTAGGCACTGAGCAGAGGCTAAAAAGATATGTTTATTGGAATTTCCTGTTCTTTTTAAAAAAATGTTGAAGCTTTTCTCTGCGATGCATGTAATATTATTAATAACTATAAAACTTAAAATCTTATTACCCAGAAATGAATCTTAGACATCAGGTCGAATTGTTGATTTCTTTGATCTTTGATTTGTTTAGGCATTTGAACATTTCTTTCGTATTAATCGCTGTGAGTTCGTCATCAATAAACATAGACTTAATCTGGAACTGCTTACCCTATATTTTTGGAATAATTAATTTAACAATCAACATTTTATTTACTCGACAACCTTTATCGTGGGAAACAATTTATAATACTAAAATTTATAACCCATTTACTGATCTAATCCAGATCTTCCACAGTTGTCGTCTTTGGTTATTATTTGCATCCAATCCAATCTGTATAGCCAAATTGTTCCACCAATTGGAATACAAATGCATAATTCAATTCACCCGATGTATCCCCTTTCCATTCACGTTCACGTCCATTTGCACTTTCATTATTGCCAGAAGACCAGTAGTCACAATTTATTACGGGACCACTTCAAAATGGGGCAAGATAAAGGGCCGCTCCAACTCCACCGGAATCGCCAAAGCATGGATTGGCATTGGATTGGACTGGATTATCTCCGAAGGAGTTGGAGGCGGATGAAGAGCTAGAGAAGCTGAGCAGACGGCGATCGATGTGGGCATCAGGGATTGGAGGGCAGTACAAAAGTACTTCATCGAGAAGAACACTCCGACTAAAAGGATAAGAAATCAATGCAAAAAGTGCTCTAAATTAGCATATAGATCGGTCGAAAAATGTGTTTTACTATAAACAGTTTTTTTATGGTATCAAATTTGTATTATTATGATTTAAAAATGTTAAATATCTGATATCTATATCCTATATATATTTTAACGGTTAAATCAGTTGGAGTAAAGTTTTTCAAGTGTATTAAAACTTCGGCACAGTCGAAGTTAGCTTTGCCTTCTCGTTGTGAACTTCAATTAACATCGAAAAAACAGCGTTCTGATCACATGGTGAGCGCCCATAAGGTAATAAGTACTAATATATGTGTATGTTACATTTCAATTACATGCGTTTTATAGCCTTGTTCCACTGGCACATTCTTGACAACATTCTTTGAATGTTCTTAATGTTAACATTCGTTCGGTGTATTTGGAATAATAATTCGTCACGAATGTTGTGATTTCTGTTACAACATGAGTGACTAATGTTGTCATCATAAATAATAAATTAAACAATTTAATATAAAGTCAAAAGTTTTTCTTTTGGTTACGAGGTGCAAATGGGATTGGGTCTCTACTTGGGTAAGCCTTCGTTCTCGGCCCAGTTCAGCCAGTGGAACAAGGCTATTATATATCATTTTACTTCACGTTACAATTTAAGTTTGGATATACATATATAAATTCCTATTTGATAAAATTAATTCTACTGAGAATTAACAAGATGGATCGAACCTTCTAGACATATATAATAATCATCTACCATTCATCGTTTCCCGATCTGATCAACTATAGTTGAGTTATATAATTATTCTAGGCAGCACCTTAACAATGGGGTCAAGCCGAGCTTTTCTCAATCTCTTGGCTCGTTAGTCTTTTAAATTTCACTCAAGAGAAAGGGACCTACAGTTCTTAGAGATGGTTAGAGCTAGATATTTAACGTGTATGGAATATAAATAACTGCAGGCAGATATTCTCATATCTCCAACTATATTTAAAACAAGTAAGAAAGTCGGTCAAGCCCGACTGTAATATACTCTGTACCTGTTTGTATACAACTAATAACTTTAAAGTGTGGGGTCACACAATCTGTGCAAGTGCTGCCCATTACGATTACGAGCAGTGCTGCCCAGCGTAATTATTTGATTTGCTTAAAATTCGAATTTCGTTCATCTGATCTGGAAACGGTGTATGGTGGATCGATAAGTAATGACGATTAAAATATATCCCTAAAAGGTTCAAACAATCTGTCTTTAAAATTGTGGAAGATATTCGATTTTGTTCAAATTGTGGGGGTGGCAACTCTACTATCGTTCATCTGATCGGAAAACGATGTTTGGGGGCTCGATAAGTAATGATGAGTAGAATATATGTCTAGAAGGTTCAAACAACCTAACTCCAAAATTGCGGGATATTTAAGGTGTTTTTCAAATTGCGAGGGTGGCAACTCTACTATCGTTCATCTGATCGGAAAACGATGTATGGGGCCTCCATAGGTAATGATGAGTAGAATATATGTCTAGAAGGTTCAAACAACCTAACTCCAAAATTGTGGAAGATATTAAGTTTTTTCAATTTGCGGGGGAGGCAGGGGGCGTGGCAAAAAAAAAACTAAACTTGATCTGCCTGCAAGTATAAGAAATATATGTTCCATACACCTCATACGGACAGACGGACATGTCTATATCGACTCGGCTGTTGATGCTGATCAAGAATATATATACTTTATAGGGTCGGAGATGCTTCCTTCTGGCTGTTACATACATTTGCACAAACCCAATATACTCTTTGTACCTTCGGTACAGAGTATAATAATCCTCATATCTCCAACTATTTTGAAAATAAATTGTTCGAACCTCTTAGACATATATTTTAACCATCATTATTTACCGAGCCCCCATACACCGTTTTCTGATCAGATGATCGTTAGTCGTGTTATAAGCAAATCAAATAATTACGCTGGGCAGCACTGGTTAGTTATCTGGTAAGTTATCAGTTATATACAAACTTTCTTACTTGTTTGTGTTTTATTTTAGAAATTTGTTCTGTTAAGTGGAACGTTTTATCTGAGTAAAGGGGCGATTCTGATAATAAAACGAAATTTGTAAATTCTAGGATGCATTTTTGTTTGGTTAAAAAGGTTTTAGAACTTGTGTATAATATGTGAACACAGCTGCAAGGGTATCTAAATTTCTGCACAGCTGAAGCTAAACCGGAATTTAACTTTTTTAGACGAAAGTTCGATAGAAACTCTTATAAATATATTAGTATAAGTTCATATGAAATTCTGCAAGTGGAGTGGGGGACACTCCCCACTATTTATAGTGCAGAGCCCATAATGGGAGTCAGTCTGGTTAGTTGCAGTATCCATTCGTGCGACTGCTGTAGTATTATTACTAGTATTTCCAACGCTTCTTATACCAAAGCGCAATCCTTTCTCGCAGCGGCGCCGTGACATGCGCACTTCGGCTGCTGAACTGAGCTTTCGACTGAAGCATGCGACGCGATAACTCTTATAATAAAAAATGTCTATTCAATGTATTTTTTTGGGCATAAGAGTAACGCTGACTCTCCACATTTAGTTACATATTGTATTTGAAAAAACTGAAAATAACGCTATTTGCTGTTAATTAAAACCATGTAAAGCAATAAGCCCCCCACCTCCCTCCGTCTTATCTTAGTTGTACGAACTTTGCTCAATTCCAGGTGTATACAGTGAAAACTAAAGTAAATTGCACTCCACTAGTTATGTACATGTGTGGACAGGGGCATATACTTATGTGTGAAATCGGTCTCTCTTTTGGACCGCCCCACATTGACTTATACACACATAAGACAGCCAAGTGAAGTGCTTGACGGAAAAACAAAAACGAAAATAAAATAAAATCGAAATTAGAAAACAGTTTTGAAAATATGAGATTACTAAAGTGATACTGCAATCGTAGTTTGAGTTACTTCAAAAGCCAACAGAAAGGGTAATCTACTCTAGATTAGTGCAGTGTTTTGACACGCATATCTCTGCGTAAATGCCAATAGTCCATCGATAGGACTCAGACCGAAATAGCCACATATGGCTATGTACCTAAGCTTGCATAATCGAGTACCGCATAAAAGATTTATGTGACTATCTAGAGAATATATTAGTGCCTTGCTCTTGCTATAACCCCTTTCCTCTACATACCTATGTACTTGCAGATATGGCGAGCATAATATTGATAGCTTGCCTTGCTATATTGGGTCTAATTATTGCCATAGCACTTTTCTTAGCTGGCGGATACTTGTGGTGGCGCCACAAACGCTCACAGCTGCAGTTCATTGAGCCAAACGAAGACGAAGAATCCAGCAGCTATAGCTTAAGGTGAGTGAGTCTCTCTAATATTAAAGAATCGAAAAAAGCACTGGCAGAGTTCTAGTACGAACGGTGTTTAATTTAAAACGATTTGTGTATACAATTTTGAATATCTTTTATTCTTGGGTATACTTAAATTAAGAAAAATTAAGAAATCATTCTTTAACCAAAAAACGAACGTTTATATTATGTAAATAATAACAAACAAATTATTATCAATATAAACGTAATAATATGAAATTTTGCGGGTTCATTATACCCTTGCAGAGGGTATGTTAAAATTGTCACGAAGTTTGTAACGCATAGAAGGAAGCATTTCCGACCACATAAAGTATATATATTCTTGATCAGCATGACGAGCTGAGTTCATTTCTGTTTGTCCGTCTGTCCGTCTGTTTCTATGCTATCTTCTCCCTCAGTTTTAAAGCTATCTTGACCAAACTTTGCAAAATGCCTTTAAATACAAATACGCTGCACATTTGTCGGAATCGGCCGGACCAGATGACTATATCATATAGCTGCCATAGGAACGATCGGTCCAAAAACCAGTTCTAGTAAGAAAAACTTTTTTGTTTTCCATGGTAGCGTCACCAATCGTGGTATATATTAGTTTTGTATGCTTCCACACAATTCTGAAAAAATTTATCAAAATCGGATGACTATAGCATATAGCTGCCATATAAACGGTCGGTCCAAAAACTAGTTCTAGTGAGAAAAACTTTTTAGTTTTCCATTGTAGCGTCACCAATCGTGGTATATAATAGTTTTATAAACTTCCACATAATTCTGAAAAAAATTATCAAAATCGGATGACTATAGCATATAGCTGCCATGTAAACGGTCGGTCCAAAAACTAGTTTTATTGGGAGAAACTTTTTTGTTTTCCATGGTAGCGTCACCAATCGTGGTATATATTAGTTTTGTATACTTTCAAACATTTCTGGGTAAATTTATCAAAATCGGATGATTATAGCATATTGCTGCCAAATAAACGGTCGGTCAAAAAACTAGTTCTAGGGAGAAAAAACTTTTTTGTTATAAATGGTAACGTCTTTCAAAAACTGCAAGGGTATTTTAAACATCGGCGTAGCCGATGTTAGCCTTCTATTTTTGTTTTCTAAAATAACCAGGAAAACCAATTCCGGATCGGATGACTATATCTTATAGCTGCCATAGGATCGGATGACTATATATTAAGCTGCCATAGGAATGATCGGTTGAAAATAAGTCTTAGTGAGAAAAATCTTTTTTGTTTTCTATCGTAACGTCACTTATCTTGGTATTTATTAGTTTCATATGCTTCCACATAATTCTGGAAAAATTTATCAAAATCGGATGACTATAGCATATAGCTGCCATAGGACCGATCGGTCGAAAAAGTTTTTTTTTAATAGTAGCATGATTAAATTTTGATTCTCAATGATTTTAAAGATAAAAATATCTGATATCTGTATCCTATATATATTCTACTGGTTAAATTAGTTGGATTGAACTTTCGCAAGTGTAATAAAACTTAGACACAGTCGAAGTAAGCTTTGCGTTCTCGTTTTTAAATAACTTGACAATCCGGTGATAGATCGCCCTGTTTGTTTATGTTTTGGAAACGTCAGTTTAGTACAATTTTAACATGAACCACTTTACACCGCAACAACGTGCTGAAATTGTGAAAATTTATTTTCAAAAAACTCCTCTGTTACGCTGACTCAACGCGCGTTCAGAGCGAAGTATCGTGGACAGAATGCGCCTACTCCGAGGACTATTCGTGCTTTGGTGGAAAAATTCAATGCCACAGGATCTTTGGCAACCTCTACTCGACGGAATAAACCGCTTACCAGACGGAGTTGGGAGGCAATAGCAGCTAAAAGCGCCGACATCGCGGCACGTCATCGTGCTCAGCAGTTTGGCATGTCCCCCATGGCCATGTGCAGAACGAGCATGACGCAACATGCCATACAGTCGGTCTTACCATGGATTTACTGCGTGGAATGTTCCCGAATCGATTGATATCGAAATATGGCGGTTTCGACTGGCCGGCTTGTTCGCTTCAACATAATTGTGGAACAATTTATGAAACTCGGATGACTATAGCATATAGCTGCCATAGGACCGATCAGTCGGAAAATGTGTTTTACTAGAAAAAGTTTTTTTTATGGTAGCGTGATCAAATTTTAATTCTCAATGATTTCAAATTTATAAATATCTGATATTATTAGTGTCCCATCCGAAGTATTTCCAATATATGTGTATATATATGTGTGTATATATGTATATATTATATGTGACCCAAAATTTTGGCCGCCACTGCTCATTGTTAACGAGTTCAGGCAAAGAAATCGCAATCGACAGGCTCGCCGAGGTGGAGGTGTTATGATAGCAGTAAAATCTAACCTTCGGTCGGAATGCATTTCTCTAAATGTGCCCGACGATGTTGAATTTATTGCCGTTAAGGTTACTTTTCATTCCGTTTTGTAGCGTTCAGCTTAGGTTCGAATAAATTCGGACCATTACTCGGTACGGAGAATATAGGGGGTCGTGTACTTCTAGCGTTGCTCGGTGCTATGCTCGTCGGATGTGGCGTGGGTTTTTCCTAATCCTCTCATACTGATCCATAACCGTGATAAAAAAATTAAGTAAAATGAAAAATGTTGTTGGTTACCCCTTAATCAAACGCTAAGGCAGATTTAACACAACGGTTGGTTGGCGTTGGTGATTTTAACTTGCCAAACATCGCATATATCTTGTACTTGTACTTATCTTGTACCATATGCACAGCATGGTTTTTTATATTGTCTGCTTGATCTGTCTTTGTTTCAAATTAATTCAGTTCCAAATCATTTAAACAAAGTGTTAGATCTTGTCTTTGTCACTGACAGTTCTAATGCTGTTGTCTCTAAGTCTTCCCCCCAAAAACACTACCCGAGGATTCTTATCACCCTACATTAGAAATTTCTCTAACAAATCCTGGACTTACCCCTTCATCTTCAATGACTTCAGTAAAACCTCGTCGATGCTTCCGTAAAGCTACTTATTTGTTCAAAAGATTGATCTCCTTTATACAATGCAGTTGAAATTGACGTCGCTGTTACCTTTTTGTATGACTCTATTAACTCTCTCTTTGATAGTGTATTCCAAATAGTGCCGCTTCTTCTAATTCACTTCAACCCCTTTGGTACTGTCCTAAGCTTTCTAATTTAAAAAATATTAAAATATAAATTAAAAATTCAGAAAACTAAATACTAGATAGCCAAGTCAAACTTTACTCTTTTTAATTCTCAATGTTATAAGAATTATCTTCCTCGGTGTTCAGATTGGCAGCTGTATGGGAAGTACAAATTTCTTTGGTGGCTAATGTAAATAAAGATATGTTCCCGTCGTTAACAAATTTCACTAGAAAAAGGTTGTTTTAAAAGAAGATAAGATCAATATTGAAAAACATCAACATTTCCTGGATTCTGAATAAAGTAAGCGAGTTCTGGAAAAAAAAAAAAACTTTAAATACAATAGTTGGAAATGTACTTTATAAATCCTGCGTTTTGTTGAGTATATATACGACATGTGGACATCTGTCTTGCAGGGCTGCTCAGGACATTGCTGATTCAGGAAATCCGCCTAGTAAACCACAAGTGCCGGTGGCGCAGGCTATCACCACACCGCTGCAAAACAACATTAATCGGAAATTGAATGGGTTCTTAAGCCTTAGAACTCCGCTTATTGGGTATGTACCAACTAGCCCCAACTTTCCAATCCAATCTATCCATTCTGTCTGTCCCACCAGTGGCCCGCCGGCACAGGCAAAATCACCAAATACTTCCGCCAGTAGCCATACCAATGATGGTGCTCCCAAAGATGCTGGGGTAAGTGTCTTATTAATGGTCGGATTCATTCATTCCTGATTCCTTCCATTTGTAGAATAAAAGCATCTCGATGACAGATATGTACCTAGATACCGATTCCAGCGAGAATGTGGGGCAAATACATTTCTCCCTGGAATATGATTTTCAAAATACGACTTTAATATTGAAAGTGCTGCAGGGCAAGGAACTGCCTGCAAAAGATTTAAGTGGTACTTCAGACCCGTATGTTCGCGTGACACTGTTGCCGGACAAGAAGCATCGCTTAGAAACAAAGATCAAGCGACGAACTTTGAATCCACGTTGGAATGAAACGTTCTATTTCGAAGGGTTCCCCATACAGAAACTACAGTCCCGCGTAAGTACCAGACTTCAATATGAGGGATGCAACTATTTAAAATATGTAAAGGAGGTTCGGTTTAGAGGTTTATAGAGGATGGGCTTACATGAGTTGAATGGTCAACTGAACCGCCAATTCGGTTGTTAAGATGCAAAGTATTATGGCTGAATCGGATTAGGTAAATTTTTCCATTTGTACAAAATTATTAAATAATTTGGTGTCAGCTATTTTGTCTTATTTATACCCTTAAAATGGTTAAAAAGGGTATCATAAAGTTGTGCAAGTGTATTTAATAGACAGAAGGACACATTTCCGAACCTATAAAGTGTACATATTGTTAATCAGCGTCAACAGCCTAATCGATTTAGCCATGTCCGTCTGCCTGTATGATCTCGTCGATCTCAGAGACTGTTAGAGATAGAGCCAAGCGCTATTGTATAGAAGCAGGTGTATACTTATCGCAGATCAAGTTTGTTTCAGATTTGAAAGGACTCCGGTTGGGTTCAGAACCAGTTTGCATCCCTAATAAATGCATAAAAACCAACCGTTCCATAGTTAAACCAACATTCTTTGATTTGAACAAGACAGGTTCTCCACTTGCACGTTTTTGATTATGACCGTTTCTCCCGAGATGATTCTATAGGCGAAGTATTTCTGCCGTTATGTCAGGTGAGTGTTGATTTGAATGGACGAGTGCAAAGAACTACCAGCATGTTGCACTTATTGTCTAGGTGGATTTCGCTAGTAAGCAGTCGTTCTGGAAGGCACTGAAGCCACCGGCCAAGGACAAATGCGGCGAGCTGCTCTCCTCGCTATGTTATCATCCCTCGAACTCTGTGCTGACATTGACCCTGATCAAGGCGAGGAACCTTAAGGCTAAGGATATCAACGGCAAGTCTGGTAAGTTAGTCCCGTTATTTCCTTGTGTTTGTATATTTATATATGTACGATCTTTAGATCCATATGTAAAGATCTGGCTGCAGTTTGGAGACAAGCGTGTGGAAAAGAGAAAAACCCCTATATTTACCTGCACGCTGAATCCTGTATTTAATGAATCATTCAGTTTCAACGTACCTTGGGAGAAGATACGCGAATGCTCTTTGGATGTCATGGTCATGGATTTCGACAACATTGGGAGAAACGAACTAATCGGAAGAATACTATTGGCCGGTAAGACACGATCATATAAGTTCTAGAGCGGACATAGTTTGTATGAAAAACTTAACGTCATACGGCCGCCCTTTTATAAAGATTTAGTAGGTTATACGCAGACTAAATTCAACTTTGAACAAATACTCAAAAACAAATTATAATTTTTCTGTTTGACATTTTATTCACTATATAACAGAAAGAATCTTTAAGGGGGACGACATCTGTGATTTTCCATTTTTATACCCTTGCAGAGGGTATATTAAAATTGTCACGATGTTTGTAACGCAGTGAAGGAAGCATTTCCGACCACATAAAGTATATATATTCTTGATCAGCATGACGAGCTGAGTTCATTTCCGTTTGTCCGTCTGTCCGTGACGATTGGTGACGCTACGATGGAAAACAAAAAAGTTTTTCTCACTAGAACTAGTTGTCGGACCGATCATTCCTATGGCAGCTATATGATATAGTCATCCGATCCGGCCGATTCCGACAAATGTGCAGCGTATTTGCATTTAAAGACATGTTGCTAAGTTTGGTCAAGATAGCTTCAAAACTGAGGGAGGAGATAGCATAGAAACAGACGGACAGACGGACGGACGGACGGACAGACGGAAATGAACTCAGCTCGTCATGCTGATCAAGAATATATATACTTTATGTGGTCGGAAATGCTTCCTTCACTGCGTTACAAACATCGTGACAATTTTAATATACCCTCTGCAAGGGTATAAAAATAGAAGGCTAACATCGGCTACTCCGATGTTTTAAATACCCATGCAGTTTTTGAAAGGCGCTACCATTGATAACAAAAAAGTTTTTCTCACTAATATTAGTTTTTAGACCGATCGTTCCTATGGCAGCTATATGCTATAGTCATCCGACTTCGATCAATTTTTCCAGAATTGTGTGGAAGTATATGAAACTGATATATACCACGATTGGTGTCGCTGCGATAGAAAACAAAAAAGTTTTTCTCACTAGTATTAGTTTTTGGACCGATCGTTCCTATGGCAGCTATATGATATAGTCATCCGATCCGGCCGATTCCGACAAATGTGCAGCGTATTTGTATTTAAAGATTTTTTGCAAAGTTTGGTCAAGATAGCTTTAAAACTGAGGGAGGTGATAGCATAGAAACAGACGGATAGACGGACGGACGGACGGACAGACGGACAAACGGAAATGAACTCAGCTCGTCATGCTGATCAAGAATATATATACTTTATGTGGTCGGAAATGCTTCCTTCTATGCGTTACAAACATCGTGACAATTTTAATATACCCTCTGCAAGGGTATAAAAAGGTTTTCCTACTAAAACTCATTTTGTAACCGATTCGTTCTATGGCAGCTATAAGAAGTAGTCATCGGATTCTGTCGGTTTCGACATATTAGCAGCGTGAAGTATAAAGAAGACTCTGTGTAAAATTTCAACTCGATAGCTTTAAAACTGTGGGACTAGTTCGTGTAGAAACAGAGAGACAGACGGACGGACAACGTGAAATCAACTCAGCCCGTCGCGCTGATCAAGAATATATATACTTTATGTGGGCGGAAATGTGTATTTCTTTGCGTTGCAAACTTCTTGGCAAAATTAATATTCACTTTTCAAGTGTATAAAAAAACACACCCGCTGTCGACGCGTTCGACTGCGACTGTGGCGTCGACAGCGTGTGTGAGTGTGTGTGTATATATGTTTGTGTATGTGCTCTCTAGTACCCGTAGCCGTAGGTAGCATCTCCGACCCTATTAACTATATATATTATTGATCAGCATCAACAGTCGAGTCGATATAGCCATGTCCGTCTGTCTGTCCGTATGGACGAAGAGATCTCAGAGATGGTAAGAGCTAGAGGTTTGAAGTGTATGGAACATATAATTCTTATACCTGCAGGCAGATCAATCATATGTTAAGTTTTCCGAAGCTGCTTCTGCAAGAAAAATTAAGAGTATTAACAAATTTAGTATTTATACCTACAAAATAAAATGTTTTTTCCATCTTATAAATAAATTTTCCAAATCTGAAACAAACTCGAACTGGCTCATGGCTCTATCTCTGAGATCTACGCGTTCATACCGACAGACGTACAAACGCACGGACGGGTAGACGGACATGGCTAAATCGACTCGGCTGTTGATACTGATCAAGAATAAATATACTTTATAGGGCCGGAAAGGTTTCGTTATTTCTGTTACATACTTTTGCACAACTTCATTAAACCCTTTTTACCCATTTTTGTGGGTAAAACGTCCTCGACAAGCAACCACTATTGCAGACATTAACATTTAATTTAACAACATTTTTCGACTTTTAGATTAATTAGTTATGACGCGGGAAAAAATTAAAACTCCACGGCGAGATCGGCTATATTGCACTGAATCGATTGATATTCATTGCGAAGAACCTAAGCAGTAAGCTCAAAGAATCAAGCCCTTAGCACCAGCTTAGCGCCAAGACTTAAAATTGATATCATATTTGAAGTTTATTTGCTTCGACTGTGCTTTGACTAAGAAGGCGAAACAAATAAAACAAAAACAGCCGTTAGCTGTTCAAATAGTTTTTGTTTTTAATTCAGATTAAAACAGAGGATGATCTGTAATAAATATTATATTGTAATATCAATTCAAAGACCTTTACTCGTACCGGCTGTTCCACGACACCTACTCGATTTTTATGTACAAATTTTTAAGCATTTTACGAACAGTAATGGTTTATAAATATTGTCAGTAGGATTTGTCAGACTTTCATAATTTGTTTCGTCTTCCTTTCTGGGTTATGAATTATTTGTGCTCGTTGAACAGTGATATTCCGGTTAATAATATTTCTGATGAAATGTTTCGTTAACTCTAAAAATGTATTTATCCCACTATCCGCCCCACCTGTCTCTAATTAACTACTCCCGATATTCTCTTTACAATTTTTTTCAGGTAAAAACGGTTCAGGTGCTTCAGAAACTAAGCATTGGCAGGACATGATATCAAAGCCCCGACAAACTGTAGTACAATGGCATCGCTTGAAACCTGAGTAAATTTTAAGGGTTAACTTAATCAATCCAAGAACATAAATATGTATGTGTGTACACCATGCACATGTGTGTATGTATATGTGTTACCAATGGATTTATACACAAAAAATATCTTTATGCAAAACAATTTAGCAGTATTTACTACAATCTGCACAAAGCGTACGTACATACCTACTAACCCACACACCGATAGCACATCATTTTAGGCAAATGCAGGAAAAGGAGAAGAGAAATAGGGACGCAAAACGCAGATGTGTGCGAGCAATAGTTTTATATAGAGTACATACATACTACTTAACATAGCCGCGTTCCGAGTTGAGTTTTTATGGATTGTCTTTAAATTTCCGACTAGTGTTTATTTTTAAGCCACTTTCACAGACACAGACACAACAATTCTTTTGTACTGCCGAAAGGGACGACAGCTGAATCCGCATCTGAATCAGCGAGGGTGCGAGATTGACACATAGACCGCATTTACACGATGAAGCAAACTTCATGAAGTTTCTCAAAAAGAAGAAAGAAACTTCATGAAGTTTGCTTCATCGTGTAAATCCTGTCTTACACACAAGCCTTCTGCTTGCCAAAGCTCTTCAAAAGAAGATAAAAAACGGTAAAATGAAAAAAACTAATCAACAACAGAATATACAAGCTTTGCTTAGTTCTAGGCCAAATAGCTGCATTCTGACTATTCAAACGGATGCCGTTGCATACAGTCAGTCAAGAAAGTGATTTGACAAAGGAAATAAAAATAATTTATTTTATTGTTTATATTTGATTGGCGCATATTTCATTTTGCTTTCCATGGCTCAAAAGAGAGATTCAAAATACACGAAGTTGAACCTTTTTGAAAAATAAACCACAAAGCACATACCTGTTTTTACAGTGTCAAGAAGGTTTTTGGTAAGATTTAAGAATTGATTTATTGTGAGCACAGGAGCTCCAAATGAATTATTGATTTTAGACATGTTTTTTACGCTGAACCCGTTTCTCTGATGGATTATCTGTAAATGAAATAAATATTTATACAATCTACACATAAACAGTGTGTCCCAAAAATAACCGAACTTTATATTTTAATTATACAAAATGCATCGCCAGCTATTTAACAATTGCAGCAATTAAAACATACATTCATCCTCTTTCAATCGCACCCAACTTCATGCAAATCGGATGACAGATGTCAAAGTTACAGCCATTTTAATAAAAGAAAAAGTGTGCTAATGGTACAAAAACAAAATGGGCAAATATAAAATTTTGTGTTAATCTTTGAAAAAAATTCGCTGAGACATACTAATTATTATATGAGTCGTACTCAAGTTTATACGTGGTTTACACGATTGAAAAATGGTCGTTTTCAAAAGTCTCGAATCAAGACAATGCTGACAATGCTTTTTATGATTCGAATTTGTTTCGGAAGGTCCAACTGTTACTGGAGAATACTATTTATGCGTTTTGCATCGTTTTCCGAGAAGAATTGGTCGTGTTAGACCTGAATATCCAGCAGGAAGACAGTTGTTTTTATTGCACGATAATGCACCACCTCACAAGACCAAAAAAGTGAAAGAACTTTTGATGAAAAAATAGATTTCTCTCATCGACCAGCCCCTGTATTCACCTGATCTATCTGCGACTATTTTCAATTCCCAAAACCACTCCAAATGAAAGGAGCCTTTTATGAGATTGATTGATTATGATTCAAGCAGCCGTAATCGAGATACTGAAAAATATTCCCATAAATGACATAAAAAAATATATGATATGGCATGCATATGCATATTGAGCCAAATGGAACCTATTCTGAATAAATAATAACTTCCAAAGATAATATTTTGTGTATTTTATTCTATATTCAAAAAGTTCGGTTAGTTTTGGGACACACCGTGTATACATATATAAAAGTAAATGTATGTATGTTTATGTCGATCAGGAACGATTCATAGGATATGTCTGTAAACCGAATCATGAGTGGTTTAGAGCCATATCTCAGATTTTCTTTAAGCTATTAATAATTAATTTAGATTTAGGTTGATAATATGGAGTTCGATATTTCCTGGTTCAAATCCAGATTGAAACGGTTCAATTCTACCACAAAAATTAATCTTGTTGGAATTTGTAGAAAATTCTTGAGGGATATAGAAATATCGATAAATATGAAGATAGTTATAGAACTAGAGGATTCAGAATTTGTGTAATCAATTCGAGAAAGTTTTAATAAGCTGATGAAGAAATTTCTATAAAGCATTAGGATGATTATAGAGATATCTAGATGTTCCCGTATTTTTGTAGATAGTTTCCAAAAACGTTTAAATAAACTGGCAAAGGGAATCATTTCGGATATGAACATTTAATTAGAATGTAGGCAGGAACATTTTCCTCTTAAAACCCAGTTTGAAACTGGATTCGTATCAAGTGAAAAGTTTATTAACTCTCTCCAAACGGTTTCTAAGAAAGTCAAGCGTGGTTAAAAAAAATATTTCAGAAGGAAATATATCAAAATAATTTGTAGGTTTCGAGCGGGTATGTATGTAGCTAGGTCGGGTATAAGTTATTAATTTGTGATCGATGGCTGATTTGTATAGCAATTCCTAAATGGATAGAAGAATTCCGGTTTTTTTTTAAAGAAATGAAACAGTTTCCGGTGAAACAGTTTTCGTTGATTCGATGCAAAAAAAAAAACATTAAATCTCTTTGTTTTCTTATTTTGAATAATGTTTCAAGGAACTAAATTTTTACCAGCTCTAAGAACCATAGAGAATCTTGGAAAAAAATATTTAAAAAATTTAAACAATAAGAATTAGCACCTGTTTGTTTTTGTAAAGGAAGTTAAGGTATTTAAATATTTGTTACTTTGTCAAAACACTTTCTTGACTTAGTGTATGCAATTCATACAATTGGGCGCCTCTCTCTCTCTCTCGCTGATCGCTGATGAAGCTAACCGACTCTTTTGGTACACACACACACACAAGCACACACCAAGTACATGTATATAATACAATTAAATTGTTACAAATTATTAGATTAATATAATCTAATTAACTCGTAAAACGACATTGTTACCAGTTACTTAATGCGAATTGTTGTTTCTTTTACAATAAAAGAAAATAAAAGTGCGAAAAGGTCATATTAATCTTAAATATGGTTTAAACCAGAAACCGAAACTACTTAGTACGTTAGGCCGTAGGTTATACAAAGATTATGGATATAGAGAGCAGGAAGCATTAACCAAATAATATTGAACTTTTTCATAGTAACTGTAAAGAAATTAGCCAACCATTGCCGGAACAAGCGTCTACTAAGTGCAAAACATCAAATCGATGCAGAGATGAGGACGTTAAGCGATTTGTAATTGATAAATTGATATAAAAAAAAAAAAGAAACTGAGTTTAAAAAACGAAAAATCGAAAATTCAACCCACCTTGAAATTACATATTTGTTATATACCTGTTATAAATATTATTACAAAATAATTTATGATAATTGATAATTACATAGCTGCGAATAAAGCATTTTAAACCTAGAGTGTTTGCATCCCCCATGCATCTAAATGATCAATGGCGTTTGAATTTTGGGCTCGTAGTCCCAAGTGAGTCGGGGTTTCCACCGAGGGATGGTCTTCTCTGGATAAGTTGGAGGCGGAAATGTATTTTTTTTTCAGTTTAAATTTTGACGCGTCACGACATGATTCGCGAGTTTGCATCAGTGATCCGTGCGTGATTCGTGAGTGTTCTGTATGTTTTTTCTTCTATATTTGATTAATAGGTGCATTCCAGGTACTGATTTGGTTTCGATTTTGATTTCCATACAAAAGACGCAGTGTGACCATGAAACCGCGTTAAATACGGCCACTTTTCTGCAGGTAATCTGGCAACACTGATAAGAATACCAATAGGAGAAAAAAAAGAAGTGATTTCATCACAAGGGATTAATGAGCATGGCACACTGAGAGTCAAAATTTCGTTAATATCCAAAAATTTAAAACAATATGTATTTTACTTTGACACTGGGCGTAACAACGCTGCAATACCGTAACTTGAAGACCTCCAAGCGGTTTAAATTGGTTCAACAAAGTGTCAATTACTTTATGAGAGAGTGAAAATCACTTAAATAAATATAAATTCTGTTCACTTGTTTTTTTTGCTCTGCATATTCATACTCTTTCAAATTTCGCGCGTATATTTTGGTTAGTGTTGAGTAATGTTCGCATTTATACCAAATATTCACAGTTTGCCCACTGTCATCTTTAATTGGGTATTTTTGCAAGGCATTAATACGGCCACACTAACCTGATGACAAACATTTTTTTTGCAAAATTAAATTAAATACACTTCAGCCATAAACACCACAAAATAAAATGATTATCACCGTGAAGAATCTGCAGCAGCAGACATTTACAATTGAATTTGAACCGGAAAAAACGGTGAGTTTTAAATTTGTTCTTGGGGCAAGATGAATTTGTGTGGAGATTGTTTCTGTGTGTGTGTGTGTGTGTGTGTGTGTACATGAAGGCGTCCCTTTTCGTTAATTCTTAAAATACGTAAAAAAAAAAGTGAAATCACATTTTGCCATAACACTCGCCTCTTTTTAGGTGCTCGAACTGAAGAAAAAGATCTATGAGGAGCGCGGCGCCGAGTATTTGGTAGAGAAGCAGAAACTGATTTATGCTGGGGTTATCCTAACGGATGAGCGCAAGGTCGCTTCCTACAAGGTCGATGAGAAGAAGTTTATTGTGGTAATGCTGACGCGTGATGCTGTCCGTCTCAGCGAGGCGGCTAGTGCCAGCGAGAAGTCGTCATCGTCCAAAGACGCGGCACCGTCTACTGCAGCCGCAGCAGTTGCTGAGGAAGATGAAAAAACTACGGACAAAAAGCCGAGCTCAGGCCCAGCGGGAAACACTGACGCCGTTTCTGCAACAGCCTCCGCTTTGCCAGCGGCTCGAAGACTGTATTCCAGCAGTGATCTAGTCGGCGAGCTGGCCAATGCCTCGCTGCAGTCTCGTGCCGAATCGAATTTGCTTATGGGCGAAGAATACAATCGCACTGTGTCCTCCATGGTTGAGATGGGTTACGATCGCGAGCAAGTGGAGCGCGCCATGTCAGCCAGTTTTAATAATCCGGAACGCGCGGTGGAGTATCTCATCAATGGCATACCAGCCGAGGAAGAGAATTTGTTCAATGCCAGCGGAGCAGATGCTGAACCCACCAATCCTCCCAATCAACAAAGACCAGCGGCAGATGCGCCTTCTTCTCCCTCCACAGCGGGTAAGTGTGTGTGAATACAGCCGAAATGTCGAATGATTAAATTTCCCACCAACGCGCTAGATCCCTTTGAGTTTTTGCGCACCCAGCCACAGTTTCTACAGATGCGTTCGTTAATCTATCAGAATCCACATCTCTTGCATGCTGTCCTACAACAGGTAAGCACCTACGCCACACCTTGGTTAAGCGTTTCCCAAACCCGAAACTCTAATCTTCGACAGATTGGTCAAACGAATCCGGCTCTGCTGCAACTGATATCGGAGAACCAGGATGCATTTCTTAACATGCTGAACCAACCGCTTGAGGGCGAATCCACAACACGCAGCACCACGCGTACCTCACAAGCACTCTTAGAGGGAGCCGTTGCTGCTCAGCGTACAGCTGCGGGCGCCCAGGACTCCGCATCAGAAAGAGACACTGAACCACTACAACAGCAACAGCAACAGCTGCCCGAAGGCGTGGCCACCATACGCCTTAATCCGCAGGACCAGGACGCTATAGAACGGGTACTATTTCTTCCCCTTTAACTAAAACTGGCCTTGGTTGGGTGTTGGCTAACGTGTTCCTACTCTTTACTCTTCTTTCGACAGCTGAAGGCTTTGGGATTTCCGGAGGCACTCGTACTGCAGGCATATTTCGCCTGCGAAAAGGATGAAGAATTGGCTGCTAATTTTCTGCTATCATCCAGTTTCGATGACTGAAAAATGAGAGGACAAATGTGAAAGCTGTTAACCCATATATATACCTACTACTACTTACTATATACCGAAATCGTTACCGAATAAACTTCAAGAGGGGTTAACCAACAGGTATCAACCTGGAAGCAATTGTCAACTCTTTGATTTATATTTTAATTGTTTTTGCAAGCTTTAAATGAAACGCACGCACACACACACATATACAGCTGTCATATTGTTATTCCTTTAACTAAGTAAGTCCACTTGGGGCCTTCCTTTTTTCCTTAACCCCACTTCTGGAACAGTCCCATACGCTGGCAACGGCAATTGTTGCCCCACAGATTGCATCTGCAGGAGCTGTTGAAGCAACAGTTGTGCGGATGATTGTCACAGGAGCCGGCGCGTGGAATGCATCCACGCCTGTAAACGGCGAAGCCCGACGGGCTACGCCTGCAAAAAAGGGTGTGTGAAATAATTAAGAAAAAAAAAAACTGAATTAGCTAACAAACAAGGAGCGCTTACTTAATATCATATGGCAAAGAACCTTGTTCTCGCCCTAGAAGTAATTCGTTTTCGCCAACAGTCGCATCGAAACCATCTTCCATATGGTAATCATTGTGAGCTTTAACTGACACACCCATTATTAATAGGAGTGCCACTCCTAGTAGAAAGCAACGCATTTTAAACACTTTCTTGTATACGCCTTCTTTGGAGGATTATTCTAGCTGCCACTTGTACGGCACTGGATTCGAACATGCACTGCGAGTTTCTCATATTGACGCCAGCATTTCCTAAGCCACCTTTGCGCAGACGTCGCACAGTGGTTCAGGCGCAGCCCACCTAGGACAAACCGTTTTTTCCCCCTTTGGTGCAACTTTCCTGTCATTGATTTAGGATCCCAACTGAAGACAAACATTTACTTAAAATTGAATATTTAATAAAATAAATTTAAAGTTTGGCAGTTTTAAAAGTCCCCAAAAAGTACTTGTCGGCCATATTGGAACGTAGTCTTAAAGTACGGGAATTTGCAGAAAAGATCATGAACCACTGTATGTGGTGTCGTTCAGGTGGCCCCTGCCCAACCTCCCACCAGTGACAGCATCCCAACATTTGTCATTGTCTTTTAACAGTGGCACCACGCACCGCAAGATTAATGGGTTACCAAGCCACGTACCGTCTAAATTGGTTTATTGCGAGTTCAAACTCTTAACGAACACTTAACTTAACACGAGAGCAAATGAGATAATCCATATTGCATAGAAGCCCCTAGTCTTAGTCCTATGTACAAACAAACGAATGTGTTTTTGTTAATGGGGGTGGGGGGGGAATGTGCTTGTGTGCTAGTGCTTATGTCCAAACGTTATGACCAGCGGCAATAGAGCACCGCAGATCATAATGATTAGCTCGCTATATCGTAGACCTGGTTTACTAGCGTTCCCCGTATCGCTCTCAGTCGATTCCTCAACTATGCGGTACTCATACTGGCCAACGGTCTTGTGATGGTGACCACCGCCGCCGCTTCCCTGGGTAAGCTCGGGCAGTACATGGACCGTGGCCACATACAGAAAGGTGCCGGCAGAGAAGAGCATGGCAATTCCAGTCGCATTCACCGAATTTAGAGTTTCCTTCTGCTCCTGCCCGATACCAAAGTAGGTAAGTAGCGTGAGCAGCGGCGCTGATAGAGAGAAGACGCCCAGATGGCGACGTATCTGCTGACGTTCCACCTTCTCGTGCAGCAGGAAGCTAACCAGGCCAAAGGCAGCTGGTGCCTTGTGCAGCATAATGGCCAAAAATACAATTATCTCCACGTCTTGGTGGCTGGTGGTGGCAGCTGCTCCCAGAGCGACACCATCCGCTGCGGCATGCACAACCAGGCCTAATGTAAGGGTGGCGGTGTTTCTGTCGCTATTACTGCTGGTGCTGCTGCTTCTACGCTGCGACACATCAACCAGCATCATAAAGACAAAGCCAAGTACGAGGGATAGTCCAATGGTCTGGGAATAATCCGGCTGCTCGAAGGCGGCGCTGGTGGAGACGACGGCATCTGTTGCCGTCTGTTGGGTGTGTGTGACCATGGCCACTGTCCATGTACAGCGAACGTATGCCCTCCGGGATGATGACAGCCAAGGCAGTGCCCACCAGTAATCCAGCCCCCAGCACTGTGACAAACTTTAGTTTCTCCTAAACGTAGCAATAAAAACACTTGAACTTATGGTATGTGTTTGCAAGTGGGCGGCACTCATGTTTACCTCACTAAGTTTCATTAACATGGGTATGCTGCCGGCCAAGTAGGAGCCCACAAGCATCATGATTACCAATAGAACCAGGATTAATGTCTCCTCGGCCATTTTGTAGTTGCGTTGGATATTTATTTGGGTTTTCTACGGGTTTGTTGTTATTCAGTGGCTGCGGTTATCTTGCCAACTCAACTAAAAATACCAAAAGTCTGGTCACACTATTAGGCACAACACTATCGATAGGGGAAATAGACGCATTATTCTTTTATTTATACGCTTATTACCGGAGTTACACAGGGCGCATCATTGTCGAAGATGCGAAAAAATTATATATTATAGACCGCATCATTGAAACAGCTGTTCGCCATGCCAAACGTAAACAAACCGAATTAGTAAGAAGAAGAGAACAAATGTATTTTATTGAAATAGAGACAATTATGAGCGATAATATGCGGTGTATTTGGCAACGCCACTGCGATCACCAAAATGAAAATAGAGCTTGTTTATGCGGATCATTTATTTTTTTAAACTACGCGGTCCAATTATGTTGTTGTTGCTTATCGAAATTCGATGGCAGAATCAGCTGCTCGCTGTCGCCGCTGTGAGACAATACTCGATAGTCCTCAATATACGGTCACTCTTTCCGCATCATTAAACATGCGGCTCTTCTTCTATCCACAGGTTTCTTATGGGAAACAATTCCGCACCTTCCGTTTAACGGAAAATTTCAATGATGCGGCCGGTCTAGACAGCGTATAAGACACCTGGAGGTGGCCTTCGGTAGCTGGTCGTCTCTTCTGCCTCCTCTTCTGACAGGATTCTTCACCGGCTACAACTGCGCAAAGACAAATATTACCACTCTCCACACACTCTCACATTTTATTTTTTCTCCGAGCCGGGAAATCTTTGCTTCACCAATTTATTTACAATTGCTTGAATTTTATATCTTCATAATTTTAACTTTTTATATTTTTTATCAAGCATTTTGCAAAATGATTGACTTGCTCTTCAAATGCCCTCTAGAGCGACTAATTTCTAATCTTTGTTCCTAATCTAATCTACTTCCGAATCCCAGGAACTAACGAATATCAAAATGTATGCAAATTATTTATGATATAAAACGATTTGTAGGACGCACTCACGATCGACTCACGCGCCCTAAGCCATCGCCATACCGATACATCGGTAATGCGCATCACTAAAAAATAGTGATGAGCCGTGTTGTCTTGTAGACAACACAAATAATTTATTTATTTATTTTTTTAGTTAAAGTTCGTAACAGTTTGTATCTCGAGGTATGGTTAAAAATGTAAGAGTACCTTACTAAAAATTTTACAAAAAAAATCACGTTTTCTAATACTGAAACTTATAACCATCGATGCTTTTATCGATTGTGAAATCCGCCATTTTGAAAACAATCGAGTAGAAAAAATTCAGTGAAAAATCGACGTCACAGCCTACAACAATACATAACCGTATAGAATATAAATTGTGTTTTATGCTGAATTGCAGAGATAAGTACAATAAACGGGCAAGTGAATTGTGCATCTGACAGTGAGTGCAAGCGATGGAAAAAACGAACACTACGCCCTTCTCTGCTTGCTGTATATACTAATGAAAGTATATGTATGCATACATACAATTTGTGGCCGTGCCTATGTGTGTGTGCGTGTGTGTGTGGTGTGAGTGGTAAAAGCCAATAACTTGTTTGATGTACGGGGAAGGAGCAGTGCGATGAGTATGGATTCGTATACGACAACTACTGCATATAATTGTGGACTTAACTTTGATTTTTGAGTGGAACCAAGAGCTAAATATGAAATGTTGCTGGCAAATTGTTAATAATGGTATGTATACGCAAATATCTGTAAGTGTGTGTGTGTGTGTGTGCACGATGTATAAATCGATATCTATTTTGTTCAATTACATCAGGTATGTACATAAATACAATACATACATATGTATTCATATATGCAAAAATAATGCACAAAAGATCGCGTTTGAAATGTTTTACCATTTTAAATTTTCCTAATTAATATCGGCCTAAAGGCCTATTTCTTCAGATTTTTCTGCAAAAACTGTGTTAAAATAGGTTATTAAAATTATAAAAAAAAAATGTAGATATTTCTGAATATTCGGCCCTGTTCCGAATTTCGAGTTGATTTTCGTGTAAACGTTTGTATTTCGAATTCAAGTTGTATAAAAGTCGTCCTTTTCTCTCGAAATAAGTTCACATGGAATTAAGCAGTCGGCTTCAGCTGCTGAAATACTACTGAGTTTTCTAATACCTGATCTAGTAACCGCAGGTTTGTTTGTCACTTCTATACAACGTTATTAAATTTCGTACAGCAAAATATTAACGTTTACACGAAAATCCACACGTTATTCGGAACAGGGCTGATTATATTGATTTTATTATTGCTTAATATTTTTTGGATCACTATTTAAAATGCAGAAATAATTTAATCTGGCTGTTACTGCCCCAAAGGGCCAAGCCGAGCTTCTCTCATTCTCTTGGCTCGTGTGTCTTTTAATTTTCGCTCAAGAGAAAGGGACCTACATTTGAACGCCGAATCCGAGCGGCAAAGATTTTGAAAAGCTTTTCATGGCTACATACTTCACTACTCGCACCAACTGCTGTAAAGGTGACATTATGTGTAAAAGATTTGAAGGTCTTCCCTATCAACAGCAAAAATTTCAGTTAGATAGGTCCAGAGGTCTATGAGTTTATCTCATCGAGTCCATTGATCTGTCGGTCGGATTCGATTGGTTCCGACATACAGTTGGAGAAGACAATAATAACACCACTATGATACTTCTTCTAAGTGATCAAAAAGCAAACAATAAGTGTTGCGATTTTGTGAAGTATTGTTACTCTTTAAATTGCTTAGTATTCCCCCTAAAAGAAAAATGGTTATTAATTTTAATTTTTTTTTTGTTTTTTATGGGTAACGGGCTAAAAAATAGCACCACCAAACAAAATTTTTTTATATTTCGGAGAATTTCTTTGATAAAATGCACGTAGTTAAGAGATTTGACTTTGATTTTATTATTTTGATCATCAGGAGTAAAGTAAATCAAGACTAAGGCTCGTGGAAAACACAGCAGTTCGGAAAATCTCGATATCATCAAAAAAGTTGATATTGATTGGAAAATCCTTTTGAGATTATGGTCGATAGGTTGGGTATTTGAATAAAATGATACGAAACGCAATACACTAAAAAGAAAAGACTGAAACAATTACTCAAAAACGATTCCTGGTCAAGTTGCACGACAAAAGATGGATCCGCGAGGACAAGAGGGATCATTTTAAGACTGCAACTGAGCTCAAAAAGGATCAAATATAACTGCGTCAGTGCAAAGAACAGAATTTAAGAACCCGTAGGCCCAAGATAAGTCTCTCTGTTAAAAGCCAGACATATTACTAATCGCTTAAAGTTCGCAAATCAATATCTTAATTGGCTATCCCAAAAATGTTGAATATTTTACAGAAAAATAGAGAGTAAAGTTGTTATGTTTGGTGGAAAAGAGAGCCTCTTTTGTAGGACATAAGTCCTCTTATATCGGAAAAGCCAATAACCATTAAACATAAAGGCTTAAATATAATGGTATGGGGTTGTTTTTCTTACTATAAATATATATATATAACCTTCGCAGAATATGAAATGCCGCTAGTATGGGTCTTCCAACAAGACAATGACTCCAAACCAGGAGAAATGCAAAGGAATGGTTCTGAATTCTGCGAGAGTTTTGGAGTGGCCTGCGCAGTCACCAGACCGCACTCCCATCGAAAATCTTTGGGATTATGTCAAAAGGCAGTTACTACTGATAAGACAATTAGCATGGGATCACTATGTGAAGTCATTCAGGGGTCCTAAAGCAAGATCCCTCTAAAATAGAGGGAATTTTAGGGATAGATTGTTCGAACCTTCTAGACATATATTGCACTCATCAAAACAAATAAAGCTCTCGAACATCGTTTTCCGATCAGATGAACAATAACAGAGATGCCACCCCCACAATTTAAAAAAAAACGTCATATCTCCTATAATTTAAAAGATAGATTGTTCAAACCATTTAGGCAACTTTTAATCGCATTCACACGACAACTATACTCTATTTCCAGATCAGATGAACGATAGTCGAGTATAAGCAACAAATAATTTCGATGGGCAGCACTGGCCGATATCGATTTGGGCAGAACACACGGTTTGGTGACCCCACACCTAAAAGTTTTCATTTATGTACAATCTTTACAGGTACAAGTATATTACAGTCGGGCTTGACCGACTTTCTACGTTTTTCATAAAAATTTTTAAATACTTTGAAAACGATACTATTTTTTCTTTGGTGGGTTGGGCTTTCTATGCACTGTCTATCGTGTCAACTACAGTTTTTATTTTACCTTAAAACCCCACGTTTGCCGACTACCCGAAAGTATCACCCCTACCAACCCGCGAAACATACACCCATAACACGCTTTAAAATTTTTTTCGTCCCTTATCTTGTATTTGTTTGCTTCCCATAATTCTGGAAAATGACCGCTCCGTTTTCATCTCGTCCTCTGTTTATGCCCACCTATGCATCCACCCAACGCCAGTTTATCGACTCCCTCTTGCACATAGTTTTGAAAAGATCACGAGACATATACTAACCGGGTTAATTTTTTTTGGTACATTTTTCAGATTTTTTTTAATATGTCATCCATCAGTACGTTAGTATTTCGATTCCCGCGTTAGCTGCCTCGTTTTTAACTGTTTTATACCGATATGGTAAGAAATACGTTAATTGGTATTACTGAAACATCGACTGGACGCAAGCATTGAAACTGATTCCCCCGCCTGATACATTGCTTTTGACGACGGCCGAAAACCAAACGCAATAGCCTAGTTCCACGCTACTATATGTACAATAGAGTGTCCCTCCATAAGGTAAAATCGGAAAACCTAACTCTCACCAAGGTAGTTTGGTTGCAAAGAATTTACATAAAACCAAAAAATTTTAATTAAAGTTTTAGACATTGCGAGAGGACTTAAATATCTTAGTCGGGCCTGTTTTGCTTAAAATAATCTTTACTCCATTTCAAGTGTTGTCAACATTAGAATTTCAGCTAACTGTCATAAAAAATAAAACGAAACGAATTTTTTTGGTTGGGAAACTAATTCAGAATTTGTGTCGTGACCAAATGCGCGGCGTTTTGTCCTCGCTTCTTCGGTACAGTATACAAATATCACCTTATGAGATCTACCCAGAAACAGTCCTGTCGTCGGTTTCTGAGAAGAAGAATATAGAATAACTTGATTGCGCGTGTTAAAGGATTTCTCAAAAGCCAGTACTATGAGGCTTTTCACAGTTTACCTAGAGATGACACAAACAGAGTGGCAGCGAAGAAAACCGTGAAACACCTATCCGAATATAAAAATAAACACTTTGATCATATAATAAACTTTATAAGAACAATACCATTTTAAAATGAGTTGCCAAGATGTTTTTTATTATTATAGTCTTAAGATGTTGTTTATGTAAAAACTTAGACTGCTTTAAAACACGTGCAGTAGAGCAGTGTGACAAACTAAGGCTGCAGTCATTGGACGTTTGAATGGCTTTCGTGATCAAGTTGCTTGCCTTATTTATTATAAGGCGTTGATAATGGTCAGGAAGTTTTGGGCCTCTATAGACATATCTTGTATCGAGACGACCTCACTCTTAAATGCAGTTATTTGACATATATCAATATCATTGCGGTATGGACCACGTCGATTACAGTTAAATAAACTATTTTAAATGCATAAAATTGTGTTGTACTGCGTCCTCATCGAGAGCCGGCGTGATAACGGAAAATAGCTAAACGCATTTATGGTAATGCATCAGCGGAAAATCAATTATTTACATCTGTCCGTCCGTCTGTCTGTCTGTCCGTTTCTACGCGAACTAGTCCCTCAGTTTTAAAGCTATCGAGCTGAAATTTTGCACAGAGTCTTCTTCTTACTGCACGCAACTAATATGTCGGAACCGGCCGGATCGGATGACTATATCATATAGCTGCCATAGGAACGATCGATCTAAGAACTAGTTCTAGTTCGAAAAACTTTTTTGTTTTCCATCGTAGCGTCACTAATATCGGTATATGTTAGTTTTATATGCTTCCACATAATTCTGGAAAAAAGTATCAAAATCGGATCACTATAGCGTATAGCTGCCATAGGAACGATCGGTCAAAAAAATAGTTCTAGTTAGGAAAACTTTTTTGTTTTCCACCGTAGCGTTACTAATCTAGGTATATGTTAGTTTTATATGCTTTCACATAATACAGAAAAAATTTATCAAAATCAGATGACTATATTATATAGCTCCCATAGAAACGGTCGGTCAAAAAACTACTTCTAGCGAGAAAAACTTTTTTATTTTCTATCGTAGCGTCCCCAATCTTGCTATAAATTTGAAAAAATTGATCAAAATCGAACGGCTATAGCATATAGCTGCCATAGCACCGATCGGTCGGAAAATGTGTTTTACTAAGAAAAGTTTTTTTTTTATGGTATCAAATTTTTATTATCAATGATTAAAAAATTTTAACTATCTTATGTCTAAATCCTATATATATTTTACCGGTTAAATCAGTTGGAGTAAAGTTTTTCAAGTGTATTAAAACTTCGGCACAGTCGAAGTTAGCTTTGCCTTCTCGTTTTATGGTAACGTGATCAAATTTTAATTCTCAATGATTTTGAATTTAAAAATATCTGATATCTATATCCTATATATATTCTACCGGTTAAATCAGTCGAAGTTAGCTTTGCCTTCTCGATTTGTTTCTAATGATAGCGTTCGTAAACTCAGCAATTATTAATATTTTATGATTTCAAACAGTTCTGATAAATTTGGTAAGAATCGGATGACTATATACTATATAGCTGCGGTAGGACCGATCGGTCGGAAAATAGGCCTCAGTAAGAAAAACATTTTTGATTTCCATGAAAACATTGTAGTATGAGTGTGTTTATAAAAACTTCAGCAAAGTCGAAGTTAGCTTTGCCCTTTCGTTTTTGAATGTTTTTCTAAAATAAGCTGTTTTTAATTTATCTTTTTTAGATGACCAAGGCCTTTTATCTTGAGCTGATTGCATTAAATCCAATAACCGGTTAACTTTGGCTTTATATACTTAAACTGAGAGACGAAAAGTATTAACCATGTCCACAGTTAACTATGGATTCCGCATTAAAGTTAAATTTCGAACTGATACGAAAAGAGGCAAGTATATTTAACATATAATTATAATCTAACTAGCAAAATAAAATTGACACTAATATTAACATTAATTCGGCATACTGAGCGCATGCACATTGACACCAAATGTATGACACTTATCCCGATCGTCAGGGATAGATTATGGGCTTACAAACGAAAGTGTAAAATTACACTTAGTTTACAAACAACGAGAGCGTAAGTTGAAGTCGGCCCTGCTCGACTTCGATATACCCGTTACTCAGGGTAAGGTTGCCCAAATTGTAGGAGATATGAGGAATTTTTCAAATTGCGGGGGCGGGAACTTTTCTATCGTTCATCTGATCGAAAAATGACGTATGGCGGATCGATAGGTAATGATGATTAAAATATATGTCTAGAAGGTTCAAACAATCTATTTTCAAAATTGTGGGAGATATGAGTGTTTTGCATATTGCGGGGCCGGGAGGGGGAGTGGCAAAAATTTAAAACAAACTTGATCTGCGTGCAGACAATACAAGTCTACTCTGAAAAAATGGTAGCTCTAGCTCTTATAGTTCCTGAGATCTAGGTGTTCATACAGACGGACGGACAGACAGACAGACAGACGGACATGTCTATATCGACTCGATGCTGATCAAGAATATATATACTTTATAGGGTCGGAGATGCTTCCTTCTGCCTGTTACATACATTTGCACGAACCTAGTATACCCTTTTTACTGTACGAGTAACGGGTATAATAACCCATCGAAAATCTTCGCTTAAAATTTCCATTTGTGAGCTAAAAAATGCCAAACTTTACTTTGGCATTACCAGATTTTAACTATTGACATTAGGGGGGGTTACCAGTTTCCGACATATGAATATTAATCCACGTATCAAATCAGCTTATCACGCTATTCAAGAATATATATACTTTATGGGGTCGGAGGAGTTTCCTTCTATGCGTTTCAAACATCTGGACATATAAACATACCCAAAATTCGAGCCGAGCCGGATTTCCAGCGGGTCCCGAAAAATTCTAGACAACACCAACTTCCTTAGACTCAATGAATGACATGGCTGAACTTAATAATTTATGTTTATTTTTTTGTCTTTTTTCAGTCGATTACAGTGTGCCAAAGGCAAATGACGAAATTACAGAAGCAACAAGATCAACATCCACAGTATTAAATAGCTCCAGTACCAATACGACCACTTTCAGACCCAGTTGTCGCAGCAATTATAACGTATCCGGAGCACGCAGTATTCTTTCTGCCTGGTTAAGTCTTAATATGAGTAGGCAATTGCCTTATCAATTCCGATGGGCAATTGTGTTGATCATCGCATCCCATTTAATTTGTTTGTCACACACGCTTTTGATCGTCGAGGACTCGAAAGTGGCCACAAATCCCCATATTAATGTCACTAGTCCTAGTTCCCGGAATATTGCCAAATCGTTGGGAGGCAGCAGCAGCAACAACAACAATGCGGTGTCTTCTGGCGCCTCTTCTACATATCTGGATAAACTGGACAATTTGGAGCGAAGTGTGGCTGCTGTATTGATTAAGGTTGCTTATGGCACAACGTCAACGACCAAGCGAAGCATACCCGACAGTAGCTATGCTCTGAGTTTAACCACAGTTGCCACGCCCTTGCTGACGACCCAAAGGTAAGCTGATTAATTTAGTGATGATTACAATATTATGAAAGGGGGAACACCCTTCTGGACGCCCCAACGCAAGTCAATGTTTATCAATTTTTCAGGCCTGTTTCCGTTTTCGAATTCGAGTGATCGGAATTGGTAAAGCCTTTCATTTCCCTGGAACAATTCGAATATTCGGCTAAAAGATTTTGCAAGTTGGACCGACAAATGAAGTTAAATGGAAAATGTACGCTATTTAGCGAATAGCACAATCGGTTTTAGAAAACGGAAGCATTTACCAATTCCGAATCCGCATTTGCCATTTAATCAAAATCGAAAATGGGAACAGGCCTGATTATTAGACAGCGGATTTTGCATATATTCAAATTAAAATTTAATCCTCGTAGGCCAGGGTGCTTTTTACTTCTATCATAATTCAATTCAGTCCAGGGCTGCAAACCCCTCCAATTTCGACAGGGGTTCGGTTCGGGGTTCGAACCCTTACCCTACGCTAGGTGTTCGGTTCCACAACCGCTTCCCTCAAAATTGAGAACCGGGGTTCCGGTTCGGGTTCCAGATTGCATATTATATATTTATGTACATAATGAATAATTTAATAGAGTTTGAAGAAGAGATGCCTTATAAACAGCTGCAGTTTTTGATAGTCAAGCACATAAATGATCTGTCTAGATTGACTAGACAATCAGACATTGTATGTATGTGTAGAAGATTTCAGCGATACTGCCAACTTGCACTCTCAGCGAAAGCCATTTCTCTTTCACAGTAGTGGGATTCCTGAAACTGATGTGCTTTTTGTGGCCATGAAACCTGCAAAAAACACGGTCACTTTTGGCTTATAAATAAGAGATGCCCTTTATCGGCGTATCCGTGATTAAGTCACAGCTTGTAGTCACCAAATCACACTGTTGCTTTTTATATGCAGTCACTGTGATTTGATAATTGCCAGTGACAGTGACTTAATCACAGATACGCCGGTATGTCTCATCCCTAACTTATAGTGTGGCCGAACACGTTCATACATTTCCGCAAATTCCAGTCAGAGCTATTTTTGCCAAGAATGGGACCGCCACAGCACGGGTTTGACTGGCATATTGTGAGAGTGAAATGCTAAAAGTATTTAAATTGTGACTTGGGTAAAAAAATTAAGAAATTTAAATGACGTACAATCTTTCGAACGAACAAAATAATACCCAGAAATACGGTTTCGGATGCAAATTAAATTCCCTTGCTTGAGGTTGTGTTATTTTGTTCTGTCTTTTGTTGCGGGCGGGAAGAGTGTCGCCGTCCATACATGGGCATATGAATGGATACATTTTTGTTCATAATTATGAAATATTTTTGATCATCAAAGTGCAAAAATAAATTCTGTGCTTGCAATTTTTTTTAGAACCGAACCCCATCATTTAGAAATCTAGGGTAAGTTTGGGTTCGGGTTCTCGTGATTATTTTCAATGGGGTTCGGTTCCCGGTTCGGTTCAGGTATCACCAGAACCTGAACCGGACCGGTTCTGAAGGGTTCGGTTCCGGACCGGTTTGCAGCCCTGGTTTGAAGTGTATGGAACATAAACTTCCGATTTTTGCAAGCAGATCAAGTTTATTTTTGATTTTTGCCACACACTTTATTGTTATCAGTAGACATCAGATTTTAGGTTTTTTCAGATTGAATTTCATCTAGTAATCAAGGGGGGGAGCGTGTTGAAAAGGCACAAAAATCACAAAATGGCTTGGCCCATTGCAGTGCTCAAATCAGAAAAAGGTTCTTCAACAAAACATTTACTCTGGCCTACTGGGAATTAATTCAATCTGAATAAAACCTAAAATCCGATGTCTAGTTATCAGTTATATACAAAAAGGTACAGCGTACAGTCGGGTTTGACTGACTTTCTTACGTGTTTATTTGAAAAATGTAAGCCCAACTGGACTAAACATAAAGAGGGAGGAACCTTTTAAAAAATCAGCTAAGCTTCAGCAATGTTTATTTCAATAACAATTGAGGTTAAGGTTCTTAAATAGCTTTTAAGTGTTTTTCATAGCTTTTAGAAAACAACGATAAATTGATTTCAACGGGTTCCAAGCAATTCAAAACGTGAAAAACTTATCAATTTTACGGTCATATTTGGAGCCACATTAGAACATAGTCTAAAAAGTATTTAAAGAATATCAAATATGATATTTGATATTATCGATTAAGGTTTTTTTTTCGAAATATAAAAAAAAAAATTTTTTTTAGGGTTTTCCTTCCTCCCCTGGAAAAATCCAATTGAGCGAGCGCCCAGCTTATTTCAATAGAACAAGAATTAATATCATTGTGTTCTTTGTCCTCAGGTATCAATCATCGCAACAGCAGCAGATTACAGGAACTGGTGGCGGTGGCATTCGTCACCGAAACTATGAGTTGGACTTGGAAAGGGATCATGCTTTGCCTACATCGGCGCCTAATGCCGACATCTTGAAAAGCAATAATAATCCAACCTATCCGAATCCAAATCGACATCATTCTCATGACCGAGATCGACATCGTCATATAATCCCTTATCAGTCGACACCGAATCCGCCGTCAAGTAAGTGTTCCCGCTGCAGTTTCTTATTTGGTGTAACCTTTCTAATGTATAAAAATTGCAGTTCCCAATTTATTAAAGAAGACAAATGGCCAGGCGCCAACCATTCCCATGTATCCAGGCGACATACCATCTTATTCCCCACCTTCGAGATCATTTTTCACGCCCCCCTTGCCGCCGGAATATCAAAATCCATTTGCGGATAAGCCCACATTACGTGGCACCAATAACGAGGGCGGCGGAGGTGGATTGATGCCAAACGCTGGCACCTACATCAATCGCAGACCCATACCGCCACCTAGTTTGATGCCTGGCCATGAGAGAATACCATTTCGACCGCCTGACTTAAGCGGCAGTGATGCCTTAGCGAATGTAAGTTATGCAAATGCTGGAGTGGTGGGGGTGGAAACGAAGAGTCCGGTGGTTTCAACCAGCACACAGGAAGCGGCTTTCGATATGAAAGGCAAAAAACCGCTCAACACGCCGGCGCGATCAGTGCAAGTGGGGCATGATGAGTACGCCAACAGCAATGAACAACAACAACTTGGAGGCTCTAGAGGATCGATGGACTCCATGCCGAAGGACTCGAGTGGTAACAACAAAAGGCAGGAGGTGCTGCCTAATATACGTCGCATTTTGGGTTCTAACGGAAAGAAGGGGGACATACCAGCGGTACTGCTGAAACAGGTGACACAGCGACCTCTGATTAACTACCATCAACCGCCGTCGTCGCCCATTGTGCTCATCGAGAATGGAGGAGCAGCCCAGAAGGAAGGATCGTCGGCTGCAACATCAGTGGATAAGCAGAAGGATGAGGCGGCCGCAGCCAGCCCGAATATAAATCAAAGCAAGCACACACCTGGCGACGTGAATGATGCGAGTGCTGGACACAATGTCAATGCAGTTACCACTCCAGCCGCGGCAGCTGCCATTGGTGAGGTGGCGGCCACTTCCTTTTCCTATGCCACCACAAATCAAGCCCAAGCCAGGCCCACATCTAGCCTAGGCGGCGGCGGCGGGACAACGGGAACGGGAGCAGCTGCAGCAGCCGCCTCCGCGCATACCACCTGGACCTGGGCCTGGAATATTCACATCTATCTATCGGTTGTACTCTTTACTATACTCTCCGTCTACTCGTTGTACAAGCTATTGACCTACAACAAGCTGACACATCTCTTCGCCCAGTCCTACTTTGTGTGCATTAATCTCATTCTGATAACCATCTGCATCATGCGCATCTTCTATCTGTGCTACGACGCATACAACATACATGGCACCTTTCACATATTTGCCGCCGAATTACTGCTAAATCTGCCAGCCACCTTCCTGACAGTTGCCTTTGCGGTGCTTATGCTGTACCTGTTCCTCAAATCCCTGAATCACAAAAACAATCGCTATTCGGCTCTGATCAGGCCACTGACTGTGGTGGTGGGTTGTGGTGTTCATGTGGTGCTCTGCATTACATTGCACTATGTGGAATCGTATACGCTACAGAATCATCATTTGTATTATCAGCAGCAGCAGTATTTCCGCCGGCAACAGCCGCCAGGAGTTAGCCAGCAGACAGCCAGCCTGGCTGGTCCTCCGCCTCCACCACGCGTTCTCACGCTCATCTGTCAGATTATCTACATATTCATCTGTCTGAGTCTGGGCCTGCTCTATCTCTATCTGTATCGTATACTGAAACGTATACTGCTTAGCAAATCCCAGAATTATATACATGGTTATCAGAATCTCTCATATGCCATCCATATAACCATAGCCACCGCTTTACTGTTTGTACTCTTGGCTGTGCTGCAGATCTTTGGTGCAACTTATATATCATCAGCGCGCCCATTAATGAGTCAAGCGAATATAGTTGAGGTCGACTGGCTGCAGTGGGGATATCAGTTCTCTCTGCGACTGATTGAAATAGCCATTATAACGCTAATATCATGGGTGACTGGTCTAAAGACTAGCATAGCGAATGGCGCTGGGGCGGGTCCTGGAGCGAACGGCCTTAATAGCGATGTGCGCATGGTACATGGGCCAGGCGGTATGGGTGCTTATGGCCAAACGGTTGGAGGCTCTGGAGGCCATGCCATAACCAGGGAGAAGCATCTAACAGGAGGAGGAGGTGGTAATCAAGCGCATCACAACTTCTTTCTGCCCTGCACCTCGAGCTCCAGTCAAGAGCAATTTGAGACGGACTATCCAGCAATATGTAATGCCAACACCAATCTGCATACCTACACCATGCGTACCGGCAAGCTTATCTATGACGATAGCTATGCGCTCAATCCGTTGGGTCCGTCTGCCGGAGCGGCGGCTTCGCCCAGTGGACATAATAGCGAGTATCAGCTGCAAGAGCCCATGTATCAGCGGCCTTACGACACGGGATCTGGGTCCATGAGAAGTGCAATTAATCACCATATACCCGAGTATGCCGCACAGACAGCAGCAGCTCAACGCTATCCGCATCATCATGCACATCCCCATTTGCATCATTTGCGCGTACATGAGCAGGCGGCCGGCTACATGAGTAATGATTACATGACTGATGCCACCACCGATCATTATGAGAATCCGAATTTTGATTTGCGCACTAGTTCAACGGGAGCGAGCACAATGCAAAAGCTGGGGAAGACTACAGCTAGCAGTTCCACCGCCCTGAGCAGCGGCGGTTCTGGTTCCGGATCCGGTACTGGCTCTGCGTCCGGTTCGTCCGGTACATCCCAACAGCAAATGCTGCTATTGCAAAGCGATAGCTGCTATTCAGAGCCACTGCAGCAGGAGAATTCCAGCTATGAGTTTAACAACTTTGAGCGACCTATATTTAAAGAAAAGGACATACACCCCAGCCAGACCAGCCAGGAGTGCTGGCCAGAAACGGGCCAGAGGATTAAGCTAAGCAAAAGCCGTGAAAGAAAGCAGCAAAACACAAGGACTCTCGAACGTGCCGGCTTTGAGCATCCGGAGCGACTTAGCTCCAACTCCACAAATTCAAATTCCTCCTCCAATGGCGGCGGGGGAGGAAGATATTTGAGTTACAACTCCTGCGAGCGTGGTTATGTTAAAGGTCTAAGCAAGAGCGGCACGCTAAACAGTCTGTCCCATAATGCTAAGCGCGTTCTTACAGTGCCGCCCCCCGCTGCCGCTCCTGGGGGGCAGCGTGTAACCGCCAGTGGTGTACAAACCCTGGCTCTCACGGATAGACTTAATGCTCCCTATTACCAGAGAAGTGCTAATCGCCCTAGGCGTGCCAACGATCTAGCATTATACAGCAGCGAATCTCCCAATGGCATTCCGCCCGCACCTCCCACTCTTAAGCAACAACTGAAGCCACCCTACAGTCACAAGGCCGAGAATGACGACGACGACGACGAAGAGGAAGAAGAGGAGGAGGAAGATCTAATGGCTGGCAGTAATGTAGAGTGCACCAATTTAATCAGCAACGAGCCGGGTTCTGGTGCACCAAATGATAATGCCACTGCCCACCACCTGCAGGTGCAAAGTCAAACTGTTGCTGCTGTTTCGTCAACTAATGCTGATAGCATGCTGGTGGCTGAGCAAGGTTTCCTACGATTTCGCGCTTTGGAGGAGGCCAGTAAGACGCCAGTTCTGCCAGGTGGTGTGGTAGCTGGAGCCGCTGTTGCCGCTGTGCGTCATCAGAGTCGCAGTGCGACAATAAATGGCATCGATTGTTAGAACACTAAAGCATTCACTCACTCACACACACACACACACACCACACACACATACAATTCGTTGCCGATGCCGATTTATGCCAATAGTAGTTAATTCGCCACTTTCTACTCTCTTCAAACTTGTGATATACATATATAACAAAAACACAACAAACATAATAATACAAATCAAACTTTAATACGGCATTGCTCGAAGTCGACGCATTTTTTGTATATACATCATACATATACATACACACGCATGCATTTACACCAGCTGGAAATATGTATGCATGTGTGTGTGTGTAAGTAGAACATAAAACAACAATTATTTATTTCATAACTGGGACACATACATTTACCCATACACAGATAATTGAACTCGAAGCTCTTCTTGAAATTAGTTTATTATTTTTAACAAACTTTGTATGTAAATAATGAATGTGCAGCATCTGCCACATGCCACGTTATCATCTCGATTTTTGTATTACTTTTAAGGATTTACTTGCTTTTTTACCTCTGAATGTATTTTGAGTTGTATAAAGAATGTGAATTGGAGGGAGTTCTGTTCTGTTCGAAAATAGCACATTTCAACTCGTGCGTGTAAATAATTTTAAATTAATGCCCAACCGTTCTTTTAGTCTAATTAACTTCGAATATCAACATAACTACATACATACATACAATGATGAGCAAATATCCGATTGAATGTTAGCAAGCTAAACAAAATTTGCTAGTTTCTGCGAATCATTTCTTAGCGTTTGAGCGTTTAGAAATCAAACTGTGCCATTTAACATATTCCAGAAATCACTTGTGCAGTATATGCAAAACGCTCAACGATTGCGACTGGTTCACAGAATGGTTTCTGGATCAATCTAAGCTTAGGTTTCGGTTCGGATCAAAGGTAGCTGTTCTTCGATTGCCTGGAATACTGTCGAACCTCAACGTTTAAATCCAGTCGATAAGGATAACGACCTGGCTTTTTCTTAAATCTGCCCAGAAAGTACTTTTTATGGACTCTGTCAAAGATACGATATATCTCTTCTTGGACTGCTTGGAAAATTGAACCGTTTAACCCTGTCCTTAAATGATATTTTCCCGACTTTTTGTTATATCTGCCCGGAAATTAATTTTTTCGGATTTTAAAAAGTATGGCAGTCCGAAATAAAACTCATTATTGTTCTTGGGTCGCCCGTAACTCTGCTGAGTCTCAATCCAAGTTAATGAAGTAAGCTTTGGTAAATTCCTTGAAGGCCGTTCTTAAGTATTAAAACGGGACAGTTCCTTAAATCCGCTTAGAAAAAGGTACAAAAAAAAAGGCCAAAACCCATTTTCTGATCTTTAACACCAATGTCCTATAACGGATTTTAAAGTAATGCGAGCTTTTTCAAGACAAAAAAGTTGTACCACCTTAAAGCCGGTTTTCGCTTACGGTTTTCGGCTTGGCGTTTGGGTTTGTTCAGAACCAGTTTGCATCCTTAATTTCAAATATTTTGTAATTTATACAGCTTTCTGGAATTTGTTAGATTGCTTTTCCTTTATGGAAATGGAATACATATGAAAACAAATCAGATTTGTGAGAAGTTTGAGAACATTGAATCGGGTTTTTGCTCCGTCATCAAACATAAATATTATAACAAAGTACATTTTTAGACATTGCAATTCGAATGGATATTCTTAAATGGTTAGATTGTAGGGATTGAGGCATTGGCAGATTAAGAGAGAGAGAGAGAGAGAGATCGACAGGTCCAGTGGGTGCTCTATACTACTGTACAGCGCCTTCAATACATACATAAATGTAATGAATGCATCTCGATTGTAACGAGGTACTTACCGTTAACAGATTATACACCAGTTTGTATAAACTATTGAATTCGGCATTAAACGGAATGCTTTTGAATATAAAGAGTAAAACAACAAATTCTATACATAGTACTGATTAGATAAGGCTTCTGCATTTTTTAATGTTAAATTACTTTTATTACAAATTAACATATGCTTTTAAGAATGGATACAACGTGTTGGGAGAGATACTATACACGTATTTCAAATAAATAGTATTGATGCGCACTTAAAACTACAACAACAACAACAACACACATTGAATAAGATTATATGCTTAATTCCCTTTATCGTAAATATATATATATAAATATAAATGAGCAGATTTACATGTATATCAACAATTAACAGAATAATAAAAATTACCAGAATAATATAAACTCTGTTTTGTTCGTCTATGCCGAAGGAGACTCGTTAAGATCCACAAGCGCCGCATGAATCCTGAAGTGCAGCCGAGACTCGAGTGCAAAATGCGAGTACTTTTTCCTAAAGAAAACAAAAGGATGCTTAGTGTTCTGCTTTATATTCTTGGTTTGAATATTTCCAGGTCGTTTTCCCAGACAATAATTATACATACATATGTATTTTGCTTATTTGGAGCTTTAAGTTTTAACTGGCGCGAGGAGACTAATGTTTTATAGTATTACTCATACGCAGTGTTGACCAGAAATAAAAGTTTATATCGAGCCCTAACCGCAAAAATAACGTAAGCGCCATTTTTTCGATAACATTTCTGTTAATGCAAAAATTATCAGCAATGTCAATTATATTTAAAAAACACTCTACTAAAAAATTGTTATTATAATTAAATTTCCGATGTCGGAAAATCTACCCGCAAGATAAATATGTGTAAGACTCTTTACTGAAATATCTTTATTTCATCCGATTGACTTAAAACTCGGTTTGTAGGAATAGTAAGTAAAATAATTAGACATGACATTTTCCGGTGTAAGAAAATCCGCCTGAAAAGTCGGCAAATGTCCGGAAAATTCTATTTGGAAAACCTATTTTACATCTGATTGACTTCAAACTCAGTTTGAAAGCATTTACTATGCTCCCATTTTGCTTACCATAGCGGACAGCTATGGTACTTTATTTTTGAGCCGATCTCCTTGAAATATGGTTTGTAAGCTCAATGGACCGAATAGAAAGAAATTTTGTAAAATCCAGCCAAGTTTGGATAACGGAAGGTTTAATGTCACAGCTTATTTTTCCACCTCAGGGAGCGGTTTTAGAGTAAACCGTTGTATTTCAGCCGAAAATTGAAATAATAAATTATAAAATATTTTCCACTTGCGGAGGGAAGGAAGGAATCATATCCGACCCCATAAAGTCTATCAGCCATGTTCTCAATACCACTTCGACAAAAGTTTTGTGATTTGGAGACCAAATTTGGTGCAAATTTAGTTACAATCATATAAAGGCATCAATATGCCATTGTTTAAGAGAAACCTCAATAAAATCTGCGGTAAAACGGTCAAGTTATAGACTTAAGAGTTAGCCCGCCCGGAATCGTTTTCCATACAAAAATCTGTTACAGTTCTCTCCTTTATTGTTTGGACGTTGACGTGCAATGCGCAGTACGTTTAAGTGGCCCAGGCGACACAAAGCCGAAGCTTGTTACAAAATAGCAGCCCAACCGAGGGGCGCAGCCACTAACGTGGACACGAAAACGCGTAGGATAAGAATATGTCAAGATAGAGATCTTTTTAGCTGGAAGAGATTCTTCTAAGCTAGTTAGTTAATCGTTAAGATCAGGGATTAATCCCGAAACGAATATCGGTTCCGGTACCGGTTCCGGTACGTACCGAATTGAGAATATCGGTTAAAGGTTCTATTTCGGTTTTCAGTTTATTTCGGTTTTCGCTTCCGATACGGTACTTAGATTTTTATTTCGGTATACCGGTACGTACCGGTACAAGTATAATTTTTATACACTTGAAAAGTGTATATTAATTTTGCCCAGAAGTTTGTAACGCATAGAAATATTTATTTCCGAGCACATAAACTATATATATTCTTGATCAGGACGACGAGCTGATTTCAATTCCGTCTGTCCGTCCGTCTGTCTGTCTGTTTCTACGCGAACTAGTCTCTCAGTTTTAAAGCTATCGAGCTGAAATTTTGCACAGATTCTTCTTTTTACTGCACGCAACTAATATGTCAGAACCGGCCGGATCGAATGACTATATCATATAGCTACCATAGGAACGATCGGTCGGAAAATAAGTTTTAGTGAGAAAAACTTTTGTTTTCATGTATCGCACTATCTTGGTAGTGTTTTATAGCTTTCATAATACAGGAAAAATTTATCAAAATCGGATGACTATAGATATAGCGCCATATAAACGGTCGGTCAAAAAACTACTTCTAGTGAGAAAAACTTTTTGTTTTCTATCGTAGCGTCCCCAATCTTGTTATATATAAGTTTTATATGCTTGCACATAAGTTTGAAAAATTATCAAAATCGGACGCTATAGATATAGCTTCCGACCGATCGGTCGGAAAATGTGATTTACTAAGAAAAGTTTTTTTTATGGTATCAAATTTTATTATCAATGATTTAAAAAATTTTAAATATTTGAAATCTATATCCTATATATATTTTACCAGTTAAATCAGTTGGAGTAAACTTTTTCAAGAATATTAAAACTTCGCCACAGTCGAAGTTAGCTTTGCCTTCTCGTTAATATTAAAATTTGTTAATTATTTCAAGAAATCTAAAAAATTAATGGATGTTATAAAACTAAAAAATTGTTTTTTTAGAATATGCCATTAAAAAAAACTTTTTTTTTAATAATTTCGCTTCTGTCCACGCTTCTTGTGGAAAAAACTACCTAGAATTAAGGAATTCTCTATTCTATATTGTCGCCAAGACAAACTCTACTTAGGGCCATTTCCCGAAATAATCCGCTCTAAAATCTGTCGTATCTCCGTTAAAAATATAAATCTTTAGTGATTTGGATAGATTTGAACCCATACTATAAAACTAGTATATCAGCTCTAAAAAATATAAGATCTGCGTAAGCTTTATCATACATTACATTTTTCGAAATTTTAAAACAGAGTTTTTTAATAGCGAAATTTGATTAAAATCTAGAAACTTCATTCCTTAAATTTATATTATCATTTTTCTAAAATTTTTATACTCAAGGGCGATTTTTTTTTTAGACTTAGAAATCCTTTACATTTATTTAGAGGGATACCATTTACCAAAGAAAAGTTTTTCCGCATTTTAGAAATTTGTTTCTATATCTTATATGTCTTAAAAAGCGAATACGATTCTGGATATTCTTTAAGAGCGAATTTCTAAAATGTAAGACTCTTTTTTTTAAGTGTATATATTGCTATAAATTAATAAAACAAGAAACCGAAACAATACCGGTATTAGCGTTTCGGTATAGTTCCAGTTCTTTCGGTTCCTATTGTAACGGTTAACGGTTTTCGGTTCTCAAAAAAATTTTAATATCGGTTCCGGTTTCGATACCGGTACCTGGCTTTAAACGGTTTATTTCGGTTAACGGTTCTGGTTCCGGTTACGGTATTATTCCCTGGTTAGGATCATGCAATGCATGGTTAATTCCCACTATGTTTCAGAGATAAAGTGATTAAGTTACGAGTTGCTATAAGAGTAACACCAAGATTAATTAGACTAATCAACTATGATTAAGGAGGGAAGAGGTTAATGAAAAAAGTCTAATAGAATACGATGATTGGACAACAATTAAAATATACTCTGCAGATCTTCTGCTAAAATGGTATAATACGAATCTTTTGGGCCACACCTCGCGTCTGTTATAACTCAAAAAACAATTTTTACACACCTTGTTTCCTGCAGTCTGGATATGGCCTGAACTCTGTCATGACAAAGTGCCGCTTCGACGCTAGCGTAGGGTAAGAGAAAAAAGTCCTCCTTAAGTCCCATACCCAGGCACTCGTTTAAGTCTCTGTAAAATAACAATCCGATAATAAACCCTATCATCTGGTGTTTTCTGTTATTTGCTTACTGTAGGGCCAAAGCCGGTTTTGCCATTTGCCTATAGCAAGCTCCACGCAACAAGAGGCACAGGGCACGATTGTCCGCGGAGAATGGCTGGGATTGCGTCTGGTTAGTAAGCTCCTCGTCAATTAGTTGTAAAACTTTATCAGCCACCTCAAAGTTCTTACTAAAAAACTTGAACAAATTCCAGAGATACATGAGCTCTATCAGCGGCAGGACGAGACTCCCATTTTGGTTACCATAGCGGACGGCACGTTTGGCCATAAATTTCTCCATGGGCAGCGATTTGCCAGCTATTTTTTGCCTAAAGGCAGGCACCTCCAACATTAAAGCATCGACAGCTGGATCAACTCCGCCCGTTCTTCCTCGCCCTGAGGTCAGTTTAATGGCTGCCAGTTGGTATGCGTAAATCGAACGGGACCAGTTGCTTTTCTTTAGCAAATATGTGGCATACACTTCGGCCTCCGTCCAGTTGCCCAGCAGGCTATTTAACCAGAGCAGCTCCCAGTAGCTCAAATGATGGAATTGTGTCCAAACATTCTGCGAATGCAATGATTTCAAATACCACGACTCAGCCGCTATTAGATTACCCCTGATCAGTTCCAGGCGGCCCTTAAAGAAGAGCATCCACACACCATTTGGATATTTGGCCAGCTGGTTGGTTAGTATCTCGTCGCAAAGCTGCACATCACGATCCAGATGTCGATCGTTGAGCATGGCCAGTACCATTAGGTGATAGCCCAACAGTGTTAGGGAGCAGAGCACCTGGCGCAGCCCTTGCGTCTGGTGTCCCGTGTGCAGCTCGTCAAGTCCATCACTCTGAACAGAATGCAGAATATATATATATATATATATATAGGGCAACTGGATAACACCCGGCAATCCGACACGAAATTAACATGAATGACATTTTCCAAGCACAAAAGTGCAAGTGCAAATATAACTTGTTCTTCCAATTGACCTAGAAAACCCACTTGGATATATTTACTATCCAATTTTAACGGTAAACGGTTTTCGTTTGTCAACAAATATTTACTAACTAATTGAAGAATATTTCATTTCGGTTAACGGTTACGGGTCCGGGTCCGGGATTATTCTTTAATAAGCTGGGCTCACCTTATTCGCCGTGAATCCTATAAACTGAAGTATTTTCACTATGCGTGGTGGTAAAATTGAAATCATAAGATTAAATGTACCGATGCCCATATGTACGCCACTATTAAAGTGCATCTCCAGCGTTGCCGAGTTGGACTCCCAGCGGCGATACTTCATGATCTGCTCGCAGGCTCTGTAACATACATACACACACACACAAACAACGTACTCCTGACCGTACAGTGTACATCGTCACGGAAATGGAGTTATAGTCACCTGAAGCCATTGTAGCACTGTCGCACTTTCAAACTGCCGCGTATCAAGCCACTGAGATTCTCGTCCTCAATAAACGTAAGCAGGGCGTTCATTAGCAGGGCCTCAGCCATGCACAACTCAGCATGGCACTCCAAGTCCGTGAGCTGGTTAAAGTCTCTCTAAGAGCAGAGCGCGGACTGATGAAAGGAAATGTGTACAGTGAAGCTAAAACGCACCTTCCTAAAGGCATTGCCAATGGATTCCGTTAAGGTATTCTTTTTTCGGTGCAATTGACACAGATCCATACACTTCTTCAGCTCTGCGCAGGCTTTATCGATGTTCTCAAAGGTGAGTGCAGCCTCAAGGAAAGCGAATACAGCATTTCCCATGGAATGATATAGACTCTTATTGGCAAATGGGCGCAATAAATTGCGAGCTTCTTCAAATTGGTTATTGAAAAAGTAGTTAATGGATTGCTCAGCATCAAGTAGCGACGTTTCCAAATCCATTTCGCAGCAGGGCGCTGTTGGTAAGTGATCAGAGCAGGCATCATAAAATTCCTAGACGTTTGAATAGAAGTAAGCCGATATATATGTACATTTGTTCGTACATACCTCCTCGGAATCAGAATCAGAGTTATTCAAGTCCGATTGCAATCGATCCATATTAACAAATGGCTATAGAAAATGTGCGTTTTTCTGTATGTAAATAACAAAAACCTGCTTTTAATTACAACCGGTCATAGTGCGAAAAGATCAAAGTTCAATCGGACCTCAGACTGAGTAATTAGTTACTCATATTTCTGGTTTTAAAATTGCCCCTATTTTGGGTAATTGTTCAGAGTTAAAAATAGAGGAAAGTTAACGTTAAAATACCCTTCCAGGTTCTATTATATAGATAGTGTATGTATATATATTTTCAATTTCAACAATGCTAATTGAGTAATTTTCCCAGCTGACCAATAGATAGAGCCTCTGCTGTATCTGGCTGGCCCAAGCCAGAAGATAATTGTTATATAGAAGCTATACGATATTTTTATCCGATTTGGAAACTGATGGCATAGCAAAGTAGCAGACAGACATAGCTTTGTTGATTTTGCTTGCCATCAGCATGGCAAGACTGTATTATAGCCTATACCAATTTTATAATACTCTCTGGAAGGGTATGAAATCTCTCTTCTGGATGGCCCTGCTGATGTTGCCAGTGCGGCTATCACAATCTCGAATGCAATTAGTACTGTGTTTAATGTACATATATATCTCAAATTTCGCATTGCTTTGGTGACTTTGTTTTGGATGTGCATGTGTACCGGCTCAAAAATTGCACAATTCAGATGAGTTTCTCTTAGCATTACTTGCTGATTATTCTTATTATGTGCACTTTGCACGAAATCACAACTCACTTTTGCTTACTTACAGTTCAGAATGAAAGCAAGGGCAACTTAAATATCTCAAAACTAGATTTTTTATGTTTTGTTTTGATTTGAAACAGAAGCAGGGAGGAAGCAAAACATGTGTCATGCGAGAAGCTTTTGGTTTGCGTGTATGTGTTAGTGCATTTACAATTGCTTCATTTTGTACTGAGCAACACAATTTTTGAGCTTAACAAATGTCAAGAGCTTTTCACTTTGAAAAACACAATACAAATATCAAGATGTATCTACAAGGTGTGGCGGTTAGAAAAAAGCTCAAGTTTCTATCGTTCATCTAATCAGGAAATTATGTATGGCGGATCGATAGGTAATGATGTTTATAATATATGTCTAGAAAGTTCGAACCATCTATTTTCAAAATTGTGGGAGATATGAGGTATTTTCCAAATTGCGTGGGTGGCAACTCTTCTATCGTTCATCTGATCGAAAAATGATGTATGGCAGATCGAGAGGTAATGATCATTAAAATATATGTCTAGAAGGTTCGAACAATCCATTTTCAAAATTGTGGGAGATATGAGGTTTTTTCATATTGCGGGGGCGGGAGGGGGGCGTGGCAAAAATTTGAAACAAACTTGATCTGCGTGCAAAATGGTAGCTCTAGCTCCTATAGTCTAGGTGTTCATACAGACGGACAGACGGACATGTCTATATCGACTCGGCTATTGATGCTGATCAAGAATATATGGGGTCGGAGATGCTTCCTTCTGCCTGTTACATTCATTTGCACGAACTTAGTATACCCTTTTTACTCTACGAGTAACGGGTATAATATGTGCGTGCATTTTAAATGACACCTGCAAATTTTTAGTGTGCCTATGACACTCGACGCGTACGGTCACTCCACGCTTGAGCGAGTGGGTGGGTTCGTGTAGCGCACACAAAGCCACACACAGTTTCATGCAAACGCTGTCTGTCTCACTCTTGCGCAGTTACCTTAAGCTTTTGAGTTTACAAATTTTACTAAGCGCCACACCTTGTTAGATACATCTTGATCAATATGACACAAACCAAGGCAAGGTGTATCTATTGCGGTGCGGCAAAGAATAACATTTGCAAGCTCGAAGCTTTTTGCGAAACGTGCAAGAGTGAGACAGACAACGTTTGCATGAATAGCAAACTGATAATGTGTAAGCTATGAAATGAAAGCTTTTTAATGACCACCGCACCAGTAATATATACACCTTGACACAAGCTATGCACAATATGTGAGTCCAATCAAACAATGTTTAAAAAGAGGCCTACGTTCAAAAACAGATCATTTCAACTTTTGTAGCTTAGACACTGTAAACAGTTCTTGTGTTTTATTCAATTCGAATTATAAGATTGACCCGCAACTATTAATGTATATTTCGTTAAACATTATAAATAAAAAAGTTACCTAAAAGTTCAAAGTAGTTTTTGGACCGATCGTTTCTATGGCAGCTAGATTCTATTGTCATCCGATTTTAATACATATTTTTAAAATCATGTGGAAGCAAATAAAACTAATATATTTAGTTTGAGCTGGACTTTACGGCAATAGAAGTAATAATGAAAATGGATTCATCGCGCATCGAGGTTTAAAAAGTCCATCTAGGGTAGTCAAATCGCCTTTCAAGACAGCTAAAAAGAGGATTGAATCCTGACAGGAGCAAACCCGGATATTGGAGCGGATCGCTGCAAACCAGGAGAAGATGTTGGATATTCTCGCCAAGCAGTTGAAGGAAAAATACTTTTTTGTATAGTTTTATTTTTTATTTAAGTAATTAAAGATAGATGCAAGAGCATTTCTGATCTCGTTTGGAACACTTTAAAGCCCTTCTATAATGAGGGTATTGAAGTCGGGCTGCTCCTCGAATTATATTGGTTTCCTTAACCGTCTGATTCAACTGGGATCGTTCGTACATTTGCGATTCGTTACATTGTCTAGGAGCGCCAACATACATACAACATAGAAGTACAACGGAAGTACCACTCTTTATAATGGTAAAAAACCATGGCATCACTTCAATGTGGCGTCGATCGCACCAAAACAGTGGAGAAATTCCAGTTAGTCAAAACCCTTTTACGCATTTTTCCAATAATATCTACAGCAATCTGCATCTCCATAATCACGTATAGAATGTATTTTTTCATTTTGTTGACAGAAACTAGACATTTAACACCGTAATACCAGTTAAATTTAAAGTAAACAAACAACAGCTGAATGACGCTTGGGACGTAGTATGACCGTTCGTTCAATGTAAACACCAAAAAGGTCGTAGCTCCAGAAAAGGTCTGTACAGTGTACAGAATTGTACTTCACAATATTCACAAAGGTTTACTTTACTTAAGTACAGCAACTTACTGCGAGTCTAAGAGAACACCTGATGAATATTATTGTAGAAGAAACTCTTGAACGAAACATAGTCATAAGGATTTAGGACTTTCCTTTGTTGGTAGACGAAATCGGTTTTCACTTTCCAATTGAAATAGATGCAAATGCAATTTTAAAGTTGATTAAATGGTTTTTATGGAAGGACCGTTACTTCAATCCTTGAGATGATTGAATGGTCGAAATTTACACATGCTCAAGCTTTGAATTGGTAAGAAAACAAATTTAATATTAATTTATTTAACAAGAATATTATGACTAACACAGTTTTGAACTAAATTGAAACCAATTTTGTATTGCATCTTTGCTTATTTTCGGATTGACATCGACTTTCAATAAATGTTTCCAGAAAGAAGATGTTTTTGCTTTCAAAATGGGAAAATTGTAAGGAAAACCTTTTCTATACCCTTGCAGAGGATATATTAAAATTGTCACGATGTTGGTAACGCATAGAAGGAAGCATCTCTCCGACCCCATAAAGTATATATATTCTTAATCAGCATGACGAGCTGAGTCGATATAGCCATGTCTGTCTGATCTATACTATCGTCTGTTTCTATACTATCTCCTTCCTCAGTTTTAAAGCTATCTTGACCAATCTTTGCGAAAAGTCATTAAATACACATAGGCTGCACATTTGTCGGAATTGGCCGGATCGGATAGGTATAGCTGCCATATTAAGGCAAGTTCTAGTGGTCCAAAAGCAAGTTTTAGTGGGAAAAACTTTTTTGTTTTTCATCGTATCGTCACCAATTGTAGTATATATTAGTTTTATATGCTTCCACACAATTAGAAAAATTGATCAAAATCGGATCACTATAGCATAAAGCTGCCATAAGAACGATCGGTCTAAAAACTAGTTCTAGTGAGAACAACTAAAGAGAGAAACAACAAAATAAGTATCCTGAACCATTTATCTTGAATTAATAGATTTTATTAAAAAATCTTCCGCACCGAAATTAATAATATTTCACATCAGAAATGTTTATTATCTTTAACCCAATCAGAAACTCGCACCACGCTGTCTAGTGTGTTTGGGGCAGCAAAGGAGAATGAAAAACTAAGCAAGTACCATACATACATTAAGCTTTAAGCTTTTGTGTTGTTCGGTTGTGTTTTCATTTTGTTTCCCATAAGTTTGATTTTGCTTCACGAAACTGTGTAGATTTGCGCAATTAAAATGAAAACGCTACAACTTGAGTGAAAAATTGTGGAGTCTATATATTTATATTTAGTTTATATTTTATCTCTGTGGCTGCTGCCTGGTTGTTCCCCTCGCTTATTGCTGTGACTGCTGTATGTGCGCGAATTCTTTGTTTGTCTGCGTCGATGGCAAAGGGAATTGAAGCTTTTTGTGTATATGTATGTATATATGCGACACATTTGAATGCAGTCGAGTTGCTCCAAAAGCTTAAAGCTGCAGATTGTTATACCCTATAGCAGAGGGTATTACAATTTTGTCCAGCATCTCTGACCCCCCAAAAGGATTACAATTTTGTTCGGATATTTTTTTTTTGATTTGTGCAATCTAGTGCTAAATTTCCACTCTAAATAAAGTTACAACAAATATAATAAAATAAACAAAAAACATAAAAAATATAAAGTTTTAAAGTTTTAATACACTTGAAAAACTTTACTTCACGTGAATTAACTGGAAAAATATATATAGGATATAGATATCAGATATTTAAAATTATTAAATCATTGATAATAAAAATTTGATACCATAAAAAAAACTTTTCTTAGTAAAACACATTTTCCGACCGATCGGTCCTATGGCAGCTATATGCTATAGTCATCCGATTTTGATAATTTTTTTCAAAATTATGTGAAAGCATATAAAACTAATATATACCAAGATTGGGGACGCTACGATAAAAACAAAAAAAGTTTTTCTCACTAGAAGTAGTTTTTTGACCGACCGTTTATATGGCAGCTATATGCTATAGTCATCCGATTTTGATAAAAAATTTTCAGAATTGTGTGGAAACATATAAAACAAATATATACTACGATTGGAGACGCTACGATGGAAATCAAAAAAGTTTTTTTCACAAAGACTTATTTTTCGACCGATCGTTCCTATGGCAGCTATATGCTATAGTGATCCGATTTTGATACATTTTTCCAGAATTATGTGGAAGCATATAAAACTAACTTGTACCAAGATTAGTGACGCTACGATGGAAAACAAAAAAGTTTTTCTAACTAGAACTAGTTCTTAGACCGATCGTTCCGTCTGTCTGTCCGTCTGTCTGTCTGTTTCTACGCGAACTAGTCTCTCAGTTTTAAAGCTATCGAGCTGAAATTTTGCACAGAGTCTTCTTTTTACTGCACGCCACTAATATGTCGGAACCGGCCGGATCGGATGACTATATCATATAGCTGCCATAGGAACGATCGGTCGGAAAATAAGTTTTTGTAAGAAAAACTTTTGTTGTTTTCCATCGTAGCGTCACTTTTCTTGGTATATGTTAATTTTATATGTTTCCACATAATTATGGAAAAATGTATCAAAATCGGATCACTATAGCATATAGCTGCCATAGAAACGGTCGGTCAAAAAACTAGTTATAGTGAGAAAAACTTTTTTGTTTTCTATTGTAGCGTCACTAATCTTGGTATATGTTAGTTTTATATGCTTTCATATAATACAGGAAAAATTTATCAAAATCGGTTGACTATAGCATATAGCTGGACCGATCGGTCGGAAAATGTGTTTTACTAAGAAAATTTTTTTTTTCATTATTATTATCATATTTAAATTTTAAATGTCTTATATGGGATTTTTTGACGTATAAAAAAATTTTTTTATACTTTGGTAATTCAATTGCACTTTATTATTCAGAAAATAAATTACAAAAATCAACCCAGAGTAAAAAAAAAAAAAATCCCCAAAGAATTAAAAGAAAGGGTTTTATTTCGAATTAGAAACTTTTTTTGTTGATTTTTTTTTTTGTTTTTTAATAATATAAGTTTATTTTCCAATTTACCAAATATAAACTCATTCTCGCTTTTTTATTAGCCTTTATATCGACGGACGTACGACGTGACGTTACTAAAATTTCTTTGGCAATTTTTATGAAGAAAATTTTTCTTAAATTATTTAACGAACAAAAATCAATTTAATTGTAGCTAAAATTTTCGAAAAGAGAATTACTTTGACTCTGAGCTGTAGTCGAAAAAAAGACGAACCTGGCCAAAACGTAATTTCCCTCTCCGAACACGACAGAAGCTTTAAACCTTAATTAAAAATTTTATTTTTTCTAAACGTGAAACAACTTTTAAGACTTTAATTTCGTTTACTCGGAAATGCCCATATCTATATCCTATATATATTTTTCCGGTTAAATCGGTTGGAGTAAAGTTTTTCAAGTGTATTAAAACTTCGGCACAGTCGAAGTTAGCTTTGCCTTCTCGTTTTTTTTTTATTTTTGTAATCTAGTGTAATTGATACAAATCGAATTACACTGGTTGACAAATTCTAATGAATATTCTGCACATTACGATTCAATATCTTTTTTAAAAGTATTTTGAAACGTTGATTTCAAAACTGTCCAGATATCGGCGAATATATATATTTTGGTATTTTTAAAAAGATAAGTTTGTTTAAACACCAAACAAAGTCATGGATCTGCTTTCAGAACGTGGTTCACGGCTTTTAAATAGGAATATGTTACTTAAAACAGCTTTGTATAATAATTTTTCTATCCTAGGGTGCAATCCGGTGTGAAACCGGTGTGAAACCGGTACAGGGTTTTCAGGTCCCTCGAACCGGACCATGATTGGAACCTTCTGGATCCGAGCCGGTCATATTCAGTTTGGAAATAGGTTCGGTTACATATATATACACTTCGATGAACCTAAGTTAACTTTCAGCTATTTTCTTTGTAATCATGATTGTTAGTCAGATTCAGAGTCCCTGCAATAGCTTTCGATTTCGAAATATGAATGAATGTTATAGTAATTTTTAATCTCATTTTACCCTTGTCCGGCTTAATGAGTTCAATTCTAGCTTTTGCGACATATGTTTGAGTTACGTTTTATTTAACATTTTTATCTACATACATAAATAAACGTATGTTTGTAAGACATTTGTCGCTTCCAACTAATCAAGGACAGCCTGTTTAGATTGTGGATTCCTTTTATTTCCGTCTTTTTTCCCTTTCACTTTCATGAGCTTATTTGTGGGTTTACACAAGCTCAAAGTCCCGTTTTTAATGATAAATCTATCGACTTCCGCCTGCTTATCTCATAATATAATATTATTCCTAAGATTTCCTGTTTTTTGGTGCGGCATTTGTCTAATCAGCCACTCGACTAAATATCAGTACATACGCAGCGGCAGCACTTATCGCAAAACCTTTTTATACCTTGTTACTCAATAGAGCAAAAAGGGAATACCAAGATCGTGCAAGTCTATGTAACAGGCAGAAGAAAATATAGCAACGTTAATGATATTTCATGTTTTTGAAGACTACGTTCCAATATGGCCCCAAATACGGTCGTAAAAATACTTATTCAGACAGTCCTAAAACGTTCTAAAACAATCCGCTTCTGTGGGTTAATGAAACTTATGGAATAGCCCCAATAAATAGATGAACGTCTATCGAATGCTTTGAATGCTTTGAAAGCATTGAATTCGACGAAGCAGATAAGAATTGTCGTGGACCGGTACAAGACGTTGAATTAGAGGCATTTTGGGGCCTTTTGTAGTGGAAATTTTTTTATTGTTGTGCGGTGTAATAATTTAGATAGAACCCATCGACTGCCGCTGCAAACATACGTACAAGTAATCTAATCCGTTCGTATCACCCGCGCAGATTAGCGAAACCTTATCTTATGGATTTCTGCACTGAACAATTGGCTGGTTGCTTGGTATAGAAGGCTAGAATATTTGCCACATTAATGAACCCTTGCCCTCACTTCAGATAAACCTCTTAGCAAATGAAGGGGCAGCACGAATGCAGCGCACGCTTAGCTCGGTCCACTTAAGAGTTCATTTTTTTATTAGCTATTGTAGCTTACACTAACCGAAGCTTGTAAAGAGGTCGTTATCAAAATTTGACGGTGCGTTAATATACCCAAGCGCATTAGTTTTTAAATAAGCAACTCCAATAACTCGCAGACTAGTTCTGTCTCAAACCGCAACGAATGTAGTAGCAAATAAAGCAGCGACAGTTCCATTCTACCAAAAAATTGTGCTTGACGTGATCAGTACTTCGACGGTACCCTCTGACGTGTACATCAACAGTTTGTTCCTTAAAGTTGAACTTGAGACCATAATTATTATACAAAGTTATAACTGTAGCAAGCAAAGTCCATAATCGGATTAGCACATTGTTGTTTAATTGAGCTGTTGGACATGTCTGTTCAACTAAACACAGACCCAGTGATTCAGAACGAAAAATTTTAGGTGGGTTAACTACTACCCGAGCAAAAAACTCGTACGTAACTCAGTGAACTCATCCATTTAATGTTATTATAGACTTTTAAATTTCATAGTTAGCAGAAAATAGCTCATTTGAGTCTTGGACTTTTAGTAAAATAGAACTGCATACTCTGTTTCCTAAAAAGGAAAGCAAAACCGGATATTTATATCATTTTTATACACTTGGAAAGTTGAGAAGTTTGTAACGCATAGAAATATTCATTTCCGACCCAATAAATTATATATTCTTGATCAGGACGACGAGCTGAGTTCATTTCCGCTTGTCCGTCCGTCCGTCTGTTCGTCTGTCTGTTTCTACGCGAACTAGTCTCTCAGTTTTAAAGCTATCGAGCTAAAATTTTGCACAGAGTCTTCTTCTGCACGCAACTAATATGTCGGAACCGGCCGGATCGGATGACTATATGATATATAGCTGCCATAGGAACGATCGGTCTAAGAACTAGTTCTAGTGAGAAAAGCTTTATTGTTTTCCATCGTAGCGTCCCCAATCTTGGTATATATTAGTTTTTGGATAGAATAACAATGATGAGTAAAAGCTTCGAAGATTGAACTGAGAATTTCGAAATGGTAATCGAAGCTCTAGATTTGGAAAAGAGTTCAAGCTGTTGTTGAAATTAAAATTAAAAACTTTACCATGAGAAAAAAAAGGTATACACACCGCTTCATATAAATAGCAGTTCCTATATTCTTTCCTGGTTAAGATATTCCATTTTTTATAAGTATTATCCTTCTATTTGTTTTTTGCTCAGGCTGCTTTCTGTACTTAACAACGTCCTTTGACGTTGCTTCTTGATTTATTGTCTTGGGCCTTTGCACTAACCACTTACCTATATATATATTTCTTCTCAGCCGTGCAGCCAGCAACTAGCAAATTCTAGCGTCCAATTTCGTTGAGCTCATCAAAGACGTCTCGGGCATTCACAAAAAAAAAAAAACTATGCAAAAATGAGCGTCTTGTCCAAATATGTGGACCGCATTGCGGAAAAATGCGAACAGACCGGACTGTCCAAGCACGCCTTCAGCTATGCTTTGGTGACCAGCGCCATTCTGGCGTTAACCATTAAGGTAACCATTCCCTATGTAACCAACAGCACAAAGACGCAACATCAGTCAGCATGTGCAGGCAAACACCAAAAAATCAACAAGGGCGGAGCGCTCACACCCTCGGAAGTCGATGGGTCCGACTCCGAAGACTTAAAACTGGCCGAAGCCGAAAAGCTACTGGTTGAGAAGCAACTGTTGAAGAAGAAGAAAGCCAAGCAAATGTTCGAGCCTGGCCTAAATAAGGAGTTTCTAAAGCAGTTGACCATGCTGGTAAAGATCATGATACCACAGACCCTGTGCTATGAGACCGGCCTGCTCAGCGTGCACACCTTATGCCTGATCTCGCGCACGTTCCTCAGCATCTATGTGGCAGCCTTGGAGGGGGCGATAGTTAAGTTCATAGTGCGCAAGGATGTCAAGCAGTTCGCTTTGGTTCTACTGAAATGGTTTGGCATTGCCATACCCGCCACATTCGTCAATTCCATGATCCGGTTTCTGGAGAGCAAATTGGCGCTGGCGTTTAGGTAAGTATCCCAACTGCTTAAGCGTTCGATTTATTGACAGTTTTCTCTATCCTTATCGTCACCAGAACACGCTTGGTGCGCCACTCGTACCGGTTGTACTTCAAGAATCAGAACTACTACAGAGTCTCCAATTTGGATGGACGCATCGAAAACGCCGATCACAGGTAAGACGAAATGAAAGTCTGCAAAACGCCAAATCCAAACCACTTTGAACCGTTTCGGTTTTGAACTGAACCGGTTTGAACCCGGAATTCCGACTTTTCTTTCACTGTGAACTGAACCCTGAACCAAACCTCTAGTGAAAAAAATGGTTGAACCTAAACCTGTTCCGAACCAAAACGAACCCTGGTTCGGACCTTCACAAAAATTATTTGGCTTCGCAGCCCTGGTTTAATAGACATAAGCTCGAAAATTTGGACTTTTACGGTAACCCTACTTTTTGTGGTCCTTAAGGGGTATACAGCCCTGAAACGCTCTAAAACAAACACTTACACTTGACGTAGCTCCGCCAAAAATAGAGCTAAGTTAATGATAGTCTTGTTTTGGATAGATCGGAACCGGAGCAATAAAAATCTAATTTCTGGGGACTTTAAACGCTCTAAAGCAATCATTTATATAAAAGCCTACGTAGCTCCGTCAAATGATTCCTCGCTTTTTGGATACATAAGAACGCGTACTTCTAGACTACGTACGATTTGCAGCCCTGATGAAAACTCTCCATATAAATCCCAGTATCAATAGATTCATAAAATTCAACTCCTCTTTGTAGACTCACCGAAGATATTTCGGTATTTGCCAGTTCTGTGGCCCATTTGTACAGTAGCTTGACCAAGCCCTGCTTTGATCTGATGCTGATAGGTTTGGCATTGATGCGATCGTCTAGGAAAATGAAGGCTAACATTCTGACGGGTAAGTTGACATTTGCAAAACCTGGCCATTGCTCTGGGATTCTCACCCTCTGTCTCGTCCACATTTACAGGTCCGGCTCTCTCCGTGAGTGTTATTGCGCTGACCGCTCATATACTGCGAATTGTCTCCCCGAAATTCGGACAACTGGTATCCGAGGAAGCCAATCGATATGGTTATCTTAGACACATTCATTCTCGCATTATCACAAACGCTGAAGAGATCGCCTTCTATGGCGGCCACAAAGTGAGTTCGAAGTACCTTGTCTACCGATAGAAAGCTAATTAATTCGATGCTTTAGGTGGAGATGCAACAGCTGCGACAGGGATACAATCGCCTGGTTAATCAGATGAATAAAATATTTAGCCAAAAACTTTGGTTCGTCATGCTGGAGCAGTTCTTTATGAAATATGTGTGGTCCGGCACTGGCATGGTGATGGTTTCGCTACCCATTCTGACCGGTGCCACTGAAACTGCCACCATCGAGTCCAATACAGTTGCTGCCAATGAGTCCAATGTCAGTGAGCGCACACAGTATCTGACGACAGCAAGAAATCTGCTCATTTCGGCGGCAGACGCCATTGAGCGTCTAATGTCATCCTACAAGGAGATTGTGGCTCTGGCTGGCTACACCTACCGCGTGGCTGGCATGATGGATGTGTTCGAGGAGACCGCTCAGGGCATCTACAGCAAGGCCACTGTGGCGGAAAATGACGAGATGAACGGCATCATTGAGTTCCGTGATGGCAAGCCAATAGCCAAGGGTCGCATCATCTACACTGATGATCCCGCCAATATGTCTATTAGTCTGCGAGCAGTACCCGTTGTAACACCCAACTGTGATATCGTTGTGCCCAGCCTAACGCTCTGCATTGAGCCGGGGGTCCACCTTCTGATAACAGGACCCAATGGCTGTGGCAAATCCAGCCTGTTCCGCATCTTAAGCGGTCTGTGGCCCATATACGCGGGCGAGCTGCATATACCACGGCCCGTGGACGATAAACCCTGCATGTTTTACATACCACAACGGTAGGATTAATTAAAACATTGAAGAAAAATGACACTAATCACGTTCCCTGACAATAATCCACAGGCCGTACATGTCGATCGGTAGCCTATGCGATCAGATTATCTATCCCGATACCCGAGACGACATGAAGCGTAAAAATATTACAGAGAATGAGCTCAGGGACATTCTGAAAATGGTCAGCTTGGAACACATTGCTCAACGGTAAGTGGGAGCGAGCAGCAAAAAAGAAACCAAATCTAAACCAGCAATGAAATTTCAGTGATAGCTTTGATGTAGTTCGCGACTGGAAGGATATACTGTCTGGTGGCGAGAAACAGCGCATGGCCGTGGCGCGCCTATTCTATCACAAGTTCGTATTATTCATCGTCTCCGTTTAACCTATCTCACAGTTTGACGTTTCATCATGTATCTCTAGACCGCGCTATGCCTTGCTCGATGAATGCACCAGCGCCGTTTCCATAGATGTTGAGAGTTCGATTTATGAAATAGCAAAACGCATGGGTATCACGCTTTTGACAATAACACACAGACCCACTTTATGGTAAGCCAAGTTTATATCTCTTTGGCTGTCTTGGGAGAAACTAAAACGATTTTGCTTTATTTAGGAAATATCACACACACATACTAGAGTTCGATGGTCTAGGAAGCTGGCGATTTCGAAATATGGAAACCAATGAGCAACAGAAAGAGCAGTTTCTCCATTAACAGCCGCATGGAGTATTATTATATAAATGTACATTTTTAAAGGACAAGCAATTAGTAAATGATATTCAAAACAAATTGTTCCCTAATTAACAAGTAAAATTGTCGGTCTTGCCCAACTGTTATATATAGTCTGTATCTTCCAAAGTTTGTATATAACAAATTAATTTTATGTGAGAAGCCACACAAACTGTGTAATAGCCAAGATTATATCTACATAGATCGGACCCGGCTTTGTTTATTTGGGAATTTTTGCCGCGTTGCCTGTGGGTTTTGTAGCTCAGCGGGTAGACTGTTGAACAGAAGCGAATCCCATAAGTGACTAAAATTTTCTTTTAAGCTTGGTACTGAGGGCGGAGGAATTTTCCTTGAGCTGTCAAATCGCATATAAAAAAAACTTCTTGAGGAATTATTCCTTACCTCATTCCTCTGTTGGGTACTGAGAAGGCCAAGTAATACACACAAGCAATTTCCAGAGTTGCCATATCAATCGACGGTGTGGATTGTATTGAACAGCTGATATTTCTTGAGAAATTATTGTGCAGCTATTTATTACTTGTGTCTGTTGTCAATTTTAAATTTAGCGCCCAGCCAAAATTGACTGAAAAATGTAAACTACGTGGAAAATGCAGCTTTGATTGATAAATTTAAACCCAAAAATGATTATGGGACATCACAAATGGCCAGCAGGCTTGAATTGCTTACTAAAAATATTAAATGTTTTTCGATTTCAAATTATGCGTTTCAATGTATTGAAATTTAATAAACTACATTGCGTTTGATATTGCAAGGCTTGGCGAGAAGTTGACAAAAACAAACACATGTGCTTGGGTAGTGTGGCCAGCCCCACGATAACTGAAAAATACCAAAAAATTACATTTTTGGCGTAATTTACTGTTCAATCTGGTCACGCTGTGTTTTACAATCCACACAAGGAAGATCTTGCAAATTCCTTCAAGGAAAATTCGAACGCCCTCAGTACCTAGCTTAAGGTAGTAGTCTGGTAACTTATGTCTATTTTCATGACTTCTTTGGAGGGTGGTTTTTTATAGGAAAATAAAAATGAATTATCTTGAATATTTAGAGTGTTTTTATTTACATATTGAAAATATAAAAAAAAATTAATTTGGCAAAAAATAATAGTTTATTACTATTATTATTGTCACTCGAAGTTGGAACCTCAAAAAAAATGCACGTGGATGGCCCGGGTGATTTTGGCTCTTGATGTTATCTGAAATAAAATATTATTGACTATTCTTAATCTATAGACATGTCATTCTGGTCGGAACTAAAGAAGTTAAATTTCAAGGGTAAATAACAAAATGGCGGACTAGGAAAAAAACATTCCTTTTATTTTAGCAAAGAAAGGGTTGTAAAATAAAAAGTTAGTGGTGAAAAAAATTCTCGTTAGTTCCGACGAGAACTATAAGTGTGTAAAACAGCCTGTTAAAATTTGAAAGCAATCGGTTCAGTAGAAAACCGGGCCGACCAGAAAAACAATGTTTTGAGAAAAACGCGTTTAAAGTTTGGACTCCCTAGAGGTTGGACTCCGAGGCGCTCTAGGAAACTCGTTATAACTTCCCAAATATTTCGAATTTCTGTCTGAAATTTTCACAGTATATTCTTAAGACATTGTACTTTCAAATTAAGCAAAAAAAATTTTTCCATTTTTTGAACGCAAGTTACCAGACTACTACCACGGTTGCCACTTGAAAAAATTAATAAAAATAAATTTAAAAAATGCTCCATTAAAGAAAAAATGCTCCAAAAATGGCTCCAATGCTAATAAAAAATTCCAAACTACATTATGTCAAAAAAGTATATGGAATTATGATTTTATATTTCTTTAAAATTAAACATAACAAAATCCATTTTAGAAGATTTTTAAAATTAACCCTTTTTTTATTTCAGCCATTTATTTGTCAGTGGTGTTACATATATGGCCATAGCTTCCGAAACCCTACTCCGATTTGAAAATGCAGTAAAAAAATTACTGCCCATAAATAAGCCTACAAAGAAGTCAGACACTTTATATTTTAAGGAAATAGTTTTTTGAGTTAATTAGCTCAAAACAAAGATTTTTTTGTAAATTCTTTAATCAACAAAAAATATAGTGGTTTTTCATCTTTGATCGTAGTTAAAAGCTATGTGGATAAATGCACAGGATATACCCATTTGAGCAAGCCTGCCTACAGGCAGGGTTCAATAAAGAACTCTGCAACGGTTCCATGTCAAGCTATGGCGAAATATTTAAAATAATATTTTAATAGACTTGAAAAACTTTACTCCAACTGATTTAACCTGTAAAATATATATAGGATATAGATATCAGATATTAAAAAATTTGAAATCATTGATAATAAAAATTTGATACCATTAAAAAAAACTTTTCTTAGTAAAACACATTTTCCTATCGATCGGTCCTATAGCAGCTATATGCTATAGTCATCCAATTTTGATCAATTTTTTCAAAAATTTGTAAAAGCATATAAAACTAATATGTACCAAGATGTAAAAAAAGGTTTCCTCACTTGAACTTGTTTTTTGACCGACCGTTCGTATGGCAGCTATATGCTATAGTTATCCGATTTTGATAAATTTTTCCGGAATTGTGTGGAAACATATAAAACTAATATATACCACGATTGGTGACGCTACGATGGAAAACAAAGAAGTTTTTCTCACTAGAACTTGTTTTTGGACCGATAGTTCCTATGGCAGCTATATGATATAGTCATCCGATCCGGCCGATTCCGACAAATGTGCAGCGTATTTGTATTTAAAGCCATTTTGCAAAGTTTGGTCAAGATAGCTTTAAAACTGAGGGAGGAGATAGCATAGAAACAGACGGACAGACGGACGTGACAATTTTAATATACCCTCTGCAACGGTATAATAATTGGCCTTTGGAACAGGTATATGTTATAATCATTTACAATGAGCCTAATGGCTGCCTTTATCAAAAATTTCCTTACCATACAAAAAGATAGACGTTTTGTTTGAATTTGGATACCGGTATTTGTGCCGTTGTTACAGAGGCAGAAATAACGGCAGGGCTACAGTAATACGCTTCGATAAAAAGTTGGCAGGTCCAAAAAGTATTTGATGATCCATCCCTAATTTATAATGGCGAAAACGAAAACAGATGACGTAATACAACGGCAAAACATTGTTGGCCACCAACTTAATACTATTTTGAATTTTTTTTTCGCTTTCACACTGTTAGTTGTTTCTTGAAGCAAAATTATTAAAATATCCTCCCAAATTACAAAAGTAAACAAAAGACAGCTGTTTTCTGCCGCTATTCTGTGCTTAGCGGCAAAATAGCTTCAGTGTGATTTTTAGCCGGTAGCTACCGGCAATTTTAATGCGATTAGAGAAACCGTAACTGTGATTGCGACCGCCACCTGTGACTTTCGATAAGTTGTGACGATTTCGTGACTCGTTACGGGTACCTGTACATTTTTCCCATCTCTGATTCTCTCGACAAGCTTACACGTCAAAGAAAAAAAAAAACGCAGAATAGGAAACAGGAAATTTTAATTACTGTCCTAAGAAACGAAAAGCATTTACCAAAATGGGACTGACCATATCCAGCCTGCTGACTCGATTGTTTGGAAAAAAACAAATGCGCATATTGATGGGTAGGTTCGCATTTGCCCTGCCTGGCCTAGGGCCGACTCAGATTTGGTTCATTCTCGCCCCACAGTTGGACTTGATGCAGCCGGAAAGACCACCATTCTTTACAAATTGAAGTTAGGAGAGATTGTCACCACAATTCCAACCATTGGCTTCAATGTGGAGACAGTAGAATACAAAAATATATGCTTTACCGTTTGGGACGTTGGCGGCCAGGATAAGATTCGTCCCCTGTGGCGCCACTATTTCCAGAACACGCAGGGATTAATATTCGTTGTAGACTCCAACGATCGTGACCGCATCAACGAAGCTGAAAAGGAATTGCAGAACATGGTAGGTACACCCCTAAACAACGGCCCCACCCCACATGCCACTCAGTACCCTCTTGCTCTTATTGGTATTCGTAGCTCCAGGAGGATGAATTAAGAGACGCTGTGCTACTGGTCTTTGCGAACAAACAGGATCTGCCTAATGCCATGAGTGCGGCCGAGCTTACTGACAAGCTACGCCTCAATCAATTGCGCAACCGCCACGTAAGTTGCTGTGCTGCTGCTTAAACAATCCTTATACGCATTGTTTTTTTTGCAGTGGTTTATTCAAGCCACTTGTGCTACCCAAGGCCATGGATTGTACGACGGACTGGACTGGTTGTCCGCTGAATTGGCCAAGAAATGATACGCAACCGCCTTGTAAAATAGGAATTCGCTTTGTCGTCCTACACTGAATACGATTGATGATTAGGATCTAAATAAAAATGTATGTGTATATTAAGCCGACCCAGGAGTACAGCGTGGTTTTCGTCTTGAAAGTGGGAGTGGTCTGGGCAATTAAGTTTGCGTTAACGTTACTCTTGCCCCCGTCACAGAGTATCCCAAAACCCAGTAAAGTAAAATAGTTGTTCAAAGTTTAACATGTTTATAAATCAACAAATTTAACATATACGGAAAAACAGTAACAGAGAGAACGCAGCGCCAGAGATAAAAGATAACAAATTACAGTGTACAAATAATGTCTTCTTATGCCAGTTGGTTTTAACTTTATTGACAACTCGATGTGCCCACAGGCGCTTTTAATCATAAATTTGATAAGAACCTTTTTTTTTATCTAACATATATCTTTCTATTTCATCAAGTTTTATGGTGCAGAAACTTAAGAGTTTTTTGTAAGCATTTCGGACATGTTTTGAAATACTTTTAGTCAGTTATTTAGGTGATTTAAAAGAATTTTCTAAAAATGTTAAGGAAATATTTTCGACTACCCTGATATGTTTCGTAATACTTGGTCAGAAGGTGATTTTCGAGAGGATTTTAAATCCGACTTTGTTTTTCATCTTATTAAAAATTAATAAAAAAGAAGGAGCACCTACGGTAGCCAAAAATCTATTATTAATTGAGCACAAAATTCACTAAGCATTAGCCTACAAATAAATAAAGTTAAAGACAATTTTTTCTAATTATCAAAACAAATTTTCTATCATGGTGTTCAGTAGGTTACTCAAAAATATTGGAAAATTTCAGCTCGACAGTTTATAAACTGAGAGACACGTTTGCTTTATCGATATAATATTTTATGGCATCGAAAATATCTCCTTTAATGCTTTGCCAACATTTTAGAAAAATTAATATACACACTTTTAAAACGAAATGATAGGATATCTGATATATTACTTTAATGTTGATTAAGCTTTGCGTAACTATTTCGAAGCCGTGTTATAAAATATTTAAAACCTTCGTCAAATTTTTCTGAGTAATCGTTAATAGGGAAGCCAAGTGGACTCCAATCGTAAATTAACTACAATTTTCTTTCATTCCGATCTAGTAACCGCAGATATGACACAATACAATTGTGAAATAGACTCTGATTTCGAAGCAGGGCAGATTAAATATAATTAATATCCCTGGTTACAACTCCACTCATTTTACGGTCTCTCCATAGTTAAGTTAATGAAATAGCATTCGGATATATAGAAGAAAAAAAAGTCTCATGATTCATTATCCACCTTTCAGTTAATAAAGTTAAAACCCAAAATGGGGGCATTAATACGGGAAACGTTACTATTTTCTGTGCTGCATTCAACATGCGTTTAAAAAAAAACTAAAAAGGCAACCGACAAAACATACATAAGTTAAGCGACATATACATACTTATATATGCTGATAAATATTGCATTTGTATGATTACATACTTGAGTCCTTGCTTCTAAGTAAGTACAATAAAAAGGACTCACAAAATAGACTATAGGCGAAACTGAGCAAATATCCGCAAAAATTGGAATGTAAGCAGTAGTAGTGCACATTTGTACATAAAATACATACACACGTATGTGCCAATAAAGTTTGTGACATTTTTCTAGGGTCTATGTTGCAATACTAAGTATTTAATACTAGAGTCGGGGGCCACACTGGTCGCGTCCGATGTACATACAGTAAGTCACGAAAGTGTTTTGACAAAGAGAATTTCAGAGAAAAAGTGCTATGTCCTATTGTTTTAAAATTGTTTTCATATTTTATACTGATTCTCTATGGTTCTTAGAGCTAATATACAAAAGCAAGTAACAAATCTGGTTAGTTGATCAAACATTCCTTCCGAAAGATGTTAATCGGAATCTATTCTGCTCTACGAGGTCTAACTTTACAGTTATTCCCCGATTCCGACAATAATTGAGAATAAAATCTGCATTTTCCAAGTGGTTTTTTGTTTTTGTAAAAATATTTAAAGCTACAACAAATGCTTTCCTTTGAAAATAGCTCCAAATATCATAGAAAATTTGAGTAAAATATGAAGAAGAAAAATTAAAACAATTGTAGACTTTTTTTATCAAAAGAATTGGGAATACTTGAAACAATTTCTGGACTGACAAAAGTGAATATCATTCGATAACCTATGTGAACCCACTCTAATTGTTTTGGCACTTCCTGCCAGCAACACATTTCCTCATTTTGTGATACCGAGAATAAATATATCTTGGCGTCGGCTACTAATTTATAATACTAAACTATTTCTTCAATTTTTTTTGAACTGGTTCCGGCCCACAAAGGTCCCACCCTGCTCAGAGGTCAATATCCAGCGCGTCCGGAGTAAGTAGCATGGGCTCACTATGGCTATCATCCACTAAAGACGAGAGCGAGTCGCTTATCATGGCCGCGGACAAGTCGACAGTGTGTTGTTGGTCATCATCCAGGGGGACATGTTGAGATGATGACAGTAGGGGGTCGTGGCCACCATTGCAGTGTCCCAGCATTCCAGAATCCGACTCTCTAAGGTGGTGGTGGTGATGATGATGGTGGTGGTGCTGCTGCTGCTGATGTGACTGAAGCTGGCGTTGACGTTGCAGGCAACAGCAGCTGTTGTTGACTGTGCTGCTGCAGGCGATATTGCCACAATTAGAGGCGCCATTGTATAGGACAGCTGCTGTTGCATCCACCTCTGCCTCCGTTTCCGCCTCCGAACTGCGGCCATAGCTTTTGGCACAATGCAACTGAGACGCTATGGGCGAATGCGGGGCGGAAAGCATATGGTGGCTGTGTGAAGACAACATTGGATCACCGCCCTGCACCGGATGCTTGGAGTCCTCCATTAGCTCATCTATTTGATTCATAGTCATGCTGTTGTCGCTGCTGCTTATCGCCGGTAGCTGTAAAAAAAAAGGAAATTAAGAATTATTTGCGATTGCTTCAGTTTTACTTCGGTATGCCATACAAATCGAAGCTTTTGTAATGTGAATGGAATTTCCTGTTTTTTTCCCATTTATGTTTTCGGGAATTTTGCTTATTCCAATTTAAAAAATTTCCCAAATTTGGTTCACCTTAATTTGAATATTCTAATTATAGGTATCCCTATTATTGGTACCCATTTCTTCTGGAACTACTCTAATTTATCCACTTACCTTCCCTTCGACAACAAGGTCCTCCAATAGTGAGTGACGACTTTGCGAAACGGATGGCGGCGTTGGACATGACGTATTCTTGAGGTAGGTGCTGGCTGGGGTGGGCGCTGATACAGAGGTTAGGTTATAGTCCGGTAATGGTATTCCGTGCGACTTGGCCTGCATCTCCAGCTCCTGAGACAAAACAATGGATTAATATGGAAAATATCCCGTGTGCTGATCACTGATCACGTACCCGAATACGAGAGATGAGCTTTCGGTTCTGCATCTCCATCTGGCGCTGTCGGTTTTCGTTTTGCCGTAGTCGGGACACCTCATGCTTCAAGCATTTGATGTAGTCCACGGATGATTTCAATATAGTTCCCTTGTTCGGGCGAATGTCGCGCACAACTTCGTAGAAGGCTTCACTGCCCTTCGGCAGCAGTGTGCCCAGCTCTTTGATCCTATCGTTGATATTGAATCGTCGTCTTCGCTCAACTGCGATTGGAGCAATCCCAAATAAGATCACTTTAATACATTGTGGAGGCACTTACTCATATTGTGATTGTCCTTCTTTTGCCTGTCCTTAGCCAGCGCATTGATTTCGGCATCGGTCAAATTCTGCGGCTCCTGTTTGATCGATAGCTCCGAGTTGAAGGTTTTATCAAAATTAAACGAGTCGTTTTGCAGAATATCATCTAAGAGATCGTCCGCCTACGATTAAAATAATGATCGCCAAAATTAAAGTATAGGGATTATAGAAAAAGGAATGTGTGCAAATGTGTGTAACAGCCAAAAAGAAACATCTCCGACCCTATTCCCTCAGTTTTAAATCTATCGAGCTGAAATTTTGCACAGAGTCTTCGTTTTACTGCACGCAACTACGGAACGACGGAACCGCCCGGATCGGATGACAATATCATATAGCTGCCATAGGAACGATCGGTCAAAAATTTTTTCATAGTTCATATGCTTCCACATAATTCTGAAAAATCGGATTAGTGACCGTCGTCGTTCACCGTCAATTTTTGAAAAGATAACTCTAACATTTAGTTTACCTCAACGAAGAACCCGAAACCCCCCCAGCTCGCAAACGAAAAACCACGACTTATACTTCCCCCTGCCACTAACTGATAATCACCCCCGAAGTCAATAAAAACTCCTGTTTTGATTACACTTTAGTTGATATCAAAGCTTTCCTCGGTTGAAATATGAAAAAATTAATCTAACTAGCCCTACCCGTTGTAAAGCAAACACAAAAAAACATACTTACATTACAGACGGCAACGACTCGTTTGTGTGATCAAGAAATATATACATTATAGGTCGAATGTTTCGTTCTATCTGTTACATACTTTTGCACAACTTCATGATACCCTTTTAAGTTTTATAAGAAAAACCTAATTTAAAAAGTTTTTTTTATATATAAAATCCGGGGTCTGTTTCTATCCTAGCGTCCCTTAATTTCATGCATCTTTTAAATACACATTAGTTCTAGAAAAAACTGTTTCTATCGTAGCTCACCAATCGTGGTTAAAAAGCTGATTTCTGAAAATCGGATCACTATAGCATATAGCTGCCATAGGAACGATCGGTCTTAAAACTAATTCTAATGAGAAAAACTTATTTGGTATCAATGGTAGCGCCTTTCAAAAACTGCAAGGGTATTTAAAACATGTTAACCCTCTATTTTTCGATTTAATAAAAGATTTTTAATTGATTCATTTCCTGAGTAACGGGTATTTCGAAGTGGTGCAGGGCCGATATTTCCTAACGCTCTTGTTAATTTATATTTTATTAAAGAAAAGTATTGAAGGTGTCAAATATCTCTGAAAAAATTTGAGATTTTTAAAGTTGGATATCAATTCGAGCTGCTTAAGATGGGAAGCAGCAGCTTGTTCAGGGCGAAATTTGATTTATTTAACTTAAGTGAACTGACTCAGTAGTTTATCATGATTTGTTGACTTGTCGTGAACTATCAATTAGGAAACGCAATCTATCCAAAATACCAGATTGCGTAATTAATTCACACGTGCGATGCGCCAGAAGATCATCTAGTAGTGTATCTATATGAACTTATCGATGTATATAGGCGCAGATACACATACATACATATAACGAATGCGTTTGCTTAGTAGCTGCTGTCTGAATGAAGCGTGACACACATTTCCAGTGCGCGACATCAGCCTTAAACCAAATTCGTAGGCTCCAATTAATTGGAATTGCACACAGAAGCCACGCAAAACCTGCTGTGAATGTTTAATACTAGAAACACTCAACATCGTTGATTTCAAGAAACAAAGCCAAAGTAATCAATGCAAAGGTGTGTGTGCGCACGAAAAAGCCGACTCAAAGGCAAGATTTAGTTACTTAACTTTTGGCTTTTATCGGCTTTCCCCAAGCTGCATTCGGACAATCGTCCTTGACAAACGGCAACGGAAACTTTATATAAAAACAGAGTTTTAAATGATTGATCACTCAGGAACGTCGTAATTACTTGCGTCGGACTGACTGTTGATAAGATTTAAGTTTTGTTTTCAATTCTTCTTTCTGGCAGTAAAATAACAAGTTAGCATGTGTAGGTAGTAGAGAGAGAGAGAGAGAGAGAGAGAGAGAGAGCTTCTACAAACACAAAAGTTCTCTTTCAACGTCATCCATACAATATGGGGGCTAACGCTTTCAAACTGAGCCATACAAGCCGCTCATCTGGCTGGCACCTCCAAGGCATTTATTAATTGCGCTGACACGTATTTAACACACTCGAAGATTGTTATCGTGTGTTTATATATGTGATAAAATGTAACGCACTTTAGAGATAAGGGCGCGAAGCGACGCAATGCAGCGTCAGTGTTGCCATCTCAGACATTTTTCACCAGATCGATTTATCTTCCGGAAACTTTTCAGTTTTGCCGGAGCCTGGAGTTCTAGCTATTTTTATACCGTTGCAGAGAGTATATTAAAATTGTCAAAATGTTTGTAACGCATAGAAGGAAGCATCTCCGACCCCATAAAGTATATATATTCCTGATCAGCTTGACGAGCTGAGTTCAATTCCGTCTGTCCGTCTGTTTCTATGCTATCTCCTCCAAACTTTGCAAAAAGTCCTTAAATACACATAGACTGCACATTTGTCGGAATCGGCCGGATCGGATGACTATATCATATAGCTGCCATGGGAACGATCGGTCCAAAAACTAGTTCTAGTAAGAAAACCTTTTTGTTATTAATGGTATTATTATTATTCAAATTAGGAAATAATGCCCTATAGTTAAAGTAAGATTAAGGTGGAGAAACTCGTCCAAAATATACAAATGAGAGGGACGGTTCAGAACCGGTTTGAGACCCTGGTTAATATTGGAGTAAATCATGATTTACCAAGTCAAGGTTGTGTTATGCTTTTACATAGTTAAAAGAATGTTTAGAATCTTAGGTGACAATATATTTGAAAGTCTTGTAATGGTAAAAAATAGAGGAAAGCAAATTTCTGCATTGCCGATTTGATCAATCTTGTAGCAGGTAATACTTACGATTAATAAGTGTATAGACGCTACCATTAAAAATAAAACATTTTCCTACAAGATCTAGTTTTTGTACCAATCGTTCCTATGACAGCTAAACGCTATCATAGGCTTTAAAAAATGAGGAATGATATAGCATAGAAACAGACAGACGGATGTACGTTTGGACATGGTATTATCGACTCATTTTGACATGCTGATCAATTATATCGAGCCCTAACCGAGACAATAACGTAAGCGCCAAAAAGCACATTTAACAGAAGAGAAATTTTGTATTTTTTTTTTTAAATGCTTGACGAATTTTGTTAAAACATTAAATGTAGTCTTTTTAATATTTGATATAAATAATGGATTCGATTTTAAGTTACTTTTGTGCCAATTTACCTTTTTAATGGCGCTTTCGTTATTTTCGCTGTCACTATTGGCGAAGGCTTAAACTGAATGGTGGCGCATACGTTTTTGAAACCATATTGTTTGATTATTCATTTATTTAATAAGAGTATTTCATTTAAGTATTTAACAATGAGAATGTTTGCAAATATTTGTAAACACAGTTTTGGTGAACATTTCAATCTTCTTCATCTGTTTTATTCATTAACGAATCCTTTTCATTTGCAGAAGATTTTAGACTAAGGTATTCATTATGAAATGGGTTTGGAATACTGTTCTTATCGATAAGAGCGTTCATTAATTTAGTTTATTGAAAGATATTTTCAGTTTTGAAAAATATAAAGTTTGCGGTTTAACAGACGGCCCAAAATAAAGGGCTTATGGTTTTTTCTTGTCTCGTTTGAAAATAGTCTTAGCTAGGATTTATCGAAATTGGCAGGGCAAGCTCAAATTTGATCATAATTGTTAAATCTGAAAACAATTTTCAATATTACAAATCTGAATGTTTTGTAGCTGAATTTTGGAATTGGATTTTGAACTTCGAATATTTGCAGGGCACTCGCAAAGTGCCCTTACTGTTTGACTTCGAGTATATGATATGACCTGGTAAAAAATACGAAATTGTGTTACGTTTAATAAACGTAGATAATAAAATACGCAATCATGGTCAACATGACTTTGTTACGCAAGTTTCCTCTTCCAGTGAACCGACTCCTGACTTTGCTCCACTCTCAGTGTCACTTTACGTAACAAGTGGCATTTCAATAACCTTGATCAAAACATGTAAAGCGAAATAAACGGGAAACATTTGATATCTTCAGACTATACTCAGACACTTTATGAGCAATTAACGAATTTTAAAGATCTTATGTTTCGATAACGATAAATGTTTTTTATTCTGCAGAACTGACCCGTTTATGCAATTTAAATGAAGATAAAATGAAAACCCACAAAAATGTGAAAGATCAAATCAATGATAAGATCGGTGCAAGAGATCACTAACAAAGTGCTAACGCACTCCTATTGGTTCAATCAATCCGTGTTTCTCTTTATCCCTTTGATTTTGTTCCCAATTCTAAGGCTACTCTTAATTCACTCTTGGTTTTTGGAGCGCTTACGTTATTTTTGCGCTCAAGAAATACCATTTGTGGGGCTTACGATATAATTGAAAGTGCGTTATCTGTGTAAGTAAATATTATTCAGTATTAATATTTGGCGTATATATGTGAATGACATTGCTAAACATATTTATAATAATAACAAGTAAGAAAGTCGGTCAAGCCCGACTGTAATATACTCTGTACCTGTAAATTGTACGTAATTGATAACTTTAAAGTGTGAGGGTTTCACAAAATCTGGGGGTGGCAACTATTTCGACTTATCGTATCATCTGGTTGAAAAACGATGTAAACAAAGGGGCTCGATAAGTAATGATGAGTAGAATTACCCTAATGGTTTAACAATCTAACTCGTAAAATTATAAAATTTGTATATAATTTTCCTATTAACATAAAATATTTATTTCCGCCATAACTAGTCACGTCGGGAATTACGCGCTGATTTCCGCTTGACCGCCAGGCAATCTCTGTATTGCATCGCTCCCCTTATACTTGGTCTTTGCCTCCTTACAAAAATATCTATTGGAAAGAAGGGAGGGGGAAACTGAAAGCTTGGCGCAGTCCATGTTAGCTAATGCCGTCAAGCCAATTCCAATTTGGGAAATTACCAGTAAGCTATTGCCATCTCGTCTCTCTCTTTCTTGTAAGTTCTACCAATGGCTGTGGTGTTGTTGTTGTCATTGCATTAAATTTTCTTTTTTGTTCATCTGATCGGAAAACGATGTATGGGGGCTTGATAAAAAATGATGAGTAGAATATATGTTTAGAAGGTTCGAACAACTCCAAAATTGCGGAAGATATTACGTATTTTTCAAATTGTGGGGGAGGCAGGGGGCGTGGCAAAAATCAAAACTAAACTTGATCTGCCTGCAAGTATAGGAAATATATGTTCCATACACCTCAAACCTCTATCTCTTACCATCTCTGAGATCTCTTTGTTCATACGGACAGACAGACGGACATGGCTATATCGACTCGGCTGTTGATGCTGATCAAGAATATATATACTTTATAGGGTCGGAGATGCTTCCTTCTGGCTGTTACATACATTTGCACAAACCCAATATACTCTGTGTACCTTCGGTACAGAGTATAAAAATTCCGACATGACTTTCCTGTCAACCCAATAGCATTTAATAAACTCATAAAGAATTATTTTTAGCCATCTTTTTGGATTTAGGACAAAGCATTAAAGTAACTTATATTAATTAATATAAAATTGTTCACTTACATCGCTGTCGAATGAGGGGAGCTGCAAGCAGAGAAAATAAATCAAACAATTACACAAATGTTTTCAGTTCTGGTAGCCTAAGATTATATTAATTGGACATCAAACATAATAATATCAAAAATATTTTACTAGGATACTGCAATACGATTTTATCATATAACTAGGAGTGTTTTCTAGAAGTTTGTTTGCAGCAAAAAATATACGATTTGGTAAATCGACTGCAAATATTCCAGAGGAGAGAACGCCGGGAGTGGGGTAAGTCGGAAGAAATAACTGAAAGTGAGTCAAACTTCGCATATGTGCGACTCGTTAAGGGGCGACTCTCACCAATGCGCAGCGCAGCGACGCGTCGCAACCCAATTTGATGTGAACGTTACGAAACGTTATTGGACAAAGGCTTAAAAAACAATTAGTTAATAAAACGTCAGCGGGAATGAACCCAGCTGAATAGACTATCACCCATACACACTACCCTTAAGCATACTTAAGACGACTTTTGTAGACGTCGGTGTCAATCAAGCGGGCGGCCAATGGCATTATCAATGATACATTTACCAGATTCAGATAGAAGGCCCCTTCCTCAAACGATCTAAAAGAATCACTAACCTGATATCCGTTAATGATCTTTATTGTTTTGGATAGATTGGAAGTCCTATATTGAGACAATTTTCCAATATGTCGCCAAATGCGGCCGAATAAATTTTGTTAAGGGGGTCGTCTACCTTTGCACATGGTATTTTTAATGTGTTTTAAAAAAATTCTTCTCAATCATATTTTTAAATATTTTTTTTGTATTACATCAATTCTGCGTCGATTGCAGCGTAGCCGATCAAAATCGGTTCAGTAGAACTGACGCAATCAAGGCTACCAGGTTAAAAAAACGTGGTTTCGAGAAAAACGCGCTTAAAGTTTTGAGCAATGTATAAAATACTCTTTTTAGCACGAACATTGCTCCTCTAAAAATACTATATCTGCTAAACTTATTTGAATTTCTGATAAAATGTCCAAGCTATAATAATAATGCAAAACAAAAAAATCTACAAAAATATTTTCAAGTGTAAAAGACCCCCTAACCATTTTTTGCCTAAACTAATCTATTAACCATATTGAAACATGAATGTTTGCTTGTGCCTAGGCGAGTTTAAGGGGCCAAAACTATTGGTTCGAACCTAATTATATTTGGAGAGTGGGTTAAGTTTGATCCGAAATCTATCTAGGCACATACACCCAGAGAAATCTAGCACGATTAGGCAAGACTTTCGTCTTGAATTTTCAAGAAGAAATCAGAAATCGATTTGAGTTTGGTAGCAAGAGAGGTGAGGCGTTCGCATTGCGGAGAGCGAATGAAAAAACGTTCTCTCGCTCTCTGGCAACTTTGTTCTAAAATGCTTACTTTAAAGAAGATCTATTCTTGAATTCGAGAATAAATCATGGTTGAAATGAAGCCGACTAAATTTAAAACCGAGCAGATCAAGCTTCAAAATTCATGCTTGATTTCAGTATTTTCTTTTTGGATCCAAGAAGATTCTGTCTTGCCGAACTTCTGACACGAAATCTGCTTGATATCAAGCACGTTCTGCTCGCTTTTTTCTCTGAGTGTAGTAGTAATTAATGTCCATCCACAAAAAAATTGTAAATTACGTATTTGATACTGGGACTGGTGTGGGTGCCAAATCCTCGTCTTCCGTCTTACGCTGATAATGCGTGTGATTAGGCAAACTCTCATGGCGTGAAAGTTAGTAATGGAAAGACCGCAAAGTATCTAGATGTATTCTAAAAATCAGGGTACTACGAGGATTTTGTTTCGATGACTTTTTATTCGAGGACAAGGTGGCCCTGTATGGACTAATTAAAGAAAGCCCTGTTCTGTGGAATCAACTGTATACAGATTGTTAGCAATGTTTGAAAAACAATTCGTAAAGAAGTTTTCGAATTTAATCTCTTGCCATTCCTCCCGACCACTCACCGGAAAAAATGCTGTCTACGGTACTCCATGACCAACATCATCTCGACTCTCACTTATTTCACTTACTTTTCCCTTTAATTTTGCATTACTCAATTGTTGCTTATTATCAAAGATAGATATAGTTATTTATATATAAACTGACGAATCTGAACGGCAAAATATGAGAAGCTTTCGTTAATATAACTATACATATGTGGCACACTCAACTTTTAGTAACCGGTACCAACGGGAAATTTCAGTTGAACAATATACAGTTGCTGTCTATTTGGTAGTACTATGAGGAGAACCACCACTTTATGAGTTGTTGAGGTGGTCTTATCTTAAGCTACTTCAGGCAGGCATCTCGCCGTGATTACGTCTACGCGCTGGTAAACAAATAAATCACTTGCCAACAACACCAACAACAAAGCCTCCATTACGAAACAGCGGTTAAATACAACGAAAATTCTGAACTAATTTATATAGAGAAGAGTTGATTATTATTTGGGGAATGAGGTATGGCATTCTGCACTGCTTCCTCATTGCTTCAAATACTCATTTATTCAAATTTCTAACAGTTGGGAGTTTCATAAGAACAGTCCAATATGCGGCCGATGTACGGAGGAGTGGGGGTGGGGAAATGATAACCTTGTTTCTCATATCATTCATTAAGGCTGTTGCTGATGTGAATTCCATCTAAGTACACATGTGTATGGGTATAACCGGTTAGAAAACGAAACTCGATGTTCCACTTGCAAATTGAAGGGCTAAATATTCCCCATCTCTACGCCGCACAGTGGTTCAGAATCCAAATGTGTCGGCCATAAATTCTTAAATAAAACGAGAAGGCAATACACTTGCAAAAGATCACTCCAACTGATTTAACAGGAAGAATATATATAGCATATAGATATCAGATATAAATAAACTCAAAATCATTGAGAATAAATCTTTGCTTAGTAAAACACATTTTCCGACCGATCGGTCATATGGCAGCTATATGATATAGTCATCCGATTTCGATCAATTTTTCCAGAATTATGTGGAAGCATATGAAACTAATATAGGAAGGGTGGAAAACAAAAATGTTTTTCTCACTAGAACTAGCTTTTGGACCGATCGGTCCTACGGCAGCTAAATGATATAGTCATCCGATCCGGCCGATTCCGACATATTAGTTGCGCGCAGAAAAAGAAGACTGCGCAAAATTTCAGTTCGATAGCTTTAAAACTGAACCACTAGTTCGCGTAGATACAGACAGACGGACGGACGGACGAGGAGAAATTAACTCAGCTCGTCGTCCTGATCAAGAATATATATAGTTTCTGGGGTCGGATATGAATATTTCTATGCGTTACAAACTTCTGGGCAAAATTAATATACACTCAGTTTGAACCACTGTGCGGTGCTCGTAAATTAATGGGAATAGAGTCTCGAATGAGTTAACGATTTATGGGTCATTCTATAGCTGAGCTGAGCGTGTGTATGTACTCGATCGCTTCATTACCCATGTTGGCCTTTACATAAAAAAAAAAAACAGCAAAAAAAACTGTCCAAATAACTGTTAATTATAATTAATCGTACATATGTACACACACACACACAAAACAAAAAATAAAAACCCAAAGTAACAACAGAACAAGCTGCTGACGCTTCACAGAGTTGCATACATATTTGCATTTTCCCCTGGGGGATGGGGGGGGGTTGTGTTACCTTTGTCTGTCGGCGGGTTAGTAGGCTCAGTACCGGCATATTTATCCGCAAACTTGACTTGCTGCGCTTACTGCGCCTCGCTGGCAGTGCACTGGCAGTCGCCGCAGTGATCCAAGGTAGCACATGCATCCAAAGCTGGGTCCTATATACCGATATAACCTTTTTGTCAACCGTTAATACTAACTTCAAATTCGAGCGCAAGCGACAACACCAAACCCGAACGGCTGTTCATTTATTATTATTGTTTTTATTCATTAATATCGAGGCGACTGCTGGCTGTATTATTTACTTATGCGCGAATTGCGAGCGAGTTCATTATAATGTTTTTTTTTTTTTTATTATTTCGTGTATATTTGTATAAGCTCAGCGTGACGACTACGTCACGTCGAATTGAGGCCACACCGGCATTAGCCACTACTTCTGTACGCCACGAAATACAGTGTGTTACTGAAAACCATTCACGGTTTGCTTTCAAATCAACTTTCAGTGGAAAAATACGATATTCTGATCGACGCTATTGTTGTATAAATGTTGTATAAAAAATACCAAAAAGCCACCGGCTGACAAAAGCTCTCTAGCTTAATAAAAAGTTATCGACTACCCCCGAAGCTTATTACAATTTAAAGTGGAGGTTATGCTCTGAGCAAAAGCAACACGAAGTGAACAGATTGAATTCGTCTCTGTCTGTGATAAGAAAACACTTTATTTAATATTGCTACGTTAATGATCTTTTGCGTTTTGGATATTTTGGAAAGTGTAATTAGGGACTGAGTTCTAATTTGTCCCAAAATTCATCTGTAAAATACAGTAAGAAAAACAATCACAAACCCAAAGAGAGCTGAAACTCCATATTATGATATTTCACGTTCAGAACACAGAGTAGATTGGAAACTTAAACGCTCTAAAACAATCTCTATCCTTAACTCTTCTGTAGCTCCTACTAAAAACGAGTGTTCCGTTAATGATCTTTCTTTTCTTTTGAAATCTTGTCAATCTTTTGAATCCCTTGCAGACGGGAATTTTAAAATTGTCACGATGTTTGTAACGCATAGAAGGAAGCATCTACGACCCCATAAAGAATATATATTCTTGATCAGCATGGCGAGCTTAATCGATATAGCCATGTCCGTCAGTCTGTCTGTCCGTCTGTCTGTCTGTCTGTCTGTCCGTCTGTTTCTATGATATCTCCTCCCTCTGTTTTAAAGCTATCTTGACCAAATTTTGCAAAAAGTCTTTAAATACAAATACGCTGCACATTTGTCGGAATCGGCCGGATCGGATGACTATATCATATAGCTGCCATAGGAACGATCGGTTTAAAAACTAGTTCTAGTAAGAAAAACTTTTTTGTTTTCCATCGTAGCGTCACCAATCGTGGTATATATTAGTTTTATATGCTTCCACACAATTCTTTAAAAATTTATCAAAATCGGATGACTAAAGCATATAGCTGCCATAGGAACGATCGGTCTAAAAACTAATTCTAATGAGAAAAATTGTTTTGTTATCAATGGTAGCGCCTTTCAAAAACTGCAAGGGTATTTAAAACATCGGCGTAGCCGATGTTAGCCTTCTATTTTTATACACTTGAAAAGTGTATATTAATTTTGCCCAGAAGTTTGTAACGCATAGAAATATTCATTTCCGACCCCATAAACTATATATATTCTTGATCAGGACGACAAGCCGAGTTCATTTCCGTCTGTCCGTCCGTCCGTCTGTCCGTCTGTCCGTCTGTCTGTTTCTACGCGAACTAGTCCCTCAGTTTTAAAGCTATCGAGCTGAAATTTTGCACAGAGTCTTCTTTTTACTGCACGCAACTAATATGTCGGAACCGGCCGGATCGGATGACTATATCATATAGCTGCCATAGGAACGATCGGTCTAAGAACTAGTTCTAGTTAGAAAAACTTTTTTGTTTTCCATCGTAGCGTCACTAATCTTGGTATATGTTAGTTCTATATGCTTCCACATAGTTCTGGAAAAATGTATCAAAATCGGATCACTATAGCATATAGCTGCCACAGGAACGATCGGTCGAAAAATAAGTCTTTGTGACAAAAACTTTTTTGATTTCCATCGTAGCGTCTCTAAACGTAGTATATATTTGTTTTATATGTTTCTACATAATTCTGATAAAATTTATCAAAATCGGATGACTATAGTATATAGCTGCCATATAAACGGTCGGTCAAAAAACTACTTCTAGTGAGAAAAACTTTTTTGTTTTTTATCGTAGCGTCCCCAATCTTGGTATATATTAGTTTTATATGCTTTCACATAATTTCGAAAAAAATGATCAAAATCGGATGACTATAGCATATAGCTGCCATAGGACCGATCGTTCGGAAAATGTGCTTTACTAAGAAAAGTTTTTTTTATGGTATCAAATTTTTATTAGCAATGATTTAAAAATTTTAAATATCTGATATCTATATCCTATATATATTTTTGCAGTTAAATCAGTTTTTCAAGTGTATTAAAACTTCGGCACAGTCGAAGTTAGCTTTGCCTTCTCGTTGATTAATCGTTAATCGATATCAAACGTGGTCCCACATGAAAGAGTTGTATGGAGCATTTATCAATAAAAGTCCTAACTTTTTTTGGGAAAAGGCCAATTGGTCCTAAAATGGCTAGAAGTGACCTAGGCCAGAAACTTCAATAGCAGCCCACGTAGAAATATTTATTTCCGACCCCATAAAACATATATATTTTTGATCAGAAAGACGAGCTGAGTTCAACTCCGTCTGTCTATCTGTTTCTACGCGAACTAGTCTCTCAGTTTTAAAGCTATTGAGCTGAAATTTTGCACAGAATCTTCTTTTTACTGCACGTAACTAATATGTCGGAACCGGCAGGATCGGATGACTATATCATATAGCTGCCATAGGAACGATCGGTCTAAGATCTAGTTCTAGTTATAAAAACTGTTTTGTTTTCCATCGTAGCGTCACTAATCTTGGTATATGTTAGTTTTATATGCTTCCACATAATTCTGGAAAAATTTATCAAAATCGGATGACTATATCATATAGCTGTCATATAAAGGGACGGTCAAAAAACTAGTTCTAGTGAGAAAAACTTTTTAGTTTTCCATCGTAGCTTCACCAATCATGGGTTGTATTAGTTGTATATGCTTCCGCGTAATTCTGGAAAAATTTATCAAAATCGGAAGACTATAGCATATCGCTGCCATATAAACGGTCGGTCTAAAAACTAGTTCTAGTGAGGAAAACTTTTTTGTTTTCTATCGTAGCGTCCCTAATCTAGGTATATATTAGTTTTATATGCTTTCACACAATTTTTATAGCTGCCATAGGACCGATCGGTCGGCAAATGTGGTTTACTAAGAAAAGATTTTTTTATGGTATCAAATCTTTCTTATAAATGATTTAAAAATTTTAAATATTGGATATCTATATCCTTTATATATTTTACCGGTTAAATCAGTTGCAGTTAACGTTTTCAAGTGTATTAAAACTTCGGCACAGTCGAAGTTAGCTTTGCCTTCTCGTTTTTTATTTATTTATTTATTCGCCAATTGAACAAACTTAAAATATAATTATAACAATTTAAATCCTAGAAGAGGAAAAATACTCTGCTAGCAAGATTCTGATTCCAGACTTATTAGAGTCAAATGCAGAGTAAAGGCTTAACACAGTGTAAGGATCTTTAAACTGGCTAGTATTGCGTCTTACAAATACGAGCATGGAATAGGCTTTTGGCAAAATATAATTCAAGTGCTCAATATTGTGGAATTTTAAGTCGAATTTAACTCATAGATCAATAGCAAAATCAGATAACTAAAGCATAAGGCTGCCATAAGAACGTTAGGATAAAAATCGAGTTTTAGTGTTAAAAACTTTTTTGTTATCAAGGGTAGCGTGTTTATACTTGTTAGTCGTAAATATTATTTGCTTCCACACAATTTGGCCAGCTTTGATCAAAATCGAATAAATATATCGTATAGCTCCTATCCACAATCGACTTCTGGCTTGGTCAGCCAAATGGATACGGAAAGTGGCGCAATCTGTTGGTCAGCTTGGGACAGGTTCGAAGCGAGATTCCATTTTTGTAATATAATCAGGAAAACAAATTCTTATATAACCACCCAACTAATCTGTCGGAACCGGCCGGATCGGATGACTATATGACTGCCATAGAAACGATCGGTAAAAAAAAAGTTCTTGTTAGAAAACCTTTTTTGTTTTTCTTCGTAGCGTCACCAATCTAGGTATATATTAGATTCATATGTATCCACATAATTCTGGAAAAATTTATTAAAATGGGATGACTATAGCATATAGCTGCCATAGGACCGATCGGTCGGAAAATGTGTTTTACTAAGAAATGTTTTGTTTTATGGAATCGCGATCAAATTTTGATTTTCAATGATTTTGAATTTGAAAATTTCTGATATCTATATTCTATATATATTCTACCGGTTAAATCAGTTGGAGTGAACTTTTGCGAACGTACTTATTAAAACTTCTGCACTTAAGTCAAACCAGAGATAGAGTGAACACCGCCAAACGCCTTTTTTAGTAGGACCTTCAGGAGATTGTCTACAAGAGCCGTATCCTTCAATATTTTCATTTGCCCAAAGTGTCATTTGAAACTTAAAATAAGATACTATCTGAATAATTATTACTTGCATCTGTTTAATAAAATACCTTACTAAAAACATTTATTAAAAAACCTTAAAACAACTGTGAATGTTTATGCGGGAAACAAAGTAGAAAATCGCCATGGCAAAAATGGTTGGTAAAATTAATACGAGCACTTTCGCGCATGTCTTCGATAAGTCTTAAAATCCATTCTGTAAAATTCTTTTCGGGGACCTCAAACGCTGTTAAACAATTACTAATCTCAAATCTTCCGTAGCTCCCGCAAATATTGAGGTGTTTTAATCTGATCTTTCGCATTTTGGATAGATTGGAAACTGAACTTTGAGAGTACGTGTCAAAATTGCCCTTATATGCGGGCATAAAATTATTTTTGGGGTCATCATTGGGGTATAACAGCGAGGTAAACTATCACTTACCCAAAATTGCTCATAGTTTAGACAAATTAAATAATACTTTAGGAAGATATACAACATTGTGTATGTTTCACTTACCTCCGAAGCACTTGTCGCCACCGAACTCAAGCTTGGCGACATGGGAGCCGATATAGACTGCAACGGACTCGCTGTACTGGCGCCAGAGAAATTGGAGCTGCGAATGGCATTAATCATGCCAGTGGTAGTTCGAGAGGCCATAGATGAGTTAAGACTTGAGGTCCCTTTCGCATATGGATGGGACTTATTAGGCGCTAAACTTCCATCTATATTACACTGATGGTCCATGCCACTGCCACCAAATGGGGACAACTGCATTGAATCATCGGAATGCATTGTTCGCTTGTTGCTAACGATATCGCAGCGAAAGCTACTGGGCCTATCCAACTGAAGACTTCGGTTGGCCAAGGAGGCGCTCTGCAGATTTCCAGTCGAGGCCGAGGTATGGGCGTTGGAAGAGTTGTCCTGTTGTAGTTAATTGTAATAAATTCGTGAATAATTTAAGCGAGGGGCGAAACCCAAAAAGTAAACACTTACATCGAAATTTTGGCCACCCCAAATAGATGGCTGGAAGGACTCACTTAGATATTGGCGTACTTGATTCTTCTGCTTCTGTATGACATGATATCTAGTAGGATTCTCCAGTACAGTGCTCACCTGCATATATATAATAATAATAGAAATTAATGGGGCACTATATACATATTTTCTAAATCTAATGAAAGCATTTACCTGAAGCACTTGCGGCGGAACATCCACTCCAATGCTCTGCAGCGGCATCTTTAATGTCACAGGACTTGACGAAGGCAACCGATCCTTTGCCATTAGTTGTGACATTTGATCTAGACTGGAGGCACTTGTGCTATGGCTGTCAATAATTTCTGAATCGTTGCCAAACATGTGCAGCAGGGATGTATCCGGTGCATGCAGCATTTGCTGCTGCTGCTGTTGCATCATCATTTGTTGCTGCTGCTGCTGTTCCTGTTGCTGTTGCTCCCGTTGCAGTTGCAGTTTCAGTTGTGTGCGCGAAGTGGGTGTGGCTGTTTTAAAGGTGGGTCTGTTACAGAAATTGGAGAAAAAAATGGACGATCAGTGGGTGGCAGACGACAGCCAAAAGCACTTGGAAAGCAGTGTTTACATATTTTTCAATCGAACCAACAATCGTTGAGATGATGATACATACCCACCCGTTAGTGGAGGCAACCCCACCACACGAGGCTCCGTCGTTCCCAAATCTACAATACTGGGATCCATCTCAAGTATCATTTCCAAATCTTTGTCTATACCGACTGTAACCCTTATGTTTGTAGTGCTTGGAATGGATTTCGTTTGTAACACGACGGAAGATGGGGATATATCATCAAATTCCATTAGATTATTTGTTGGTTCAATGCCAACCTCTGCTGGCTCATCGCAGGGCTCCAAGGCAGACATTTGCAACGTTTGCACACGTCTTAAGAACTCTTGGAACTCCTGAATGCGATCCTGCCCACCACGTTCCGTCGCCATATTGGCATCCGAGTTCTGTGATGTATTTGTTGTTCTATCTGTCTTCTCGTCGTTTTTGTTAGTCTGTATGCCTTTCTTGCTCCAGTAGGAAAACATGATGATGTATGGATATAACCACGAATATTATCATAAGAGTCCTGTCAGCGCAATGTTTAGCAAAGACCTTGATCTTGTGTATTCATCGTCCGAGTTGTATTAGCAAATGCGGAAAAAGTGAGCTTTTTGCTGAGCGAATGGGGAGAATGTTTTGCGTGTGGACACCCACCAGAGCATGTGTATTTATGTATAAGATGTATACAGGGTGATGTGCTTCGAAATCAAGCGAGCAACAAGAATTGCTGCCAACAAATCTCCCAGTAGACAACAACTAGTTCATGGGGATCTTTCGATCTCTCGTACATACGTAGCACAGTGGCTTGTTTAACGAAATCAAGTGTAGAAAATCACATTTTTCTTTATTCGTTTTGAGCAAAATTCAATTTTTTCCTAAGTTCAGAATTGCTTAAATTATTTGTTCCTGACAACTGCAATTTTTTGAGTTTCTTGTTTAGACTGTGGAATTTTTCCAAGTTCAAAAATATTCAAAACCAGTTGCTAGCTATTTTTTAAAAGGCTTTCATTATTTTGTTTACCACAAATTTCAAAACGATATTAAGACGATACCGATTTGTGCCACCTGATTTTCAAAACACTGTGCGAACATACAAATTAAATAATACGAAATATATATAGAAATAATTTATATGAAAACTAAAAAGCCATTGTAGATCAGATAATAGTTGCCATATAATCACTCCTATTATGATCACCCTGTAGTTCTTCTCCATACATACATTCTCTTTAGGTGCGCACATGTATGTGTATGAGTATGCAGATCTCAGAATTTGGCAATGAATCGCACCTGCGCTTTTGCCTGCCACAAGAACATCAGCATGTTTGTTTAGTTCTCTTCTTTCTCGTTTCTCTTAGTTGCTCTTCAATCTAGAATGGCATATTCTCACTTATTGGATGGCGAATTAAAAATTTGAGGTGATTAATTATACTCTGCACGGAAGGTACAAAGGAAAAAAAAAACGAGAAGGCAAAGCTAACTTCGACTGTGCCGAAGTTTTAATACACTTGAAAAACTTTACTCCAACTGATATAACCGGTAAAATATATATAGGATATAGATATCAGATATTTAAAAATTTTTAAATCATTGATAATAAAAATTTGATACCATAAAAAAAACTTTTCTTAGTAAAACACATTTTCCGACCGATCGGTCCTATGGCAGCTATATGCTATAGTCATCCGATTTTGATAAATTTTTTCAAAATTATGTGAAAGCATATAAAACTAATATATACCAAGATTAGTGACGCTACGATGGAAAACAAAAAAGTTTTTCTCACTAGAACTAGTTCTTAGACCGATCGTTCCTATGGCAGCTATATGATATAGTCATCCGATCCAGCCGGTTCCGACATATTAGTTGCGTGCAGTAAAAAGAAGACTCTGTGCAAAATTTCACCTCGATAGCTTTAAAACTGAGGGACTAGTTCGCGTAGAAACAGACAGACGGACGGACAGACGGAAATGAACTCGGCTCGTCGTCCTGATCAAGAATATATATAGTTTATGTGGTCAGAAATGATTATTTCGATGCGTTACAAACTTCTGGGCAAAATTAATATACACTTTTCAAGTGTATAAAAATAGGACCACCCTCACAAGCAAATTTTTCAAAGACGTCATAACTTTATTTGTAACATTTAGAATCCTTTGAATACGTTTTTTTATACTCTGTACCGAAGGTACAAAGAGTATATTGGGTTTGTGCAAATGTATGTAACAGTGGGCAGCACTTACACAGTTAGTGTGAGCCCACACTTAAAAGTTATCAGTTATATACATATTAGATGAATGAAGTAAAAAGAAGACTCTGTGCTAAATTTCAGCTCGATAGTTTTAAATCTAAAAGACTCAATCGACTCAGCTCGATGTCCCAATCAAGAAAATATATTTTGTTTATTGGGTCGGAAATAAATATTTCCGCAAACTTGTGGGCAAAATTATTATACACTTGCAAGTGGATACAAATTTACTTTAGCTAAAAAGCTAACATCGGGTCTCTCTTTAAATACCCTTGCAGTTTCTTATTTTATTTAAGAAACTGGCCGAATCGGATGACTAGTGCTATAGCTGCCATAGGAACAATTTTGTTTTCCATCGCAGCGTCACCAATCGTGGTATATATTAGTTTTATATGCTTCCCCATAATTCTGGAAAAATGTATTAAAATCGGATGACTATAGAATATAGCTGCCATAGGAACGATCGGTGTTGTCAATAATAGCGTCTTTAAAAAACTGCAAGGGTATTAAAACATCGGCGGAGCCGATTTTAGCCTTCTATTTTTATCACTAACATTTTTTTTTTTAAACTAGTTTAATATACTTCATATACCTTCGGTAGAGAGTTTAAAAATTCTGTTCAGAAGACAGAACAGATGGTAAAATTAGTGTGAGGCAGAGGAGATAACGTTATCAGCCCAGTTGGGGGAGCCACTTGTTGAACCCTGCCAGCAGAGCCTAACCTAACCTAACCTTTGGTCTATCACAAAGTAATGTTTACGATGTAAACTTTAAAGTACGCATAGTTATGGGGACGAGTGTAGGTTACGATGCGTCGTTTTCATTAAATAGTATGTGTATTCTTATACTTACGCATACGTACGTATAAGACCCCGATTGTCTGTGATAAGATAATAAAAGAGCGCTAATCATGCGCAAAATAAAATCGCGTTGCTCATACACACACGCAAACACACACTCTCATATGTATGTATGCATGTGCTGCATATTCATGTATGTATGTACATCGAATCTAATTGTTTATTTGTAAACTTGTACTCACATTTCATCGCTTCGCAGAGAGCGCGTTGACTTCAATTCATAAAATTCCATATTTTCACTGCTGTCGTTAAGCAAATTTAGATTCAAGTCAAACTCCATGTCAAAGCCAAGATCAATTCCCGACTCCGCCATGATTGTAGTGGAGGCCGCTGCGGCAGCTTAGCAGTTGAATGGAAATTAGTAATAAAATCTGATTGAAACTAATTGAATACGTTTCCACATTTTCGCACATACGCGATCGCGAGACGACAGCCCAGCCACTAGAGATGAGCCATTATGTTCACACACGAACCTGTTATGTGTCGCGATTGTTTCTTAAGTAACGAGTCACAGTTATGTTACAGGGTTCCACAAAACTCATTTGTGTTTCACACGCAACTTATTTTTTTCCCCCATCCAAGCACAGCATTTAAATAAAGGGTGTCTGCTTTAAGAGGTGTCGAACTTTCAATTGAAACGTGGTACTGAGATAGAATAATTTCAAACCGGCTTTATTAGAAATATGAGGGCTTTTTTATACCCTTGCAGAGGGTTAAAATTGTCACGATGTTTGTAACGCATAGAAGGAAGCATCTCCGACCCCATAAAGTATATAAATCGTAAATATCGATCGTATGACGAACCGGTTATATGCAAAACGGCACCATTTTCGAACGGTATGCGCCAATTTTACATAGAAATTGGATTGATTGTATGCAAGTCGCTTATATGCAAATATCGCATTGCTGCAAAATTTTGCAACACTATTGTCTCGCGAGTAAGGTATAATCCTGAAAAGAAAACGGATAGAAAAGGAGACAGCACTTTTAGCGCACCTGTTTTGCTTACTGAGGCACTGAGCATTGCCATAAAGTTAAATTAAGAACATGTGCCTGATCCTAGATGGATCCGTCGTTGGTGCAAACGGAATTCCATTAACTTCACTTAGACTCACTGAGAAGTCAGTTAAAACCATATAGCGAGTTGCGCAACTTTTATTGCAGATGACTTGCCGCTTCTTACAGACGAATTGTTTCCGGATTGCATTTTTAATGTCGATGCACTTCCAAATAGAAGCTACAAGTTCCTCAGAGTGCTCGCAATAACGACATTTCCAGTCGGTTATCTAGTTTCAAAATATTAGCAAAGAAAAGGAATTATTCATTAAATTGTCTTTGATGTTAGTAAACGAAATATGATTGCCCTGATCATAGCGCAGCTGCTTTGATGTTCGGTTACATTGCAGTATCTATCATTTAAGGTATTGGGTAATAAGTATTATTGGATTTAACTCTGGGCCTTCTCATATTCTTAAGCGTTTGCCATTTAGCCATGCCCTATTAAAGTCCTTTGAATTTTCTAAACATGTAAATATGATTGTGCGATTAGCCGAAGCATTTGGAATTCCCTTCCTAACAGTTTAAATTCATCAAAGAGTCATATCAAAATGTATTGCAAAATCAGGATAGGTTTACTTAATTAAGAGTCTGAGTGTCGAACTAAATGGCCTAAATGTATCGGAGATATCATGTGCTTGATAGCGAAATCTGAGATCTATATAAATGATGAAGTTATTTTTCAGTTCAAGGCGAAGCAGTAATAATTATTAGAGATTCTCTAGGAAGATATTGAACAGAAATTTTTAATTTTCTTGCTGACAATGAAGCATTTCATTTATAAGATTAATTGCTAGTTTCGGTGCATCTGGTCAAACACTTAATGGAAAATATTGTTCTAAGGGAATTTCCAGTCCCAATTTCGTAGTAGGGAATCCATGCTAAAACTAAAATGGCAGTTCGATCTATTTTTAGGTCTGGTTTATGTCCCATGTGGAGTGGTCCGTCCAATTTTTTTATGAAATTTTAACAAAGTTAATCTGCATACAAACGATAGATTGCTTATATGCAAATAACTTGCATATAAACGATTATTGCTTGTATGCAAATATCGCGTATATGCAAAAATTATGTTGCACACAAATGATTAATTTACACTTTGCAAGTGTTTTAGACACTTGTTTTTTGATTTTGATGTTGGAAAAACAATAAACTTACCATACACTCTACTGAAAATTATAGCATTTGCATACACGGTGGTTAGAGCGAGACGGACATTGTCTTGGCTGTACTCAGAGAGCGACAATAACAAAGAACAGCTGATTATTTCTCTGTTAAGTTTGTGGCGACCGAGCAATCATTCTGTCTAATATTAATGCTCTGTGCGATCGACAGTTCACTGGGTCATCTTCAACACCCACATCCTCCTCCTAATTTTGTTAAATTATTATTATTAATTATTATTTTTTTTTAAATCGCGCGATGTTTGAAAAAAAATTTGTTGCCTGCGGCAATCTTGTTTTTGCAAGTGCTCCACAGGCCACTCACCTCGGAAAAACTAACCTCCTCGTTAATAACGTTATCCTTTGTTGGGTCGTAAACACAAAATCAGAAATTTCAGTAATTCCTTTTTTGGACCCATCGAAGAAAGTGTTTTTTCGCACTGATTCGAAGAAACTGCACTGCATTTTGCGCTTTTTCTTTTTGTTTGGAGCGCTTTGAACCACGGAACGGCATCTAAATATAAGTAGGTCCTTTGACAAAGTGCATTCAGCACCACACTTCGGACATATTTTGTTTTTAAGGATGACGTTGTGATCCACTAAGAACTCGAGTAAATCGTTCATACTTAGGCGTTCAAATTTCTTCACGTAAATTCTTCATAATTCGCGGTCCATCGAAGGGATTTTTTTTCGGAATTTTTGGAGAGGAGGCGGGGATATCGAACATTTACCTGGCTTTTTGTGAGCCGATCTGAATAAAATTCGTTTTGTAAGCTCTATGGTTAGAATAAAAAAGAGCCATGCGCCAGCGCCTCCGATGTCAATGTCAAAAAAAATGTCAAAAATTAAATGGTGTTGGCTGTCCGAAAAGTGAAGGTGAGCGAGCTAGCTGATGCCACAAGCAAAGACATTCTAAACTTAGCTCCACCAAAATGTCTACATCTAGTCAACTATTTCTTTCTATTGTCTTTCTTAATAAAATAGATGCATATAATTGTGGCTCTAAGTAATTTCTTGAGCTCATTCTCCAGGTTTAGACAGTTCCGTCAATATATGCAAGATGGATAGTTAACTTTTTTTACAATCGGTTACTAGGATTGGGAAATGAAACTGGAAGTAGTCAATGGTGGGCTTCCTCAAGTTAGCTGTCTGTCGCCAATACTATTTAATCTGTATGCCAAAAGGATTCATAAAATAAGAGATTTTAAACATCGCAGTCTTTGCTGATGATTTTGTGATTCAAATTAGTCACAGGAATCCACAGGAAGCTGTAGACATCATGTCAAGACATAAACATTTTTAAGATTCTGTTCATTGCGCCGCTATTGTACTTACATTTGCACGATTTTGGTATACCCATTTTTCTCTTCAAGTAACGGGGCATAAGAATTGTATCCCATTGATGCTTAAATATGGCCAGACTCGGATGTCGCGCATTTTGTGGTCAGACAGTTGGTGAGAGATATATGCTTTAAATGTGTAATGTGTCTGTGTGGGTCGTTATACGTTACTTTGAAATTGAATATTACCCCTACCAAAAAAGGTTTGAAAAAAAAATTGCTTTTGTCCCCAAGTTCTTTCTTTAATTCGAAAAGCTACATCTGGTGGGGACAATGGCTAAATTTTCAACACTGCGCCTGGGCACAAGCATTCCAGAGAAACTGTCGAACAAATATGCTAAGCACCTTATGTTTAGGCAGTAGAGGTGAGAAGTTTGATCGTGAGCCGTTACTATCGATATTTTGCAACAACAGTAATGACTCGTTACTTAAGCATCAGCTAAGCCGCAAATGCGCATCTCTAGTTGGCTTCTCTCTCATTACATTATCTTTCTCGTTTTCTGCGTTTCTTTTAAATATTTTATTTATATATAATATAATTATTGTTATAATAATTTGTGTTACAACAAGCGGCGGGAATTTGTTTTGATTATTTAAAGCGCCCAAGCCAAGTCCGTTTTCCCCCACATAAGTGTGTTGTGACCATTGTCACATACACATTGTATATGTATTGTATATGTGCGTCTGCTAACAAAATTGTTTACATCCCCTGTAAAATTATATTATTTCTCCCTTAAATGCCCACGCTGGGCTGCAGCTTCAGCAGGAACAGGCTCATTAAATACACGCACACATCGAGAGCGTTACAAGCATTTACACACACACATGTACCTGCCTGTACACAAGCACACACACTGATGTGCGTATGTGTTAAGTACAAAGAGAATAACATTGGCCATGGATCCTGATCCGCATTTTGCCGGCATGGCTTACGAACGCTTTGGCATTCTAGTCGAAGACGAAGAAATCACAATTGCCAAAGCCGACAATGACATGCGCAAAATGACCATTCACAATATGAACGATGGTAAGTTTATTATACGGTGTGATCCATGTTGGCGATTTCCCAATTCCGATTCCATTTGCAGTTCTAATGCCAGACGGATTGGTTTCGCCCTTCATTCAACAGCAGCCGCACTACAGCGCCGACGCCAAATCCCTACTAAAGACAACGGAAAGTATTTACCTGTCCCCAAACAAGTGGTGAGTGGCCGAGTGCATTTTCCTTTTATTTTTTGTGATAACACGTTTTTCCGCCTTTTCCATTTCCATGTAGCAAGAGGAAGACCGAGACGCTAGACTATGATCCGGAGGAGGCAGCTGCATCGCCCTCTGTAGCCGGCAAGTCGAGGCGTTGGGAACAAAAGCTGGTGCAAATCAAGACCATGGAGGGCGAGTTCAGCGTCACTATGTGGGCATCTGGCGGCGGCACATCCGACGATGAAAATGATGATGACGACGATGATGCAGCAGCAGCCCGCCTGGGCGCTGGCGACCAGCCACACGACATCCAGCCACAGCCAACGCAGATTACCGATCAAGCGGTGTACCAGCAGGTATTCCAGGCGCATTCGCAACAGCAAATGGAAAAGACAAAGCCATTACCGCTTTCCAGTTGTGAGCCACAGGTCCATGCGAGTCTAGAGCTGACGACAGATCCCAGGCTTTTGGCGTCTGACACTGACTGCGACCTAACCTATGGCCTGCAGCAGGTGCTGTCGCCAGAGGCCACCCCCGCAACGGCTACTGCTGCCCATCCACTCATGTATGGCGAGGCTGATCCCCACGTTGCCGACACCGATAAAAGAATAGCTTGCCCCCATAAGGGTTGCCATAAAACGTTCCGAGATTCGTCCGCCATGCGCAAGCATCTGCACACGCACGGACCGCGCGTTCATGTCTGTGCCGAGTGCGGCAAAGCTTTTGTGGAGAGCTCCAAATTAAAGCGTCACCAGTTGGTACACACCGGTGAGAAGCCGTTTCAGTGCACCTTTGAGGGGTGTGGCAAGCGCTTCTCGTTGGACTTCAATCTAAGGTGAGTTGAGTGCTGCGTCACTGGAATTTCCGGTCAACAAATTAATTCTCCCTCTCGGCCTACAGAACTCATGTCCGCATTCACACCGGAGACCGACCGTTTGTGTGCCCCTTCGATGCGTGCAACAAGAAATTTGCCCAGTCCACGAATCTAAAGTCGCACATCCTCACGCATGCAAAGGCCAAGTGAGTAAAAAACGCCCGTCCCTCTCCTCCAATGGGCCCAAGACCTAACGTCGTTTTTATCTATTTTGCAGGCGGAATACGGGCAACGCGCGGGCTGGCACTTGTTCTAGCAACGATCCTGAATCACACAGTCCACGCAGCGAGGAGGCGGCCTCAGGCAGTTTTATCAAAGTGGAACTGCATGATTCGATTGTTTCGACTGCCTCCGACCCAGGCCACGCCCCTTTTGTGGTGTATGCAGACTGATGCCTGGACCACGTAGCTCTAGTACACACACATACAATGAATTACACTTGCGTAAATAAGTATTCGTCTAAGATTTTTGTGAATTGCTGAATAATAAGAGAAGAAACAAAACCAAAAACCACAAGCATTTAAATGAAATTTGATTAGATTGTGGTCAACCCAACTAGGTCACAAAATGTACCTATTTTTCAGAGCGTTGCAAACACGGGTTTTCTAATATATTTTGAACATTTTATTTAAACCTAAACCAAGGGTTTAGCCTTACAGTTCCTTTAAGATAATAATTAAAGCTAAAAATTATTTGAAAGTTTGAGATTTACTTAGTGTCAAAGTGAAATCAATTTTATACAGGTGTGTCCGGGAAATCTCTAGAGATTTTAAACTTAATTTAAATGACTATGTGAAGTGACAACATTTTGTTCGCTTACTAGATTATACGGACGGAAAACCGTACGAATCAAATCAACTTGGCTTGGAGCAGTCCGTTTCAAATCGCTTTACTTTCGACATCTGATCTAGTAACCCGGCATATTTGCGTCACTTACCATATAAAGTCCAGCGGTTTTAATACGAAAATCACTAGAGATTTCCGGGACACCCCCTGATAAACTCGGGAAAAATCGAAAAACAAAACTTTGAAGAAGTTCATTCGAAAAGGTTAAACTTTATTCAATCATACGATTTCGTTTTATTTGTTCTACAGCAACAAGGGATGGTGGTGATTCCAGATAATTTTTATTTCGCCCAGATTTTTGGTAACTTGAGTTATCATCATCATTACATTGAATTGCTATGCCGCACCTCCATTCTCATTGATCTAATAATAGAAGATAGGGAAATGAGAACATATACCCTGCGAAGAGATACACGAAGAACATACCTCTTCAGCGGGTCCACGCACATAGGAATTCTTCTTTAGCATTTTTTCCATTACGACACTGCTCCAGGCCATTCCCATTGGATTGTTAAATTTTGTAAATTTGTAATCAACAGCCGAATCCTTCTCGGGAAGGACAATTCGCATTTCATTTAAACTATTCGTGTTTCGTGGCATAAAGTCTGCAAATATGGAAAACATATTATTATACTCTGTACGGAAGGTTCAAAGAGTATATTGGATTTGTGCAAATGTATGCAACAGCCAGAAGGAAGCATCTCCGATCCTATGAAGTGTATATATATTTTTGATCAGCATCAACAGCCGAGTCGATATAGACATGTCTGTCAGAGATGGTAAGAATTTAAGGTTTGAATTGTATGGAACATATAATTCCTATACTTGCAGGCAGATCAAGTTTATTTTTTATTTTTTCCACGCCCCCTGCCTCCCCCTTGCAATTTGTTTTCCTTCATATCTTTCACAATTTTGGAGTTAAGTTATTCAGATCGAGCCCCCATACATTGTTTTCCGATCAGATGAACGATAGTAGAGTTGCCACCCCCGCAATTTGAAAAACACCTCAAATATCCCGCAATTTTGGGGTTAGGTTGATCGAACCTTCTAGACATATATTCTAATCGTCATTACTTATCGAGCTTCCATACATTGTTTTCCGTTCAGATGAACGATAGTAGAGTTGCCACCCCCACAATTTGAAAAACACCTCAAATATCCAGCAATTTTGGAGTTAGGTTGATCGAACCTTCTAGACATATTTTTTACTCGTCATTACTTATCGAGCCCCCATACATTGTTTTCCGATCAGATGAACGATGGTAGAGTTGCCACCCCCACAATTTGAACAAAACCGAATATCATCCACAATTTTAAAGACAGATTGTTTGAGCCTTTTAGGGATATATTTTAATCGTCATTACTTATCGATCCACCATACACCGTTTCCAGATCAGATGAACGATATTCGAATTTTAAGTAAATCAAATAATTACGCTAGGCAGCACTTCCCCTAATCGTGATGGGCAGCACTTGCACAGATTGTGTGACCCCACACTTTAAAGTTATTAGTTATATACAAACAGGTACAGAGTATATTACAGTCGGGCTTGACCGACTTTCTTACTTGTTTTAACTAGAACTAGTTCTTAGACCGATCATTCCTATGGCAGCTATATGATATAGTCATCCGATCCGGTCGGTTCCGACATATTAGTTGCGTGCAGTAAAAAGAAGACTCTGTGCAAAATTTCAGCTCGCTAGCTTCAAAACTGAGAGACTAGTTCGCGTAGAAACAGACAGACAGACGGACAGACAGACGGACAGACAGACGGACGGACGGACAAGCAGAAATTAACTCAGCTCGTCGTCCTGATCAAGAATATATATAGTTTATGGGGTCGGAATAATTATTTCTATGCGTTACAAACTTCTGGGCAAAATTAATATACACTTTTCAAGTGTATAAAAATTTTAAAGAATAAATCCAATTTTGATATCTTTTTGGCAGCTATACTGATGGTAGCGAAGCGAAGCGCGCCGGGTTATATGCTAGTGTACATATCTGTAGCAGTGAAACTAGGCTATAAATCTCAGTTTCACATTTCCCATTAATTCCTCGCGATCCTCTAAAATGTGCACAGAGTGTGGAGACTTTAAGAAGTTTGTGTTCCATTCCACATCAAACCTCTAGCTCTTACCATCTCGGAGATCTGTTTGTTCAGACGGACAGGCAGACATGGCTATATCGATTCGGCTGTTAATGCTGATCAAGATTATATATACTCTATAGGGTCGGAGAAGCTTCCTCCTGTCTGTTACATAGATTTTGATTGAGATGTTCTTCTAAGTATATATATTTCCTTTTCCCTGCCTTTTAACAATTTTTAATGGGTTCAGAGTATAGAAATCGAATCAGTACGGGGTATTTCCTTTTCGATAAGGTTTTTTCGGAAAACGATTTTTGGTTACATTTCCTACCTTTGAACACTTGGGAGCTTCTAGTGCGTTGAGTTTGTTGAGCGTAGTCCTTGCTTTTTTGACGATTTCGACGAAAGTAATTTTGTAATATATCAACCTTATAGGTTTCAGCTTGAATCTCCGTGTCGGACCCCTAAATAGAATACAATTAAAATGAACCAGCTTAGCCAGTAGCATAGGTACCTGTCGCCCTTCATCTGACTCGGCCATTTCCCATCTCTTGCGTCCGTCCGACTCCTCCTTTGACTCGCGGCTTAGGGTATTTGGAAAAGCGTTGCTTAAGTTGGCCGGTGGCAGTTTGAAGGTCTCACTATCTGGTATTCTCCAGGTTTTTGAATCATCATTCCAAGTGGAGCTTTGCAATATAATATCGGGATTCCTAAGCGAATCATCATATACATATAAGACACACCTTAGACTCTTTGTGGGCCAGTTCTGATGCCTACCAATTTTTGCCATTTTTTCTGGCCAAAAGCTGTTGATAAAACTTGATGTTCCTACCGAGTTGTCGAATTTCGTCCAAATAGTCCTCACGATCCAGCTGGAACTCGGAATTCAGGTCGGTCACTTCCCGCTCGAGCATCTTAATCTTTTGACGGCACATCTTAATGTGCTCATTCTTGATGGTTATCTCCTGTGAAATACTAGCATAATGTCCTTGCAGCAGATCGCGATCCTCGCTTTCAACGCGACTCAAAGCGTGCGCTAAAGCGCTGAGGTGCCGTTGAGCCTCCATTTTGCGCTTCTTATGGCGTTCCCTTAATTGCAGATCGTGGGCACGTTCGCCTCCAATCAGTGCCTGCTTGATGAGATCGATGCGTGTTCGTGCTTGCAGCTGACGTTCCTCCCTGTCAGCTCGATCTTCCGCCTCATCTGGGCTCCGCCTGCCCTCACTGACGCCTTCTAAGCCTTTGGGGATCTCTGTTCGCGATTGGGTATCCTCGAGCATTCTCTTCAATTTCAGTATCTCGCATTGATATTGCTCAATGACATCTTTGGGGTCTTCATTAATTTGGGGCTTATTGGAGATGTTCTTAGCTCTGCTCGCATAACGCAAAGTGGACAATGTTTCGTCATAGTTTGAATCAGCCGGCGAGATACAGGATATCATAAGTGTTTTCGTGTTGCCGCCCAAAGAGTCCTAATGGAAGGAAACAAAAAAATACTGGGGATAGGTAACTGCTTATGGTTAACTGTCTATTACTAACCCCCCTCACAAAAAATTCGCGAATTTTTATTGCTCGTTGGACCCCGACTTATATTGAATCTACGTTATCGTGAATCGCTCTTAGTAGTTCTCACGAAAGTTTTATTGAAATAATAATGCTAAGACTCAAGCCACGCTTAGCCAGACAATTGCTAAGAGACAAGTTTTGAATGTGTATGCTGTGTCCGTGTGAGCGTTATACGTTACTTGTTAGTTTGAAATTGAATTTGACCCTTACCAAAAAATCTTCCACACCAAAATGAAAGATGTTTCAAATCGCAATTGCTTTTTTGGCTGTTGCCCACTGTAACTTTGTTGTTTTTATAAATTGAACCACTGCACAATGGTCCCAAAGTCGACTTCTTTAAGCAAATAATATTTTCCATTAACAAGTAAATAGTCGCTACCTTTGATAGCAAAAATGTTTTTTTCACTACGACAAGTTTTTTGGCCGATCGTTCCTATGGCAGCTATATGCTATATTCATTCGAATTTAATCCAACTCTCGAGAATTATGTGGATGCATATAAAACAAATATATATCAAGATTGGTAATACTACGATGGAAAACAAAAAAGGTTTTTCTCACTAGAACTAGTTTTTTGACCGATCGTCCCAATGGCAGCGTTATGATATAGGCATCCGATCCGGCCAATTCCGACAAATGTGCAGTCTATGTGTATTTAAAACTGAGGGAGGAGATGGTTTAGAAACAGACAGACAGACAGACAGACAGACATGGCTATATCGACTCAGCTCGTCATGCTGATCAAACATCGTGACTAGGGTATAAAGTCCATTATCGTTATGTCAGAGTTTCTGATCAAGTTCAAATCGCTTTCCCCAAACTGTTACGGATACCATTTGACATAAGGAAAATATTTAACTGTATATAACCTTAGGTTTTAAGTTCATATCTTAAACAATTCCACAGTTATTGATCTGAATCACTATTAAAACGGTTTCAAACCTACAGATTTAATTTTACGTTCCTAGCAACTTTTGAATAAATAGTTCTGTTTAGTGGAGCAAAAGTTTGGTTGTTTGTCGTGGATTAACCTAACTGTTAATGCAATATTGTTCATTCAAGCATTTTCTATTCGATAGTCTAATTGGATTTAGCCCAAATTCGCCCGAATCCGAAAAATCACTAATTTTTTCAGACAAGTTTAAGTATCAACAACTTCTTGAATTGTGGTTATCTAATGGTAAGTCCAAACATCTTCTGTTTTAGATTTTATTTTGAGGAAAAGTTATAGTGGATTGTCGAAACTGGTCACATATTATTATTTTAAAGGGAAAAAAATGGTTTTGGTTGTGGCAAAAAAAAAAACCACTTCACCTTTTCTATTTTTTTTTTTTTTTTTTTTTTTTTTTAAAAAAAAAAAAAAAAAAAAAAAAACAAAAACCGTTTGTTTTGTTGTTGGTGTGTAACCAAAGGGGAGAGGAAGGGAGTGGGTTCCCCAACCAACCTCGCTCTTTCCTCTTCTTCCTCCCCCTTTTTTTTTTTACGAATGAATGCATTTTTATTCTCTTGGCGAAGGGCTCGGCATGTATTCGGCTCGTGTCTGTGTTATTATTATTATTTATTTTTTATTTTTTTAACCCTTATTCGACTACATCACCTAAGTTTTTGCGGTAATATTTAAAAGATTCGTTTGGATTCGTCCATTGCCTGGTGCAATGAAAGAAGGAACGCAAAAAACCCACCTGCAATAGCCGCGTAAGCTTGGAGTCCCTGTATGGCACATGCTTGGTCTTGCCATCAACTAGCGAAGAGATGACATTACCCAAAGCGGATAGCGACAAATTGATCTTCGCTGCCTCTTTAAGCCGATCACCAAAAGCTCCGGTCTTGCGTTGCCTTTCGGAACCCGCCAGATCGACCAAGTTCAGCTTTCCCCGACGAACTCCTCCCATAATACTCTCGCGTGGCATGGGCGTAGATGAGGTGAAGGGGCCTTGGAATTGCTCCAGGGTGATAGTGAATATTGTGTGAGAGCGTGAGCTCTTTTCATTCATTAACGTGGCGGCTGTAACGCGATTTCGGTTGCCCAAATCTAAATATTTATAGCATTGCTTTGCATTCACCACCGCCTGGGTGGTCAGCGTTGGCACTGTCACTCCCACTCCAGGCACTTCCTTGAGCGGGTGATTAACCAGACTTGCCGAATCCTCCGCACTCAACAGATCACGAATGTTTTCGTTATAGATCTCCAGGTAGCTGATTAAAGCCAAGTACCTCACGCTGCTGGCCATGGCAATTCTTTCAAATATGTGATCGAAACATTTGGGTATTATGCCATCATTTTCGGTACCCGGTTCACCCTACAAAGATGATAATGATGTGATGTTGGATTGTTATGCACTTTCGCAAGCTTACCTGCATCGTGTGTGTTTTCCCGCATCCTGTCTGTCCATACGCAAATATTGTGCCATTGTAGCCCTCCAAGGTACTTTCAACTAGCGAATAGCACATATCGTTGTACAGTGTCTCGGTGCTCGATATCATGTCATAGACGCTATCGTATGTGAACACTTTCTTTGGAGCATTACGGGCCAGGGGATTTAGCACGGAGACAGCATACTCGGCAATGTCAACAATACTCTGTGGTATGGATAATTAAAAAACAATTAAAGCACCCAACATATTATATATAGTTCAATGAAACACTGAAAAAATATTATTTAATAACTTGACATTTTCAAAATAAGTCACTATCAACCAGGGAATCAAACCGAATCGAGTTTCGATTCCGGTTGGTAAACACTACTATGCACTAAAGTCTTCGCCAAAAACTAATTTCTTTTCTTGAAATACGAACGCCAATTCCGATGCATATCAATCCAGGATAATCAAATAAGATTTGAATTTGAAAATGGTTATGTTCAATAAACAAAACAGACACGTGGTTTATCATTTGCTGGATTTCATTTAATGGTCTGGGTAGAAGTGCAGAAATCGATACAAATATATATATATATAACAAATTATGCACTTCTAACACATCAACCAAAGTCAATGAAATGTTAAGGTATTCTTTTGCACTATACATATATACGTGTATATACAGTTAACCACATAGGCTGGCACTTACTTCACATTTACTATCAATTTCTTTTTGATTCATTGGGCGACAACGCACAACCACTTTAACATTCTCACCCATATTCACTTGCAGAACGGTCATTCTAGACTGTCGATGTCGACAAATAATCATTATTTTGAACTTGAACCAAATACCAAAACGGACAACGCACGCATACACATGTACCATGTGCGAACGTACATATTCAAATGAATTACACTGTGCAGGAAAAATTGGTTTTTGATTTCGTGAGCCGAAAATTGGGTCCTTGGTCGAATGTTTTATTTGTTTAAGGGGGTCTTCTACCGTTGGACAGGGTTTTTTTTAGTGTTTTCTTTAAACTCTGGAGAGAAAACCATGAGAGCTCTTTATGCACTTGTAAAGTGTATATTAATTTTGCCCAGAAGTTTGTAACGCATAGAAATATTCATTTCCGACCCCATAAACTATATATGTTCTTGATCAGGACGACGAGCCGAGTTCATTTCCGTCTGTCCGTCCGTCCGTCTGTCCGTCTGTCCGTCTGTCTGTCCGTCCGTCTGTCTGTCCGTCTGTCTGTCTGTTTCTACGCGAACTAGTCCCTCAGTTTTAAAGCTATCGAGCTGAAATTTTGCACAGAGTCTTCTTTTTACTGCACGCAACTAATATGTCGGAACCGGCCGGATCGGATGACTATATCATATAGCTGCCATAGAAACGATCGGTCTCAAAAAACAAGTTCTAGTGAGAAAAACTTTTTGTTTTCCATCGTAGCGTCACTAATCGTATATATTAGTTTATATGCTCCCACAGAATTTGGAAAAATGCATCAAAATCGGACACTATAATATACTCCATAGGAACGATCGGTCGAAAAATAAGTCTGAGTTAGAAAAACTTTTTGTTTTCCATCGTGCGTCACTAATCTTGGTCATATGTTAGTTTTATATGCATTCTCACAATTCTGGAAAATGTATCAAAATCGGATCACTATAGCATATAGCTATGAACACGTCGAAAGTTTGCACAAAGTCTTTTTTTACGTAGCACCAATCAGTATTGTTTGAACCAAAAATTTATCAAAATCGGATGACTATAGCATATAGCTGCCATAGAAACGATCGGTTCAAAAACTAGTTCTAGTGAGAAAAACTTTTTTTTTTTCATCGTAGCGTCACCAATCGTGATATATATTATTTTTTAATGATTCCACACAATTCTTGAAAAATTGATCAAAATCATAAAAACTTTTTTGTTTTTCATCGTAGCGTCACCAATCGTGGTATATATTAGTTTTATATGCTTTCACACAATTCTGGCTGCCATAGGAAAATGTGTTTTACTGAGAAAAGTTGTTTTTATGGTATCAAATTTTTATTATCAATGATTTAAAAAATTTAAATAATTGATATCTATATCCTATATATATTTTACCAGTTAAATCAGTTGGAGTCAAGTCTTTCAAGTGTATTAAAACTTCGGCAATGTCGAAGTTAGCTTTGTCTTCTCGTAACGAATTTTGTTGTATTTTTATCAGCTAGTTGGACAAAGCTACAGCATCTTTTTCGTAAAAAAATGAATTAAAATTTATGGCAGGACTACTAGATTAATTCATAAAATGTGTATAAGAAATCTGAAAAGGCTACTCGATTTAACATTGCTCATACATTAATAATCAAACAAATGTACAATAACAAATTAGCATAGAAGGCTAGAGCTCACAAAAGTGGTCATTTTGTTGGCCTGTGTTATTAGCTAACACATGATTTCCTTCGTGCTTCAAGCTAATGGTCACGAGAAAACAATTTTTTCCGAGCCTCTATATATTAAAAAATTGACCCGAAAATTGTGTCCACCCCAAAAAGGTGAGTTGGAGTTTTATTTGATATAATAAAAATCTGTAAATGTATTTTCATTAGGTATCTTTTTAAAAAAATCAACTAAATTAAAATCGGAATATCCGTTTAGTTTTTATACGTTCCCAAAGTTGACATTTGAAACCAAAATAATCAAAAATTAAGAATTTTAAATAGTTTTTCAAATTACAAACCCTGTAAAATACAAAGTAATTGACAAAATTAAATAAACCAAAGTTTTTCTGGCTATCTGGAGTTCCCTTTATTAAATTTAGCTATTGTTGTCAAAAAAATTGACCTTCAAAAATTAATTTTTTCAGCGCTAAATCGGCCAAACGAGCCACTTTGAGACAGCAGTAAGACCTTAGGTTTTCCATACAAAAAAAGAACGCTCTAATGTCAATAGAATTAGGCTATTACACAGGTAATGCCCATATATATTTTCACTGGAAGCTTTAGTCTTAAATTACAAACAACAAGAATGGACAAATTTAATAACTTTGACTGGGATTGTCTACTTTTTCTAAATTTAATCTATATTTTTTCAACTATTTTGATCTTTGAAGAAAATCTAGATCGAATTTCCAAGTTCAAGCTAGACTGGTTTGCAATTGGCAGAGTTTTGGCCCAAAAATGAAATTTTCTGGCACCACTGTGCACCGTTATGGCTTATAGTCCGCTCACCCGACCCTTCCCACTAAAATCAAAATTGTATGACCGAATTTACAAAGCTTTGGCTTAAAGCTTCAGCAAAGCTTTTCGAATTTTCTTGACAAGACCTGTGTAGTCCGACACAACTTGAACAGTTTTCCGGCCAATAAAAACACCATAAACATATATGGAGTGTCTTAATTAACGGAGAATGCCTTCTGGACAGTCTTCTGTGTGCCCAAAAAACAAGGTTTTCTTTGAGTAATGTATGCTAGCGATACGATTGCAGTTAATATCTGAAGAGTACGCAAATCGATACTAAGGGTGGGTAAGCAAATCGATGCCTGGTAAGACACACTCAGCAGTTGCTTTCCCAGTGGGTAGATGTGCCGATGCTGATTGCCTCGAACTTTTGGGAAAGTGGAGGAAAATCGAACATGTCAACAGAATGGATTAAGTGCGATTCCTGTTCAAGCAGAAGGACATCCAGGGTATGCGTGATTCACTTGCTACTATCAATGGCTCTGATTGCAAACGCGCTACCGCCAGTCATACGCATAGGTAAGTCGCATCTCACCCCCCTCTCCACCCTTCTGTCCACTAATGCTAAAGTTTTGCCCCAAAATACAAGGTGCTATTTTCACGGAAGAAGAACGCGAAAGCAGCCTCGAATCAGCATTTAAATATGCCATCTATCGCATTAACAAGGAAAAGTCCCTGTTGCCAAACACGCAACTGGTGTACGACATCGAGTATGTGCCGCGTGACGATTCGTTTCGTACCACCAAGAAGGTCTGTCGTCAGTTGGAGGCTGGAGTACAAGCGATTTTTGGACCCACAGATCCGCTCCTTGCTGGCCATGTGCAATCCATATGCGAGGCCTACGACATTCCGCATATTGAAGTGCGCATTGATTTGGAAATGAGCGTCAAGGAGTTTTCCATTAATCTGTATCCATCCCACAACATTCTCACTGTGGCCTACCGCGACCTGATGATGTATTTAAACTGGACAAAGGTGGCTATTATTTACGAGGAGGATTATGGTAACTCGGCTTTAAAACGAAACATTTCAATCGATGTCACTCGAGCAATGAATTTCCCGCAGGACTCTTTAACTTGATGCACTCGTCGACGGAGATGAGGACCGAAATGTATATACGGCAAGCAAGTCCGGATACCTACCGTCAAGTTTTGCGAGCGATCCGCCAAAAGGAAATCTACAAAATAATTGTCGACACAAATCCAGCCAATATTAAAACATTTTTTCGATCCGTACGTACAACCAAAAACTGAAATCAATGAGATGTAGTCAATAAGTGATGTGTCAAATGGGAACAGAAATCAGTATCATTTGTATATATATAGATATCTATATAGGTGGCAGACTTTTAGTATGTTGGAGAGTCAACTTTTGTAGTGGAAAACTTGACTTTTTGGTGTTGATAAGTATACCATGTTAAAAACAGTAGAGAATGCTAGTCATTTGAATTAAATGGTACTAAAAATATTTAACACCCCTTATTGCATATAAGAATATGGGCACCAAAAATAAATGCTACAATTCGAAATAACCAAAGACCTGACTTGATAGACCAACAGATTAGTGATAAGCTCACGAAAATAATCTAAAATCACAACTGAATGCAGCATAGGATCGAACTAAGAACTCTTTATATAGATGGGTCACTAATACTACCACCCTTAATCTTCATTAAAATGTTTTTTCTCTTTCAGATATTGCAACTCCAAATGAATGACCACCGTTATCACTATATGTTCACAACATTTGTAAGTGAAAAAGCATTCATCTTCTTATACCTGGTTCAATTTTAATAATTATTTTTCATCGACAGGACCTAGAGACATACGATCTTGAAGATTTCAGATACAACAGCGTAAATATAACAGCCTTCCGTTTAGTCGATGTCGGAAGCAAGCGTTACCTGGAAGTAATAGATCATATGCAAAAGCTGCAGCATAGCGGCCTGGATATGATCAATGGAATGCCATATATACAGGTAACCCGAATTATACATAAACAGATAGCCTTAAGTTTGGACAAATAGTAATTGTGCATACTTTTAGACAGAGTCGGCTCTAATGTTCGATTCGGTGTACGCCTTTGCGTCCGGCCTAAACTCCCTGCACGCAGATAATGGTCCCGCGTTAACGTTCAAGAATCTCTCCTGCAGCTCCGACCAAACCTGGGGCGATGGCCTCTCCCTATACAATTATATAAATTCAGTAAGTACGAGAGGCAAGACAATCCTCAATTTTCGTCAGTCGGATCTTGATCTGAATGTTAAAAGGTTTCTGTTATTATTTATTATACTCTGTACCGAAGGTACAAAGAGTATATTGGGTTTGTGCAAATGTGTGTAACAGCCAGAAGGAAGCATCTCCGACCCTATAAAGTATATATATTCTTGATCAGCATCAACAGCCGAGTCGATATAGACATGTCCGTCTGTCCGTCTGTCCGTATGAACGCTGAGATCTCAGAGATGGTAAGAGATAGAGGTTTGAGGTGTATGGAACATATATTTCTTTTACTTGCAGGCAGATCAAGTTTAGTTTTTTTTTGCCACGCCCCCTGCCTCCCCCGCAAATCGAAAAAAACCGGATATCTTCTACAATTTTGGAGTTAGGTTGTTCGAACCTTCTAGACATATATTCTACTCATAATTTCTTATCGAGCCCCCATACATCGTTTTCCGATCAGATGAACGATAGTAGAGTTGCCACCCCCGCAATTTCAAAAACATCTCAAATATCCCGCAACTTTGGAGTTAGGTTGTTCGAAGCTTCTAGGCATATATTTAACTCATCATTACTCATCGAGCTCCTATACATCGTTTTCCGATCAGATGAGCGATAGTAGAGTTGCCACCCCCGCAATTTGAAAAACACCTCAAATATCCCGCATTTTTGGAGTTAGGTTGTTCGAACCTTTTAGACATATATTCTACTCATCATTACTTATCGAACCTCCATACATTGTTTTCCGATCAGATAAACGATAGTAGAGTTGCCACCCCCGCAATTGGAAAAACACCTCAAATATCCCGCAATTTTGGAGTTAGGTTGTTCGAACCTTCTAGGCATATATTCTACTCATCAATACTTATCGAGCTCCCATACATCGTTTACCGATCAGATGAACGATAGCAGAGTTGCCACCCCCGCAATTTGAAAAATACCTTACATCTCCCACAATTTTGAAGATAGATTGTTCGAACCTTCTAGAAATATATTTTAATCATCATTACTTATCGATCCGCGATACATCATTTTCCGATCAGATGAACGATAGTAGAGTTTCCACCCCCGCAATTTGGAAAAGAACTCATATCTCCCACTATTTTGAAGATAGATTATTTGAACCCTCTAGACATATATTATGATCATCATTACTTATCGATTCGCTATATATTATTTTCCGATCAGATGAGCCAAAGTAGAGTTGCCGCCCCCGCAATTTGGAAAAATCCTCATATCTCCCACAATTTGAGCATGTTGTGATTAATCTAGTAGTCCTGCCATAAAATTTAATTCACTTTTTCGTGAAAAAACGGCTGTAGCTTAGTCCAACAAGCTGATAAAAGTGCAACAAAATTCGTAAAAATAGCGGATATGTTAGGCTATATGCTAAAATAGTTGTTTTAATTTTACGATTTACGCACTTGGTTGTAGATGACGGTTTATTTTGAAAAATTTGCTATAAATTGAGAAAAAATTATCTTCAAGGTCCACTTTAGTCACTTTCGGGTTTGCTGATGCGGCTCGCTTGATTTTTTATGGCTGCACAGATGTATGTAGTATCGCATAAAACTTATAAACCTACAAATTTTTGCTTGGTGTGATCCCCATAATTTTCCATAAGCTAAAAAAACAGCAAAATGGTTTTTCTGCGATTTCTTGAAAACAAGAGCTGATGGAGAAAAACCGAGACCAGTTTTGGAATCAGGGCACAGAACAGGAAAACAATTTTGCATCGAGAAGGCCAGAGCAAAATGGCTGTTGCCCTGTGTAATATAAGTCATCTGGGTAGATAATCCCATTCCGAACTTTCCAATATGGACCCAAATGCGTCCTCAAAATAGTTTTCTGGGATCTCAAACGCTCTAACACAATCACTTATCTAAAATCAGCCAAACCTCCGCCAAAAATAAATAAATATTATATCATGATTTTTTGCGTTCGGAATAGTTTACGTTTTTGGGATTTGGTAATCACGCTCACTCCCCCATTGTATTTGCAGGCCTCCATTGACGGATTGACGGGCGGAGTTAATTTTATTGAAGGCCGTCGCAGTAAATTCAAAATAGACATTTTGAAACTGAAGCAGGAGCAAATCCAAAAGGTTGGCTATTGGGAGCCCGATGTGGGTGTGAATATTTCGGATCCAACCGCCTTTTACGATTCGAATATCGCGAATATTACCTTGGTGGTTATGACTAGAGAGGTGTGCGCTTTTCTATCAATCCAACACTCGTTTCTACTTACGTTGATATTAATGATTTCAGGAGCGACCATATGTTATGGTAAAGGAGGATGCCAATCTGACTGGAAATGCACGTTTTGAAGGATTCTGTATTGATCTGCTGAAAGCCATCGCTCAACAGGTGGGTTTTCAGTATAAGATCGAGTTGGTGCCGGACAACATGTATGGGGTGTACATACCGGAAACGAACTCCTGGAACGGCATTGTCCAGGAGCTGATGGAGCGGGTGAGTGTTTGTTTTCGAGCGAGTGTTCCGGATGTGGTGGAGTAATATTTGGTTCCATACGGTTAGCGCGCGGACTTGGCTGTCGCCTCCATGACCATCAACTATGCGCGTGAGAGCGTCATTGATTTTACCAAGCCATTTATGAACCTGGGCATTGGCATACTCTTCAAGGTAACTTGATTTCCGTTCCACTCCCTGGCGTTTCCTTTCACATTCCCTGCGTAGAATTAATCGCATTCCCCCCCTAGGTGCCGACAAGCCAACCCACACGACTGTTTTCCTTTATGAACCCATTGGCCATCGAGATATGGCTTTATGTGCTAGCTGCTTATATTTTAGTATCCTTCGCGCTTTTCGTGATGGCCAGATTCTCACCCTATGAGTGGAAAAACCCGCATCCCTGCTACAAGGAGACGGATATAGTGGAAAACCAATTTTCCATATCGAATAGTTTCTGGTTCATAACTGGCACATTTTTGCGACAAGGCTCCGGACTAAACCCGAAGGTACTATCAATTCAATACACCCACTCAGAAAACAAATCAAGTATTCCGTGCTTAAGCAGGGAAATTCATGAACAAACCAATTTAAAAGCTGACTAAGTTCGGAATTTCTGATATTTGAGAACTATAATCTTATTTCAAGTTCGTTTCGGGATAAAAAATAAAAACTCGTTAACTTGAATTGAGATTAATTTATAATTTATTCCAAATAATTTTAACTCAAAAGATAAAACAAAACAATATTCAAATTTTAAGTACAAAACGGTCTAAATTCATTCACGGTCATACTTTAACTTATGATGGCATTTTTAACTCAGTGCCTCAAACACCATTGTGCTTATCTTCCTCATGGACACGCCTCTCCCGCCGCTGCCCCGCTCAACGCGCTGTAAATTATTTAATCCTGTTTTCCAGATATCAGATCGAGCCCAAACCAAATTTTTCTCGTTCATGAATCCGCTGGCCATTGATATTTGGTTCTATATCGCATTCGGTTACATTCTGGTGTCCATCTGCATTTGGATAGTGGCGCGATTGTCGCCAGTTGAATGGGTCCATTCGAAGCCGCCCTGTTCCATGGCCTGTGACCATGTAATACACAAAATTCGAAAAGCTAATTACATAGACGAGCAATTGGAGCTGGCGGAAATGGGGAATGGCCTGAAGGAGCCGTCACAGACGAACAATCTCGAAATTGAGGAAGCCAAAGATGACAAAGTCTTTGATGTGGGGGTCGATGAGCTGGCGGACGAACTCGCATCGGACGATAATTCAGATACAGTGGAGTTAGTCAGCATTCAAAATGATTTCACTTTGAAGAATAGTTTTTGGTTTGCAATTGGCGCACTTATGCAGCAAGGGTCCGATTTATATCCAAGGGTACGATTAACTTAATTTTTTTAAAGATTCACTCTAGCGTACCATGTACCGAACCTCCTAAACTAAAGATCTTCTGCTAGGGACTATGGTTTGAACCAAAATCTAACGTATTTTAAACTAGCAAGTTCTAGTCAGCTCGTGATCATATAAGTGATATTTTTTGTATTACTTATTAAAAACGGAGGCACATACAATATCAAAAGAGAGGCTGGTTGACTATACAGCTATTTAAAGAACTTTTAAATTTTATGTTCAGTAGACTTTACTGAATGCAGGGGGCAGACTATCTCTCTCACTTAAACAGTCGGGCCAAAAATTAGCAAGCCCTTTGATTATAAAAAGCGCCTAAATGCAAGATGGTTGCTGCTCTTATTATAAGATTCCAGTATATTTTCTTTTAAAAGAGTCGAGGGTAGATATGGGGGTGTGTAGAATATTATTCATGTTCTGTTGAGTCGAATTGACTTGGTATTTTTGTACACTTGCAAAGTGTATATTAATTTTGACCAGAAGTTTGCAACGCATTTAAATATTCATTTCCAACTCCATAAACTATGTATATTCCTGAACAGGACGACGAGCTCAGTCGATTGTTCCACGAAACTTGTAAGGCTGGGTTCACACTGTTCGACGCATGAGACATGACAATCTAGTAGTCACTTATGTTGTCCTGTTTTCATTGTGAAAAACTTGTTATTTGACATTCAAAACGATACAACCTGAAGGCTTACTAGATTATCATGTCTCATGCGTCCAACAATGTGAACTCAGCCTTACTCATCATTTAAAGCTATCCAGCTGAAATTTTGCACAGAGTCTACTATTTTCCAAAGGAACCGCATCGTATGATTATATCCTATAGCTGCCATAGAACCGATTGGTCGGAAAATGTGTCTTAATAATACATTTTTATTTGTTATTGATGGTATCGTGCTCAAATTTTGAAGTCAACAACCAGATTCTTAATGATTTTAATTTAAAAATATCTGGCATCTATATCCCTTATATATTCTATCGGATAAATCAGTTGAAGTTGGCTTTTGCAACTTAAATTAAAACTTTGGCACAGTCATTGTTCGCTTTGCCTTCTCCTGTTTTCTCTGTATGCATATTTGGTGTGGTTTGGAGTGAAATTGCAGCATTCGCGGTATTTGTCTTCTGGGGTAAAGTTATCATTTTGTATGACCGCAAAAACAGAATATAAAATTTGTTCTACATAAATGTGGATGCGTTTATGAATATAAATGGGATCGACTCGCATAATCAATCCCAGGTGTTCTACAAATCGCTTTCGACCCAAAAACGTATGGGAATTGGGTCGCTTTTGGGTCGGAAGCGATTTGTAGAACCCATGGAATAGTTATTTTGGGGAAAAATTGGTGACCGCTGCAGCAGCGTCGTACTCTGATACGAATGAAGTTTCGTTTTTTAATTTAATTTAATTTTTTAATTAACCAAAAATAGTGCGGTAGGGGTAATTGGTGATCACATCAATTTTATTCTAATGTATTTTTAAAAAAAAATTAATTCACTCTGCATTCGCGCAGGCCACTTCTACAAGAATTGTTGGCGGCTGCTGGTTCTTCTTCTGTCTAATCATCATATCATCGTATACAGCAAATCTGGCTGCATTCCTTACTGTTGAGCGAATGATATCGCCAATTGAAAGCGCCTCCGACTTGGCCGAGCAAACAGAAATATCTTACGGCACTTTGGAGGGCGGCTCCACCATGACCTTTTTTAGGGTAGGTATCCATCCATAAATGGCTTGGCTTGGCGTGTTAACATTTGCCTCTCAATAATGCAGGACTCCAAAATTGGAATATATCAAAAAATGTGGCGTTACATGGAAAATCGAAAGTCAGCCGTGTTTGTGAAGACCTACGAGGATGGAATCAAACGTGTTATGGAAGGCAACTATGCGTTTCTAATGGAATCCACCATGTTGGACTATGCCGTGCAGCGGGATTGCAATCTAACGCAAATTGGTGGTCTGCTGGACTCCAAGGGGTATGGCATTGCCACGCCAAAAGGCTCTCCTTGGAGAGACAAGATTTCACTGGCCATACTGGAGCTTCAGGAGAAGGGCATTATACAAATTCTCTATGACAAGTGGTGGAAGAACACGGGCGACGTTTGCAACAGGGATGACAAGAGCAAGGAATCAAAAGCCAATGCTTTAGGCGTCGAGAATATTGGTTAGATTTTTGCGTTCGGTTTTAATTTTTTGTAACATTCGTGCGTTCTTCTTGCCCCCAGGTGGCGTGTTTGTTGTCCTTCTCTGCGGTCTGGCGCTGGCCGTTGTTGTGGCCATATTTGAGTTCTGTTGGAACTCGAAGAAAAATTTGCACACCGAGAACCAGTCGCTGTGCTCGGAAATGGCTGAGGAACTACGCTTCGCCATGCACTGCCATGGATCCAAGTCGAAACAGCGGCCGGCATTGAAACGCAACTGCTTGAAATGCGCTCCCGGATCGACCTATGTGCCAACGAATGTGGGTGTACCAAATGTGGGCGTGCACTACAACTATTTTAATTGAGTAGGAAATTGGAAACGAAATATCTTATTTTTATATTCTCACTTTCAACTAGTGCATTCGAAAGAAATAATAAAATGTGGGCGCTCTGATAATATTAGTGAATTGATTTTATTTGAAGGCTCCGCATCGAACCTGGTAAGTCCTGCAAAGTACTCAATACACGTAATGAACTCACCTTTTTATTTATTCATTTATTTAATTTATTTTTCCGACCGATCGGTCCTATGACAGCTATATGCTGTAGTAATCCGATTTTAATAAATTCTTTCAAAATTATGTGAAAGCATATAAAACTAATATATACCAAGTTTGGAGACGCTACGATAGAAAACAAAAAAGTTTTTCTCACTGGAAGTAGTTTTTTGTCCGTCCATTTATATGGCAGCTATTTGCTATAGTCATCCGAATTTGATATATTTTTTCGATTTGTATGGAAAAATATGAACCTAATATATACTACGATTGGAGGCGCTACGATGGAAATCAAAAAAGTTTTGCTCACAAAGACTTATTTTTCGACCGATCGTTCCTATTGCAGCTATAAGATATACTGGTTCCGACATATTAGTTGCGTGCAGTAAAAAGAAGACTGTGCAAAATTTCAGCTCGATCGCTTTAAAACTGAGGGACTAGTTTGCGTATAAACTGACAGACAGACGGAATTGAACTCAGCTCGTCGTCCTGATCAAGAATATATATAGTTTATGGGGTCGGAAGTGAATATTTCTATGCGTTACAAACTTCTGGGCAAAATTAATAAACACTTTTCAAGTGTATAAAAATAATGGCTTCAATGGGACTTTTTCGCTGTAAACTTGTGTTGTTAATAGGCGTTTTATTATCAGCAAGCATTGTTCTTCATTTACTTATGATTTGTCTTCCAAAAGTATTGTTTTTGTTGAAAGCAAAACCAACAAATATTTATCCAAATAAAAAATATCTGACGACCGTTTTCTTATTTGGCCACACTGGAAATTTAAGTGGATGCTATATTAATAAATTGCATTTTCGCGTCATATATTAAAAAAATTAAAATGCTTATAAGAAAGAACTTGAAATTGAATTGAAACCTTGACATTGGAAATTTCCGATACGTTTTATCTTACCTAGATAAATTTTTTAATATTTATCGTGATCCTTACCTAGGTAAGAAAAATGTGCATCACTGCAAATGAGCTTTGCTTGTTCAAACGGTTCCACTGTAAATAACTTATTTAATGATTCATAGAAAAAATGCCGTGCTTAGATCGTACCATTTTTTGTTTTTAATTAGAGATTGTTAATAATATACAATATATATATATTATACAACAAGATTCACAATAACTTCGTAAGTATATGGTTTTTGAGTATTCCTCTTCGAAACACCAACCATGCGTAGACAACTTCACTTTTGCTTAATAAGATATACGTTTAAGTGTGTGTGTGTACATATGTGTATAATTCTAGTAGGTATGTATATCATAAAATTGTTGCATTATTGTCACGGAACTCACAATCAGATTTATTGTCACTTTTGCTTGTATTATTGTAAGTATGTAAGAATGTATACGCTTAAGACTAAATACGAGTAGGATTATGTATGTATGTAGGTGTGCAGTGACTTATTGCTGCGTATGTACAAACATTTACCAATACAATATAGGTACATTAACTAAATAACGGTAGTTAAATTCAGGCAAAGTTCAATTAAATTAAATTAATTCAATTATACATCCGAGTGCACACGCATACGACATTTTGTTACATATACATATGAATAACAATATATATAGTACATAAAGATACTGTGTGTAAGTTCGATATGTTGAATTGACATACAAGTGAAGGTTTGCATATTATTATATTTTTTTTTTTTTTATAAATTCTTGTTAGCCCCGTACGAGTCCTCCGGTTACGGGGTCTGTGCTGTAGGTTTAAAGTGAACTTTAAAGCGGCAAACCGTGGCTTAAATTGCGACTTATTCGTTTGTAAATTTTGATAGTTTGAATTAATGCGTTCATTTTCATGCAACTTTTCTTAGTAGGCCTGAAATTCCTGCTCCCCTCTGCACCTCTCGCCCTAAAACTATGTTTTTTTTGTTGGTATGCGAAAGGTAGAAATAGGCACTTAACTCTTCTGCCTGCTGAGAAAAGGCACCAAAACATTGCATCGTAAATTTTCCGATTGTATAGTGAACCCGGTTCTGTTCCGAAGCCCAATTCGACTTTCGTGCAAGCGTTTGACTTTTAAACTCAATTTGATACGATTAAAGCCAAGACTAAAAGTCCCGTGAAATTACAGACAACCTGCCAATCTCCCAAATTCCCGAACCTTTAAAAAGACCAAAATCTTTCCTAAAAACCACATTTTTAACGGTGAGAAAAATACTGAAGCTTCTGTAACATGGTGTTATTGAACAGATTGGATCTGGAAAAATTAAAAACTCGTTAAACATTCGCACATGTGACACTAAAATTGATTGAGTATCGATCAGAACCGATGGTTTTCAGCATGTGCAAACAAAGCCATCTGATTAAAAACGAAGCTTCAACAGTATTAAGCCCAGATAATCAGATAATAACGCGTAATTTAAAAAACACACAGAAAGTTGAATCGAGCCACAAATCAAAGCGATGTGCATAGGTGTCTGACTGATCATCTATCATTTTTAAAAGAATGTAATGCTGATTCTGATTGTATTGCGTTAACGGCGTATGTATTTAGAAATAGGCACAAATATATATATGTAGCACATTCCCATGTCACTTCTGTCTGTCGGTTTTGTAAGTAGGTACGTATTAAGCTAGTTTATTGATATGAACCAAATCAAAGTGCAATCCTTGTTTCTGTAGGTACTTCAAATATTGAATATTGATATGGGAAGCATCCTTCATTTGATTGTTTTGTGTTGGAAGCAACTGATTAATCGAATGCCAATTATTTAGGCATTCGTTCCTTCGCCCATGTCTGCGTGTAGATATGTGGTATGTTTAATCTTAATATACAAATATACAATATATAGTCAACACCATTGGGGTATGCCAACCCGAGCGATAGTGATTGATTATCCATTCCGATTTGTTTAGAGGGAGGGGAACGAACAAAAAAATGAATGATAAGATCTTTCAGTTTGATAGTTTAATAGCCATTGAGGTCGTCGAACTCGAATCGATACGGATCCGCCAACTGATCATTATCTCCCAAGGCCCATGCATTGCCGTCATTCATGTAAAAATCACCACTTGGCTTGGACAATTCCATTTGCCATGTCGTTGGTCTTGGCACCCTTGCGTCTCTTTGGAATTGCTCGTTGGGTGAAAACTAAAAAAAACAAATAAGAACAAGTAATATACTCTGCACCTGCCAAAGTTAGTTTATAACTAATAAATTTCAAGTGGGGTCACACAAACTGAGCTGCCCATCACGATTGCAGCCAGTACTGCATAGTCTAATTATTTGTTTTGCTTATAACTTCACATTCGTTCATCTGATCGGGAATCGGCGTATGATGGATCGATAATTAATGACGATTCAAAAGGTCAGAGAAATCGATCTTCAAAATTGTGTAAGATATGAGGTTTTTCAAATTGCGGGTCGTGGAAAAAATTGTAAATCAATAGTTTACATCTCATGCTTCTTCGCTAATACGTTCAGAATGACAATGGGTCCAAGCAGAGCTTCTCTTAATTTCTTGGCTCGTGTGCCTTTTAATTTTTTTAACGCCGAATCCGAGAAGCTTTTTCATGTCTACATAATCCACAACTGGCGCCAACAGCTGTAAAGGTGACCTTGTGCGTAAAAGTATTAAAGAAAAACTTTTTTAATTATATGTTCCGAGGCGGGATCGAACCCACAAGCTCCCGCACAGTAGGCACATACGCTACCCACTTATATACATGTTCCCTAAAATTAAGTTTAGGATGAAAGGGAGTATGAAGCTCAGGGTATGTATGTAGTATGAAGTATGAAGCTCAATGCGGCTTAGTTCTGTGAAATGTCATGATTCATGTACTTCAAACAGTTAAGGTGCAAAAGATTAACACTTCATTAGGACTGGAAGATATCCACATCGGATTGAAGATCACTGAAAGAGTCGACTTCTTTGTAAGAATGGCATGTTGTTCATCCATAATCAAAGTAAAGAGTAGAAAACCCAGGTGACTACCATTTGAAACTTCTAAAGCGACGGAAAATGATTTTGAATGTGTGTTCTCTGGAGTTGAAATAGTTTGATATCTAAGAGAGCAAATTGAATCTTTATACCAATGGACCTGTCAATAAGTCGGCACAGTACCTTAACACACAAATAGGAAATACCGTCAGGACCTGAAGAATAAAATGTCTAATTAACTTCGAAAGTTGAAAATGGCGTGCGACGCTATCAGTTGAATACTTTGCTCATGGGATTAAATGAGATAGATTCCTGCGATACCAGGGGTAAAAGAAATCGCTGCAGGGTTACTTATTTACCTGTTTGAAAAGCGATCGGTTTCTTTCCCTAAAGTGGGATTGGCGAATCGGATATGTTCTTGGTATGCCGATTACAGCTTGATCCACAGTTTCGGGCAAGTCTTCTGAAAACACATCTGTTGCCGGTATCTTGATCCGAGCGGATCGGCCCGAATTGCCAGAGAAAATGCTCTCCTTGTAGGTCTGTCTACCAGCTCCACCTCCTCCGGCACCACCACTGTTCCCAATTCGTCTTGTAGATGCCCGAACGCCATTAAGGCTATGCCTACGATTGTTCTTATTGTTAGCCGGATTAGATAGGGTCTGTTCGCTGGCAATTGGCATTCGATCCATATCAGCGTAGAGATGACCGCTTCCGTCCGGACTGCGATTCTCATCCATCAGTACATAATCTGTTTGGCTGTTGAATTGTGGCTTGTAGGATGGCTGAATGCTGTAATAAATTTCAATCAATGTGGAAAAATCACTTTTTTCGAAATTTTCAGCTGAATCACTCGAGAATGATACACTTTATATTTCTATATTTAGAATCATTGGGAAGTATGTAATATTGATTTACAACAAAAATGCATAAAAAGCAATTTAAAAAGAAAATAAATAGAAGGCTAAAATCGGCTATGCCGATGTTTTAAATACCCTTACAGTTTTTTAAAGCCGCTACCATTGACAAGAAAAAGTTTCTCTCACTAGAACTAGTTGTTAGACCGATCGTTCCTATGGCAGCTATATGATATAGTCATCCGATTTTGATACATTTTTTCAGAATTATGTGCAAAACATATAAAACTAATATATACTAATAACGTTATCAAGCTACGATGGAAAACAAAAAAGTTTTTCTCACTAGAACTAGTTTCTTGGACCGATCGTTCCTATGGCAGCTATATGATATGGTCATCCGATCCACCCAATTTAAAGTATTTAAAGACTTTTTGCAAAGTTTGGTCAAGATAGCTTTAAAACTGAGATAGCATAGAAATAGACGAACGGACGGACAGACGGAAATGAACTCAGTTCGTCCTGCTGATCAAGAATATATATTGCTTCCTTCTAAGCGTTACAAACATCGTGACAATTTTAATATGCTTTCTGCAAGGGTATAAAAATGATTAACAAAATGTTCGTTAATCTTAAAAAATAAAATTGTTTCGTTTTGAAGTTCTTTGGTCGTTGCCTAGATAAAGCTTACTTTTGTCCATTGGCAATTTCTTTGAGTACGGCCGCTCGGGCGGCAATCTCCTCGTCCCGCCTTTGTTGGGTCAGCTCCTTGGCGCGTTCCGTCCAAATGAGCTCTTTGAGTTTTTGGAAACTGCCCTGCACGGCGACAGCGTTTTGACTTCCGCCAGCTGCTCCTGCCGTTGCTGTCGCTGCCGGCAAATTCGTCGCTGGCAATCCCATGTAACGATTTTTACTGGATCGACGCGAGGAAGAGCCACTGTTTTGGGGTCGTGATTCAGCGCCGTAAAAGCGAGCTGGACCAACCGGTTCGCTACCAAATCGCTGACGCTGTTCAAATGGCATACGCTGGGGCAGTATGGGTTCCCGGCTCACCACACGACCAAATACCGGCGAGCGGGCTCGTTCTCGCGCACCCATTCGTATGCTGCGAGTTCAGGATTCGGTCTGGTTAAGTGGCTAAGTGTCAAGTGGCTAGAGATGGCGATACTTACGATCCAAGCAGGCGGGAATTAGAATAAAGCGGTTCCCAGACGTTGTAGGCAAAGGGATCCCGATATGTGGGTATCTCATTGGTGATCTCCGCTGCACGGGATTGTCGCTTTGAAAAGCTAAGTAAATGCGGATTATATTAGGCCGCTGAGGGGGCGAGGGGAGGCGCTAAAACTTACATCCACATGGCGCGCAGTTGCTCGCATGTCGGCTCCTGTGAGCCGAGTGGAAATGTTTTCGGCACAAACACTTCGCCCACTGCTCTTACATTGGCAGAATCCTCATCACCCTTGACTGTGTGGCCACTGTCGGCAGTTCTCTGCGCTGGATAGTCCCGGCTGCGGGTGTTTAGGAAGTTTGCATTTCCGTATTTCAGGCAAAGGCAAATCAAAACAACTACCGCAATGTCTACGTGGATGCGCTTGACCTGCATGGGGTAGTCAGGTGCAGTGGGTTGCAATTGGTAAATACTTTGGCCAAAAAAATGGGTGTACTCACCATCTTTGTCGAATCAATTTAAGGACCAGAAATTCAATGCTTATTTATCATGTAACACGTGACAAATTCGGTTGGTATGACCTTGCATCGGATGGATATGTATGCGTTATCTAAGTGTGCGGGTACAATTAAATCAAATTTAGTTAGTGTATCTGTTATACGTAAAAAAACGAAGGCATTGGTAAAACTCTACAAAGACATGCAATTGGCTATGACAAAAGTGTGACATTAAGGACTTAAGGGAACCTCGGATGAAACTGGCATTTCCCTCTTGTGAAGTAATATATTATATTTTGCGGAGTTGCAGCGAGAGTGGGTGGTTTTAGTGGGTAGGGTTACTTTAAGTGCCACACGTTTTTTCTTTCTAAGACTCCGCCTGTTAGCACTTGGGCGAATAATTTAAAATAAAGTTATTTTGGTGCATTTTTCATTTAAGCCGTAAACGGAGTTGTCAAGTAATTACTTTAGTCTGTTTCATTAGTAATAACTTCTGTCAAGTGTGACCAGATATTTTAAGTAAGGATGTTTTTATGTTTGATTTGATCGCTTTTGATTTATGACAACTGTTATTAGTTGCTCTAAAAGGAATCGGGGATTAGACGAATCTATTTTAGTCTAACAACATCAGAAAATAAACAACCCTTACAACCGAGCATCAAATCAAGCAGCAGGTTGTTTTTCTTCTAATTTTTTCTGCAAAATTTTTATTACACACTTGCAAAGTGCATATTAATTTTGCACAGAAGTTTGTAACGCCTAGAAATATTCATTTCCGACCCCATAAACTATATTTCCGCTTGTCCGTCCGTCCGTCTGTCCGTCTATCCGTCTGTCTGTCCGTCTGTTTCTACGCGAACTAGTCCCTCAGTTTTAAAGCTATCGAGCTGAAATTTTGCACAGAGTCTTCTGAGTCTACTGCACGCAACTAATATGTCGGAACCGGCCGAATCGGATGACTATATCATAAGCTGCCAGAGGAACGATCGGTCCAAAAACTAGTTCTAGTGAGAAAAACTTTTTTGTTATCCATCGTAGCGTCAACAATCGTGGTATATATTAGTTTTATATGCTTTCATATAATTCCGGAAAAATTTATCAAAATCGAATCACTATAGCATATAGCTGCCATAGGAACGATCGGTCCGAAAACAAGTTCTAGTGAGAAAAACTTTTTTGTTTTCCATTGTAGCGTCACCAATCGTGGTATATATTAGTTTTGTATGGTTGTACACAATTCTGGAAAAATTTATCAAAATCGGATGACTATAGCATATAGCTGCCATATAAACGATCGGTCAAAAATCTAGTTCTAGTGAGAAAAACTTTTTTGTTTTCCATCGTAGCGTCACCAATCGTGGTATATATTAGTTTCATATGCTTTCACCCAATTCGTGAAAAATTTATCAAATTCGGATGACTATAGCATATAGCTGCCATATGAACGATCGGTCTAAAAACTTGTTATAATGAGAAAAACTTTTTTGTTACCAGTGGTAGCGCCTTTCAAAAACTGCAAGGGTATTTAAAACATCGACGTAGCCGATGTTAGCCTCTTATTTTTTTTTTCTAAAATTTTTTGGGTAATAATTTTAAAACATAGAAACATTAAAAGAAAACAAAAAAAAAATTGTTAAAAATATTTTTTTGTTAACCAAAAATTTATATTTCTTCAAATTTGGACTTTGATAACCCATAGGTAAGACTCTAGTAGGCGTAGCTCACTTTTCAAACACTCGATTTATAGGTTAAACAATAATTATAATCTATTATATGCCATTCATTATTTGATTATCTCATTTGGTTCAAAAGTTATGTTTTTTCCAGCGAAATAACTCAAGTGACGCCACTATGAGGCGTCACCGGGAGTTAGTAAACATTACCATATTAATGGCTAACATTTTATGCTAATAAAAACAATGTTATTTAATAAACGATTTTCAAATAATCATTTCCCTGAGTAATGGGTATATCGAAGTCGGAAGGAGGGCCGCAAGGGTATATAAACTTCGACGCAGCCGATGTTAGCTTTTCTTTATTTCTTACGCTAATTATACACAAAAAAGGAACAGATAGGGATATGAAACCAGGGATATGATCATACGAATTTCATACTCAGAAGATCCAATGTTCACGCTACTCATTAAATTGTTTTCCTATTTCTTTTAACGTTTGGGCAGTTAAATGTAAAATACATTTAGGGTATTCACGACAACTTGTTTATTTGATAACCTGTTGAAAAATAATATTTAATCTTCATCTGTCGTGAACACACTTGTATGTAAATATCTTGATTATTAGAACTCAGTAAATCAGAGCCAACTATATTAAAAAAATTAAAGTTAGGAATTTTTAAAATATACTAAAAGATAATGGCTCATAATAATATGTGAGTGCATTTTATGTAATTGCAATCGTTAAAAGGTTCTTGAAGAACAAAAAAAAAAATAAATTAATTATATAGACCGACATTACCGTAATTTGAACTCAAGTCTTGTTCACTTTCAGTCTCACACCTTAACCTCTACTCCATTGCCACCAAGGTGGAAATGCCAGCTTAGTGTGCTTTATGAAATAGTGGCGCTTTATCAACAAAATATTAAAATTCTGGAAATTTGGGCAGCACTGTTTGAAATGTTTAATAGCCTATTGAACTTGAATTTTAACCAGGCAACCACATGACCCAGCTCTAGGCTGGTGATGTCAGCTTATTTTTCGGTAGTACATTTTGTTGTTGGAGATTTCATTTTTTATCAGGTTATCTATTAAGCAAGTTGTCGTGAATACCCTAATTATATGTATGGGCTAGTCATAGAAATCTCTGTTTTTGATTTCGCATATATATCCATGTACATATGAAAAACAACAAAATCACAACTATTTTTATGGGACAACTATGCGTATTGGAGCAACAGAGACTTCTACGCCACGATCGCGTTTGTGAGTGCTTTTTTAAAGTGCAGGTGCTGGACAAGAACAAGAAAGTGTTAGTGCATAGATATTTGTTAGAAAGTGCATTAATGCTCGCATTTGGCGCTTATATAGTGCATGTAGATGAGCTGGTTGTTGATTTACTTTTCTTCGGCATTTCTTTCGGCGTGTGGGTCCACTTATGCAATCACCTATGGCCAGAACGCGGCAGTTCTTCATCGATTGTCTCTTGCACCTTGGATGCGATGGCATTGAGTGGCGGCAAACATAATTCTCTGCCATTTTGTACTGTAGGGAAAGTGATGGCAAATGCAAAAATAAATAAAAAAATAAATGTCAGCATTCCGAAGTCTGATAACCGACAGGTACACATAATGTAGAGTTAATCCCGCAAGTTAAAGACCGCTGTAAAAAGACTAGAAAAAACTAGAAAATGCGGCGGCAAGGGTGGGGTGTGTTGAATCAGTCTGTTGCTCGAACACATACACACATACATACACATACACTTACATACACAGGAGGTACCGTACTCGGACTACGCCTTGGTATTGGGAGGCACTTGAAGCGGACCTCTCTTAAATTGTTACTATTCGCTCTCATGCACAAGCTCGTTGGAATACCCCCAACGATTGGTTTCCATTCACAAAATGTCCAGTCAGGCTATGGGGAGGGGGCATACAAATATACATATATATGTGACGATACATACCCAGTCGGACTTTGCAGAATATACGAATTCTAAGCAATAACAATAAATAAAGCTTTAAAATAAAACACAAACATTATTTCCTCATAATCAATATGAAGGATTGTGCCGAAATAAGTTCTTCTGTTATCTGGAAAGGGGCCTTAAGTAAGAAATAAAAAGAGATCTATGTCTAATTTGAAACCGTTCCAGAACCGATTAAGCTTAAGATTTTTAATTGTCTAAAACCGAACATTTTAGAACCGAAATAGAATCCGAACCAGACGCACTTTTTTTTAGGATTTAATATATATTTCTTTATGTTTTGGTTAAAAATGTTCTGCGGAAGAAGTGTTTTGGAAATCATATTCAAATTACGAATATAAGGACTTTGAGATGGGAAATTGGGGCCGATTTCTTATCTTCTAGACAATAGCTGAGTGTCCGATAAACTAACAATTTGCTCTGTGATAGATTGTGCTATTCAGTAGATGAGAATTTAGTCCTTATCTACGAATAGTAGGGGCTATCTTCTAACTCCAAGACCAGGAACTTTTGGAAGAAGAACAATATCAACCGATTTTAAAATGTCTCAAAGGTATTAGGAAGCTATTTACCAAGGGTTCGTATCAAAACCTGACACTCAGAAATACAAATCAACAATTCAAGTACAAACGATCTAACATGCTAATTTCGGAATTCTCAATTCTGACAACCATTTTTTCAGTTCAAAGACCAGAACATTCTTAAAATTTGAAGTACAACACGATCTTAATTTAATCACGCTTATACCTTTACTTATGATGGTGTTGTTTTCTGAATGTAGGTTCGATGAGCTTAACAACCTTAGACTTTACGACGGGCTTCCAACTTCTGTAGAATTTTAGAGGATTGCACCCTTGATTAATATATATCTTGTTGGTCGACCATTTCAGCGAAGTGTAATTTGATTATTCATTCAACTCCCTAAGAAGTCAGCGTTAAATAAGTGGACACATTTTCCGACTGGGTATTTATACGCAACATACACAGGTCAGAACCAGGCATGCGCAAATAATGTATATGTATAGCGAACATAAAGGTACCTCTCAGTGGCAACAGCACCGAGAGACCGAGTGTGATGAAAATTTCACAAATTCTACATACATAGAAAGGTCCTCTACTGAATACATAAGTATTACTTGCCTGTCGTCTGATGGGAGGGTGGCTCCACGCCTTTAATTCAAACTCACAAAATATCGCAGATTTTACTACTGTGGTTAACTTGCTAAAAGGAACTTATGCAATTTGTCGCGCGGATAGTTTATTTTGATAATCGCAATTCGTTTGCAAGTGCAGGAGCTGGAATCAAAAAAAGGTTTATCCTCAGACTGCTCCGACACTCGCCAGAAACTGAACTAAATGTGGGTAGACGACGCGGAGCTCGGGCACCGACATCCTTTCACTTCTCGCGTTTACACGCGTGGGTATCTGTGCACGCTTTAACCTCGGGTCTGGCCTCGGCTACCTTCGGCATTCAAAAGCTTATATGCGTGGGTGTTCGGCCGGGGAGCATGCATAGAAAAGTGATGAATGTATGCACTCTTGGATGGACAATTATTGTGAGTAATTTTTTAACGCCTTAATTTGTTCAATGCTTCGCGACGTGCAATTCAAAAAATATACCCGTCCGGCCCAAAAACGATCACATTACCACACGAAATTGATCGCTTTTGGAGTTGGTAGAACACATGGGTATTAGTACATTTATCGCTGCCTGCAAATGTCCACCCTAATGCATACATACACGCACCATGCCAAAAAGAAATGTGCGCGGACACATTTGCGCCATGAATGAAAATTCCTGAAACTGTTGCTGGGACTTTTCACACACATACACACACATGGCAGCATAGCTGAACCTGTGCCTAACTTCCCCACATTTCGTAAGCGCTCTTTGCAAGAGGTGAGATTTTTGTGCAACTTTTCTCAACATTCTACACCGCCTGCCTACCGAGTCTGTTTTTTTTTTATCTTTAGTGAGAGGCATAGAGGGGTGTTTGATTCACACGCCCACTAAGAAAAGTTGCAAGAGCATCTCACATCGTTTAAATGACGCTAATAAACTTTTGCACAGTAGGCAAACAAATTTAAAAACGAGAAGGCAAAGTTAACTTCGACTGTGCAGATGTTTTAATACACTTGCCAATACTCACTCCAACTAATTTATACGATAGAATATATATGTATAGGATATAGATATCAGATATTTATATATTCAAAATCTAGTCATCAAATTAGGAATCTAGTCATCAAAAACATATTGAATTTCTCAGTAAAAGCTGCCTTCCAGAGCGCACGAAAATACATTTTTAGGCCTAACTCCATATAAAATCAAGTAAGAAAGTCGGTCAAGCCCGACTGTAATATACTCTGTACCTGTTTGAATATACCTGATAATTTTAAAGTGTGGGGTTACAAAAACTGTGTAAGTGCTGCCCAGCGTAGTTATTTGTGGCTTATTACCCGACTAGTGCTCATCTGATCTGAAAACGATGTACAGTGGATCGATAAGTAATGACGATTTAAATATATACCTAAAAGGTTCGAACAATCCATCTTTAAAATTGTGGGAGATATGAGAGTAAAAAGGGTATTCTACTACTCGACCCACCATACACCGTTTTTCGATCAGATGAACTATAGTACAGTTGCTACCACCGCATTTTGAACGAGACCGTAAGTTGAAGTCGGCCCTGCTCGACTTCGATATACCCGTTACTCAGGGTAATTTAAGGTATATTAAGAATATTTTATTAGATCACAACATGCAAAAAATGGGGGAGATATGAGGTTTTTTTCCAAATTGCGGGGTCGGAAACTTTTCTATCGTTCATCTGATCAGGAAATGATGTATGTCTGTCCGTCTGTCTGTCTGTTTCTACGCAAACTAGTCCCTCAGTTTTAAAGCTATCGAGCTGAAATTTTGCACAGAGTCCTCTTTTTACTGCACGCAACTAATATGTCGGAACCGGCCGGATCGGATGACTATATCTTATAGCTGCCATAGAAACGATCGGTCGGAAAATAAGTCTTAGTGAGAAAAACTTTTTTGTTTTCCATCGTAGCGTCACTAATCTTGATTTATATTAGTTTTATATGCTTTTACACATTTCTGTCAAACGGTCGGTCAAAAAACTACTTCTAATGAGAAAAATTATTGTTTTCTTGTCAAATATTAGATTCATATGCTTTCACATAATTTTGAAAATTTTTTATCAAAATCGGATGACTATAGCATTTAGCTACCATAGAACCGATTGTTCGGAAAATGTGTCTTAACTAAGAAAAGATTTTTTTTATGGTATCAAATTTTTATTATCAATGATTTAAAAATTTTAAATATCAGATATCTGTATCCTATATATATTTTACCGGTTAAATCAGTTGGACTAAACTTTTTCAAGTGTATTAAAACTTCGGCGCAGTCGAAGTTAGCTTTGCCTTCTCGTCTGTTATATTCGGAGAAGTTTTTGGAGGAGTAAGTTTAAGTTTTGGCATTTTGGCTTTAGGCTGAAATTTATAAAGATCTGTTCCAAAAAAATAAAGTGCCTAAAAGTATACTGTTTTATATTTTCCGGTGTTGAAGAACCAACTATAGAGGGCGCTTTCGTTTCCTCTAGTTTTCCGCTCACCTTATTCGCAGCAAAGCTTGCGAAGTCATAAAGAAGAAAAAAATGAAAAGAATAAGGCTTTATCAAGGGCGTAGCCCTTGGAATATCCTGCCGTATACGTAATGTTACATTCTTTTACTTTTGTAACTTAATTCGTGTTTAGCGCTTGATGATTTCTTTTAAATCATTGAAAATCGTTTTAGTCAACATGGGTTAGCAAAGAAATAATGGTTGTTTAAAGTGTCGTTGCTTTGTTTCACTAAAGGAAAGTCGTTCTCGAAATCAACATACATTTCATTATTTTAACCATTTTTTCAATAACCTAAAAAATTGTTAATGAAAAAAGAATTGAAGAGGAAGATTATTCAACGATTCTAACGTTTGATAACATTTTTCTTACTCGCACTACTCATGGTGCGTTTGAACAGCTCACGAGTATCAAAGCAAAATCAAGATGTTTCTATTTGTATATTAATTTTGCCCAGAAGTTTGTAACGCATAGAAATATTCATTTTCGACCACATAAACTATATACTGATATACATATATCAGGACGACGATTTGTTTTCAATCGTAGCGTCACCAATCTTTGAATATATTAGTTTTATATGCATCTACATAAGTCTGGATAAATTTATCTAAATCGGATAACTATATCATATAGCGGTCGTTCAAAAAACTAGTTCTAGTGAGAAAAAGATTTTGGTTTTTCATCGTAACGTTACCATCTTGGTATATACATATAAGTTTTATATGCTTCCACATAATTAGGTAATAATATAAGGTTTTATAAAAATCGGATGACTATAGCATATAGCTGCCATAGGAACGATCGGTCCGAAAATGCGTTTTACTAAGAAAAGTTTTTATTTTATCGCGGCGTGATCAAATTTTTATTCTCAATGATTTTGAATTTATATATATCTGGTGTATTTATCCAATATATATGCTACCGGTTAAGTCAGTTGGAGTGAACTATTTTGCAAGTGTATTAAAACTTCGGCACAGTCGAAGTTAGTTTTACCTTCTCGTTTTTTATCGATTTGAGCACTAGTCTTATGTGGTTGCATGGGTTTTGAGATATAATACAAAAATTCATTTAATGATTTCAATTGAATCTATTAACAGATATCGTGTCCACCGCGAGGAGACTTTTTTTGAGGTGTCTTCGGAAACCAGCTCTCAGTGGCTGAGTTTTCAATATTCTTGAATGAAACTTTTGTTCAGTCATATTTTGAATGTTGCTCTTTCTTTTGCAAAAAAGTATGAATAAATTACGTCGTTGGTTTAAATTTAAAAATAAAAAGAAATAATATAGGCTTCGACAGACCCTGAAAAAAATTTAACCCTTCTGAAACCATAAAATTTGTTAATTTAAAAGTTGGTGCTTGCATCTTAACTTAGTGTGAATCTGTTTACGGCCTTCTGAAATCGTTTTCTTATTAACAACAAATTTTTATTAAGTTTATGAACATTTGAGCTGATTTTGGTACTGAGGATGGTCGAAGATGGTACATATGGGCATTTCCACAGAAAAGTCTACCGAGATATATAAGAAATATATTAAAATTTTATGTTTTTAAAGAATTTACAGAAATATAATTAATGTCATTCTCGTTTTGGTAAATTTAAAATTTTCCCTTATTGATTTCTTTTCTTACAGGAACAATTAACTAAAAATGTTAAATGGATCTGAGTACGGCTCAGCTCGCCGTCTTGTTCAAGAATATACCTAGTATTCGCAACTGTTTTAGTACACGAATTAAAAACACTCGTTCTCAAGAACCATTGAACGCATCTACTAAAACTTGAGGGGTATTTGACAAGTGACATGTAAGATATACTAACTGTAAAATCGGCGCCGCTCGGGTCAAAATTAGTACCGTTATGAGAAAGTTTATAATTAAGTTGAATTCGCTTTCCACAAACTGGTACGTGTACCACTTTACATCCGGAAAATATCTCCATATAACTGTTAGTTTTAAGGTCATAGCTTAAATGAGTCCTCAGATATTGCTCTGAACCACTTTTAAAACGGTTACAAATCTACAGTTCCTAGCAATTTTTCTGAACCACTATTGAACTGGTTCAGCGTGTTCGGAATCGGTCTAGAACCAGTGAAATATCTGACTCGAAATATCTAACCTACACACCACTGGAAGGCACGAGGCGGCCATTTCGAATAAGGGGTTCCACGCTTTGTATTCATTGAGTGGCCGAATAAAAAATATTCAATCGTTATAACTTTACAAGGTCTGTATATAGTTTATGGAGTCGGAAAAATTAAAATTCACTTTGCAAGGGTAACAAGTTTTTACGAAACAACTTTTACACAAACGATCTTCTCCACCAGCTATAAGAAAGCTGTGAAGTGTGTAGCCAAAAAAATAGGTCCCTTGCTCTTGTGAGACAATTGGAAAGCCAAGGAATTAAGTGAAGCTCGGCTTTGGCCCTCTTCTTCTTCTTATGACCTCGTGTAAAGTTTGATCAAGATAGCGTTAAAACTAACGGAAGAGATGCCATAAAAAGAGACACACTGACGTATGAAGACCTTCAAATTTCTTTCTCAACATTATCTAATTTTTGGGCCAGTTTTAGGAAGCTCGGCCGCTTAGGGCAGCCGTGGACCTCTTTTGACAATTTTTGTTTACCTATTTTTTCTAATTTATTTCCCTGTATTTTATTTATCGATATAGCCGATAAACAGTAATATATTTATCGTGGATGACGGTGCAGCCATTTGAGCAATTTTCCCACCAGATCTAGCTATTTTGGCGAACTGCAATTCTAGCTATTTTGTAAATAAATTAGAAATTTGTTTTAGCTAGGCTAAAAGATTGAATAATTACACTATGTCATAGCCAACAAAATTTGAGCTTATGAAATGCGTTTTTATACCCTTATATTAAAATTGTGCAGATGTTTGCAACGCATAAAAGGAAGCATCTCCAGCCCCATAAAGTATATATATTCTTGATCAATAGCTGAGGAGATATAGCCATGTCCGTCTGTTTCTATGCTATCTCCTCCCCCAGTTTTAAAGCTATCCTGACCGAACTTTCCAAAGTCTTTAAATCAATATAGGCTGCACATTTGTCGGAACCGGCCGGATCAGATGACTATAGCATATATCTGCCATAAGAACAATCGGTCTCTAGTGAGAAAAACTTTTTTGTTTTCCTTTGCAGCTTCACAAAATTTGGTATTTATTAGTTTTATATGCTTCCACACAATTATGAAAAAATTGATCAAAATCGAATGACTCTAGCATATAGCTGCAATAGGAACGATCGGTCCAAAAACTAGTTCCAGTGGGATTAACTTTTTTGTTATCAATGGTAGCGTCATTAAAAAACTGCAGGGGTATTTAAACATCGACGGAGCCGATTAGTTTTACAACTAATATCTTTTAGTGCTGAACTAGCTAGGGTGGGTCCATCTGGTGGGACTCCCACAACAGGTTATTGATACACCTATCATCTCGGTTTGTGACAACTTCAATCGTTTCCGGAATTCGGCACAGGGCTGATAAGCGTTAAGTAAGCAAAACAATTTGTAATTAAGCAAAACAATTTGTATCCTTATTTTTAGCTATTTTAAATTAAATTTTGCCGTTTTAGCTATTTTTTTGTTTACTTTCGATTTAGCCATTTTCGGGCATTAATAGTTGTCAACACTGCTGCAGGGGCAGTTTGGGATTTTTTAGGACATTTCAGCACTGTATTCTTTTCTCTTGCTCTTGAGTGTATCTGTATCTCTATCTTAAAAATGTCGGATAAACATTACCACGATCGAGATTAGTTAAATTGATTTAAATTCGCCTTGCAGTTGCACTGCTTGATGGAACAGCTATAATATATTAGCCAGAGACTGAAGTAACTGGCAATCGTCACAGACCGCAGAGCGAAGTGTTAGTATCGAAAAATCGATTTTCCAAAATCTGATTCTGTGTGTGTGGGAGGTGAGCTCCATCTGAACGGATGGAGCTGGATATGGAATGCGAATGTGAGATTTTGTTAGATTATTTGGTTGCAGTTTTAGTTGAAAACTATGTAGGTGAAGTGTCCTTTGAGTACCATGTGTCGTGTGTATGTATTTGTGTTTGTTCGAGAGTGCATCGAAATCGGAGTAAAACTGTCACAAAATGTGTATCTCATGGATACAAACACATGGATACATATCCGAATGTTCACGCACACACACTTTAGTGCTCGTACGAGTATATGGCCTGCATATATGTGCATACATTACATCGCATATATAGCGTAGAATTTTGTATGTTAATGAATTAACAGATTTAACAAACTGTCAACTGTTGTCAATAAATCGCATGTTTCGCATTTGTCGTACACATCTATTTCTAAGAGTTAAGTTGCACTGCTACCAAAGTAGGTCTATATGTATATAAATAGGGGTTAGGAGTCCTCCGATAATTGTGTGGAACGATAGAACTAAACTCGGATACAGAGCCCCCTCTGCTCAGCTTGATCCCACAAACCGATTCTTGACCCCAGGTAGGAAAGCTTGCTTCTTTTCTTTTGACTTTATCTTTCAAAGAAAAATGTGTTCGTTTGGAAGATGCCCGACGCTAAACGCCGGGTTTTCTCAACTCCTCGGTGAGTAAGTCATAGTAATCCGTGTACCACCTGATGGCTTCACTCTGTCTTACAACGTTTTGGTAAAGCAAATTTAAAGCCGTGGATAGCGTATGTCCCTACTGCGCCGGAGGTTCTGGGTTCGATCCCGACTCGGAACATCTACTTAAAAGTATTTTTCTTTTAAAACTTGTACACATCTTCACAAGCTATGTATATGCGCCTGCTGTGAAGTACTACATATGTACCATGAAAAAGCTTCTTAAAAACTTTGCCGTTTGGATTCGGCGTTTAACTGTTGGTCCCTTTCACCTTGATCGAAAAACTAATATAAAACTAAACTACAGTAAGCATTCTTTAGAAGCAACCTTTACATAAGCAACATTCTATTGTAGCAACCTCTGCATTAGCAACTTTTTTCATTCCAATTTGGATTTGGTTGGATTTGCACTTTAATTTTCATTCTTTCGTAAAAATGAAGAATAAAGGCAAAGAATCAATTACATTGGAAGCAAAATGATCGATTTTGAATGAACTCCAAGATTGCAAGACACCAACAGAGATCTGCAGAAGCTACAACATCCATAAGTCGACTTTATCGTTGATAAAAAATTAAAACTTGCAAGAATTCGCACCAAAAAACGTATATTAACCAAAAAAAATCCCGTGAATGAAATCTTTAAAAAAATCGAATTTTGATGATGAACTATACGCATGGTTTTTACTACGAAGGGAAGGAAAACGCATTGGTTTCAAAAGAGATGCTTTAAGTAAAAGCACTAGATTTAAAAAGGTCGCTCAATGAAGACGAAGAATTTTCAGCCAGTGGTGGCTGACTTAATATATACAAGAAGTTTGACGGTTTCCGGTAAAAAACTTTCCTGCAATGCTGAGAGAGCAGCTACACTAACAAGCGAATTCAAACGGATTATTGCCGAAAATGGAGTTTAACCGGAACAGATCTACAATTGTGACGAAGTCGGTTTGGTTTATGAAGGTTTCCACAAGAAAACAAACGCAACCGTATTCGAAAAAAGCTGCTGTTGGGCGGAAAACTTTGAAGGAAAAGTCCACCATTTTGCCTTACACATCAGAGATGCATAAGATCGATTTAATGATGATTGGAAAATCAAAAAATCATTCTCAATTAAAAAAAGTAAATTTATTACTGTATTACGAATCAACCAAAACTGCCAACCTCTGCGGTTTTAAAGGAGTTGATCAACGATTTGTTAATCCCTAAAGTTTCTCTTCAAGCTTTTCTTTTCCCCTCCTTATAAAACACCACTTGACCAAAATATCATAAAATCCCTGCCTGTATATCATATATCAAAGTTTTTCTACAAAGGAAACTTTTTTTAAAAAATTGGCTCAGATTAGTTGCTTGGATAGAATGTTCACTGTATTAGGGTTTCAACTTTTGAATATTCCCAACTGCATGGGACCCCAATGGATTCGAAAGCGACTAAAAGACGGAAACGACTCACGTTATCTTTGCGGTACAAGTATTCTAAATCACAAATTTCTCTGTTTCAGAAAACTTCACCTTAATACTCATCCTCTAGACCGGATCAGGCATCTACTTTTTGGATTCAATTTGGTCGATACAACCAGCCAAAGCGATGGCGTTGTCCAGGATAGTCTATGGCTATGTCTATCTGGGAGCAGTACTCAGTGCGGTCTTAGCCTCGTCCTCGCTGGCCACGGGAACTGCGCTTTCAAATGAAAACGAAGACGAATATCTTACGCAGAGAGGTAAGCGTGTGAATTCATTTCAGTTTTAACTTACTGAGATGCATCAAACTATGAAGCAAACGAGAGCGTAAGTTATAGTCGTAGTCGAGCGTAAGTTAAAGTGTTTCATATGAAGTACTGTGCCAAACTAAATTTGTATCTCATCTTACTAGCATCAAATGTTAGTGTTAACAAACATTTTCTGTTAATGTCAACATCAAATTTAAAGAATTACCATTAAGTTGGCTGACTGAGCGTACAGTATATAAAAAAAGTTGCAATTTTTATATCTCCGCTATGTATTATACGATCTTTCCGACATTTTACAAATTGAGAATACACATATAAATGCTAAGGAGAGCTTAGTATCTGTTGAATTGTAGGAGTTTGTTCAACATTTTCTATTGAGGGGCGTGGAAAAAATTGAAATAATCTTGATCTGCGTGCAGACAATACAAGTCTACACTGAAAAAATGGTAGCTCTAGCTCATATAGTCTCTGAGATGTAGGTATTTGCACAGACAGACGGGCATGTCTATATCGACTCGTCTGTTGATGCTGATTAAGACTATATATACTTTATAGGGTCGGAGAAGCTTCCTTCTGCCTGTTACATACATTTGCATTCCTTTTTACTCTACGAGTAACGGGTATAAAAACTAAAGATTCCCATTTTAATGTGGTTTGCAAAAGTTTTTGGTAAATTTAGTAGTCCTTACTCATTAAAATGTAATTTTTTTAAGTTTTTGTTAGATTTTTGACTCAAAAACAATAATTTTCTTGTGTTATGACATTTATGTATTTTTGTTTAGCAATTTTTTATTGTATTTAGCTATTTTTAGCAATTTTTTTTTCAAATCTAACACGTGCGAACAAAATAAGAAATAAGAGTTGAAAATAATTAAGTATTAAGTAATATAGGGTAATTAAAGTTAACTGCGGACTAAATTTGTTTACACAGTGGCTTTTGAAGTAGGTAAGGACAACTCTGAAATGATCATTAAGTGTTTTTCTATAAAATAAACTAATGCTGAGTCGAACTTAAGTTGATGGTCAAGACGAACCCCTAGATAATTTGCTATAATAGTTGATACTAATGAAGCGTTCCAATTACTTTGTCCCGAATGTTAGGATTTGTGTAGGGTCTAAGTTTCTTGTGTTGTTGTGGGTTAAGCTGTGTTTCCCAGCCTAGGGACAGTAAGTTTCTACTGCCTAATTGGTCCAGATCTTAGATCAACTTGGAAGTGATCTTTTTGCTGCTAAGCCCATTGAGCTCTGCTATAGTCTCTGTTCTTCCGTTTTCTAACCCGCCAACTGAGCAGGTTCATCATTTTTAGACACCCTTCTCAAGCTCTTTACAGTTTTTTTTTTTTATATGTTTTGTTCTTTTCTGACCCGTTCTCTGCCAGTTTGTATCAGGAAAAACGTACTTTTATGACAATCGAAAGAAGCAACAGGGCTTGTTTAAGCTGCTGGTGGTTAACCAGAAACATTTTATGGCATGGATAAAAATGCGTTACAAAAATATTTACTTTTCTACAACTAGTTATTTTCTATCAGCACACTTTGAGAAGAAAGGGTAATTCGCCAATTTAACGATTGGATGAATAAACGCGATACCACATTTCAAATTTTATTCTATTTTCCGACCGGGCGGTAAGCATGCTCTGAGAATGGGAAATAATTTAAAGAATTGATATAATTTCAGAAAACATATTGGAGAAATCATACCATGGCTTAATACGCGAAAACGAGACTCTGGTGGAGATAACGCCCTTGATCAAAGTGGATGAAGAGAAAATTTGCAATTTCCGCATTCTGAAAAAGCCATATCATGAAATACCATTTCAGGTAAACACCAAACCCCCCTTGCTTACCACTTGAACCCTTTATACTGGTTTATGGACCTTCACAGATCGAATTGGTGAATAACCTGGGCATTCTAAGGGCACGCCGCACACTGAATTGCGAGAAGCGCAAAAGCTATCACTTCGAGATAGTGGCCATTTATTGCGATGGCACGCCCTCGAATACAGCGAATGTTCACATAACCGTCATCGATATCAATGAGTATGCCCCCACGTTTCTAGAACCGTCCTACGTGACAGAAGTGGACGAGGGTCGGCTGTATAACGAGATCATACGCGTCGAGGCAACGGATAAGGATTGCACTCCTCTGTTCGGAGATGTATGCAAATACGAGATACTTAATAATGACGAGCCATTTGCGATTGACAATGAGGGAACCATTCGGAATACGGAGCCGCTATCGCACAAGGCATCGCATAATCACATTTTATCCGTGGTTGCCTACGATTGCGCCATGAAGGAGTCTACGCCCATTATGGTTAGCATCAAGGTGCGGCGCGTGTGCGAGGCGAAGTTCCTGGGGATACCTGAGCGCATTGATTATACTGTGAGTTGGCAATAGGCTAGCGCTTAAAATATAATAATCCACGCCATCATTTTATCCATTTTTCATCCAGTCCGGCAGCACTGAGAGCCTGCAGTTGTTCCCGAACGCACGCTTGGATCTGTGCGATGTCTCTTGCAGCAGCGAGGAGCTGAATATACATGCCTCGATTGCGCTTAAGGTAAGTCTGACTATCCGCTATCCGTTATTGGCTCTAACCTTACATATATAGACCAAGCACATCTCATTTGGATGCGATCGCGACATATCCAACTGCTCGGCAAGCCTTGCACTCAAGGATTTGTTGCCTCAGGGCGCTGATTGGACCAAGGAGCTAAGCTATGATGAAGGTGCCGAACCGATATTCCACTTCGACGGCTCTGCTGGAGTTGTCGTACCAGATGCCTTCATCGGGCACTACGATTTCTCAATGCGACCGTTTGGACTGGTCACCATATTCCGTCACAGCAGCCAGAGCTCAAGCAACAAGCATGTGAAGGAGCATATAGTCTGCAGCGCCGATGATCACAAGATGAACCGACACCATATGGCGCTCTTTGTGCGCAATTGCCGTCTGATTCTGTTGCTGCGCAAAAACTTCAACGAGGGTGATCTTAACATTTTCAGTCCTGCGGAGTGGCGCTGGAAAATACCCCAAGTATGCGACAACGAGTGGCATCACTATGTGCTCAATGTCGACCAGTCGGCCAAGGTAGAGCTGTTCATTGACGGGGCGCGCTTTGAGAGCTCCGTTGAGGATCGTCATAGCAATCCGGAGGTGATCGATGATTGGCCGCTGCATGCAGCGCATGGAGTGAACACCACACTGGCCGTTGGCGCCTGCTACCAGAGCTCGGAGAATCGTCTAAAGCATGGCTTTACTGGCGACATATCCGAGGTAAGGGTTTCATTTAATGGCGTATTGTCCGCCGAGGACATCAAGTGCGGCACCAGCTGTGCCGAGCACTTGCTCTCGCCAATGGCCGACGCCGCCGACAGTCAAATCCAGTCCAATGCACAAATGAACGAGATTTTCATTGAGGCACCCAGCAAGCACAAAATTGAACAACTGATGCGTAAGATACAGTACATCAATGTCAAGCAGAATCCTACCATAGGTCGCCGCAACATCGAAGTCCGTACCAGCATGATGTGTGGCAACCAAAGCGCCTTGAGACTGCCCACCATTGAAACGTACATAATGGTTAACGAGCCCCTGGGCCCAGTGGTCAATGAGAAAGAACTGGACTCGTCCGCCATGTATAAAGTGGAGAAGGTTGATGCGCGCTTACAGCCAGACAGAACTGATCCAGGCCTTCAGATGGAGGCCAGCGGCAAGATCACCATATCAGGTATTTAAATTATGCATATGATCCATTCCTTATAACAAAACAGTAGGGAATAGCCAAAATGTCTTAACCGACTTTAAAAGGGTGCCCAACACTTTACTTTTCTAAACACTTTATTCATCAAGCAATTTGATTTTTGCGTTCAGCTTGAAAGTATGCAGCATTTCTTCAGATTCGCTCACAACAAGTTCGTGCCTTCAGTCATTTGATTTGAAAGTTGCAAAAGGCTTTCGATTGAAGTAGAGCATTGTAGGGTCCGTATAGCGTGTGCATATCAAAGGCCGCAGTCGCAGCGACGTCGCTCACCGACAGCATACCAACGTTTCGCTGCAGTCGATTTTGTATCGGTTGCCACGCACACATGCATAGCTAAAATATGATTGTATTGTATGCCCTACACTGAAGTAGAGCATTTTTTTTTATAAAATGGGTTTTTTGTTTTTTTTTTTTTTTGGGGGGGGGGGGGGGGGTTTTTTGTTTTTTTTTTTTTTTTTTTTTTTTAATTTTTGACCGTGAATTAGAAATATTTCAGTAAAACGGTAAAAATACGTTCATACTATTTTCCAACAAAGAAACCACAATAAATATTTTAACAACAACAAAATTCGAGTTGTACATTTTTCATGGAATCTGCCATTTATACATAGAAATATCAACCCCTTTGCTGGAAATTATCCTATGTTATACGCTCTATACACTTGCCTTATGCAACGAGTCCTTTTTGATCCCGAAACCAATTTGTGCTTAACTCAGGGTTGTCGAAGGTCGTTCCAACAAATTTATATTGGACTTGAAAAATAATAACACTAAGGCGTTTTAGGTTAATGTATATTCCGATTTATTCTTCACTCTCGTAGTTTTAATTCACAATTCGTTAATCTAATTGATAATTTATCACCTATCTGAGGTGTCCTTGCCAAATCGCAAGGCTCGCCTCCTATCCGGCCACTTCGCCGTAGTCGCTCAATATCGTTGGCTTAGGTCAACGCCGTGGCCCGCCTAAGCAATCGCTTGACTCGCTGGCTCCCTTCAACGCACAACTATTAGCTTTCTTCCCTACTGTTTTCCACAGGGCTAGATCAACTCGGCTATTGATGCTGATCTAGAATATACGTATATAGTTTATGGGGTCGGAGATGCTTTCTTCTATGCGTTACAAACATCAGCACAATGTTCATATACCCTCTGCAAAATCTATAAATCAAATTTTATTCGTCTATAAGCCAGAAAAACTAAGCTAGTAAAACTAAATAAAAAATTTTCGATCAATTTCCAGGCACATCAAACAAATTGGTTTCATATCAAGAAATCAAATTGGGCGTTCATATTTTGGACAAAGTGCGCATTGTTCTCTCTACCAAACTAGGCGACACAAAGGTGGTCGCCAAGGAATATCTGGATTCCTGCAGTGTGGTGGTCTTCCCCTCATTGAATCCCGATCACGAGGAGATTCAGATCGACGGCGACGAGTCACTCTCATCCACAATGGATATTAAAACCAATATCAACAAGGATGGTGTCGAAATGATAGGAACCGATTCCATTCACAACTATCTTAATGTGTTCCGTGCCCTGGTCTACAGCAACAAGAAGCCGGCGTATTATCTGAACCGCGTGTTCAAGCTCTCCTGTACGCAACTCAATTCGCAGTTCAAGAGCGCCGAATATACGCTAACATTGACGGTGCTGCATCCCAAGCAAACTGTGCCCCAAACCACAAAGGCTCCAGCAGTGACGCCTTTAACTGGCAACGGTAACGATAATGCCGCAGCATCAGTTTACCAGCAACTCAATGGACGTTCGACAAGCGATGGCAGCGACCAGGCGACAGGTAGATTGATTCCACAAACATCCACATTGCTTCAATTAAAAGAGATTGCCATAGTGGCATCCGTTCGCTTGGCAATACAAAAATACGAACACATATTGATTTTATTCGCTCTTCCTCTACAGATACCAAGGTTTTCTCTTACTCCCTTCTTCACACCAACGATGTGCAAGAACCCAAGTCACATGTGCATTCCATTGTACACAAAGGTTTGTCTAAATCAAATCCAAAATCAAATTGCTGAACTTTTATTCGAATTCTTTTAGCCGAAGCATCGCATCCGACAATGCTTATAATTCTAATATGCGTTTTTCTGGTCATTCTGTTGTGTGGTGTGTCGATTGCAAGGATAAAAAACAACCAGAAGTACACGGATCGACATCAGCCGTGCCCAAAGGTTCGTACACTTTAACAGCAAGATGCAAAAAATCCAGTATTCCTTACCCTTCAAGAAGCCGCGCGATAAATCGGTCAATTTAACTACGAAGAGTTCATTCCCAATAATTTTAGAAACTTGCAAAGTGTATATTATTTTTATCCCGAAGTTTGTAATGCATAGAAATATTCATTTCCGACCCCATGAACTATATACATATGTGTATATATATATTCTTGATCAGGACGACGAGCTGAGTCTGTCCGCCCGTCCGTCTGTCTGTTTCTAAGCCAACTAGTCCCTCAGTTTTAAAGCTATCGAGCTGAAATGTTGCTGCCCGCAACTAATATGTCGGAACCGCCGGGATCGGATTACTATATCCTTTAGCTGCCATAGGAACGATCGGACAAATATTTAGTTCTAGTAAGAAAAACCTTTTTTTTCCATCGTAGCGTCCCCAATCGTGGTATATATTAGTTTCATATGCTACCACATAATTTTGTAAAAATTTTTAAAATCGAATGACTATAGATGCCATAGAAACGGTCGGTCAAAAAACTATATAGAGATTTATATGTTTACACACAATTCTGGAAAGTTTTATCAAAATCGCATTACTATAGCATATAGCTTCCATAGGAACGATCAGTCTAAAAATTGGTTCTAGGAAGGAGAAACATTTTTTTAAACAAAGCACTATGGTCAAAATGACAGAAAGTTTGGCATAAATTTATTTTTTTTATATATTTTAAACTGGAAATTAAATGTATTTTATAATTGTACATAATCAAAATAAGAAACACCTATTTTTAAAATATTGATTAATTTAATATTTTGAATTTGGCGCGCAATCAAAGTCAGTTGATTTAATGCAGGCCTGAGTTTTCGATATGCAACCGTGAATATTAATAAGCTTTGCGCGTTTGTTGTGGCTTATTGTAAAAAGTGTGAGCAAACTGTAAATATGAAAAATACTCGTACAGGTATGCTAAATCAACGTTACATGGTAGTCTCTTTAGATGACGTATGGTTTATTGTGCGCAGTCAATTATTGTTGGTGTATGTTTACAGCTAGAACTTAACAAATGTGATCGTGTTTCGTGGAGTGTAACTTTCTTCCCGCGCGCTCTGGCGTGCAACTAAAACTGTTGTGTTCTTTGTTAATATGCATAGAATATGGTATTAATAATTTCGTTTGCCCGGTTTTGTTCGATTTCGAAAAAAACAACATGTTGCAGCCGTGTATGAATTTCAACGCTTAACATTGCTCCAGGCTTGGGATAACAACAAGCGCGATGTCACTGCTTTAATGAAGTGGGTTGTGGACCAAATTGATAAAAATGATATCAGCAGCTCATACGTCGATCAAATTGATAAAAAAGTTACCAGTTTTATAACACATATTAAGAAATATTTGCCGTAATGCAACCGTATCTTGTCGAGGTTCAAGGTTCAGCACTCTAGGTGGCTTTCGCAATCAATTGATTTAGCTGCATGTACAAGCTTTGATCAAAACATTTTATACAATTTATATGTAATTTTGATTACTATTTCATGCAAGCATTCTGTTGACACTGAGAAGTTCAAGGCATTTTGTGAGAAAACTTGTATTCTTTATATGATTACGTATCCTTGATATCCAATGTCACCGAAGGTTCACAAAATATTAGTTCACGGCTGGCAAATGATGAATTCCTCTTTAGTTCCGGTAGGATGTTTAGGAGGAAATGCTTCAAATGCAAGGAACAAGTTCTATAAAAACGATAGGGAAATTACATGCCTGAAAGAACAGTCGATTAAACAACATGGCTGATGTATTTTATAGAGCTATGGATTCTTCTGAGCCATTAATATCAAGTATATGTTTAAATCAAAGGCTCAAGAAAAAGAAAATTTTCCAACAGATGTTATTAATCTTTTAAATTCACAATCTATCTTGAACTACGAAACAATCATAGAGCCAGAAAATGTTGGTTCTGACTCTGCTGATGATTCTGATGAGCAATTTGATATGATGTTAGAGAATGAGAAAATTCAATAAACTTTAATGGCTATTAAAATACTTTAAAAAATCAGTTAATTTTTATCTATTGATGTCCTCGAAAAGGTTGAAGGTTTTTATGCAAAATTAGAGTTTATGCCAATATTTCGGACTGTGTATGCGGTGTAGTCCAATTTTAAAAAAAACATAAATTCGAAATTCTATTTTAAAATTTCGAAGTTGTCCGCAAAATTTCAAGCTTCTAGCTTCAAAATTAAATTTTATGCCAAAATTTCTGACTTTTTAACCACAGCGAGTGTAGGCGGAAAAGTTGAAGCCGTGGCGCAATGGTAAAAATATATTATATATTAATATTTTTAAATTGTCTGCAAAATTTCAATTCTCTAGCTTTAAAATTAGAGTCTATGCCAAAATTTCTGACTTTTTGATCACAGTGCAATGGTAGCGTCTTATTTAATTATCCTTCTATTTTTATTTTTTCAATTTGATATGAGAAACTGCAGCAGTATACCATTTTTTATTCGCTGAGAAATAAGCATTTCATTGAATACATCCCTTTACTGTTTGTTTAGATAGCGGATGAAGGCTTAATCTGGGATGACTCGGCGCTGACAATTACCATAAACCCGATGCAAACAGACGCCGCTTCTGAAGACAGCTCCGATTCGGAAAATTCTGAATCTGAAGACGAAGAAGGTAAGTCCTTGCGTTTTTATCTAGATTCACCTATCGTTTATCTTTCGTCTCACTTTGTGCAGTCCTGAAGGATGGGTTTGCTCACATCAACCAGCTCGAATGGGACAACACGAATATGTTTTCGACGGTAAATTAAGGCGAGAATGTGTTTTGCAGTTTATCTAACAAAGTTGAAATTAAAGATATGTAAATGTGCTTTTAAAATATAAACAACAACAAGATCAACTACATACTTCGATAGTATCCCACGAATACTCAGCAGCAAGTAATTTAGTGCAAATGTGCATTCACAAATTGCATCTGCGTATGCACGGCAGTCGAGTCGTTGGAGTGGCGCCAAATTGCATATATATATACCGATGTACATGTAATCTTAAGGCATAGTACAATTACACTTATGTAAACTCATACCCAACATCCACATTGGTAGAGCCAAACTAAAGGCAATAGACCTATATATGCATACCACATAAGAACCAAATGCTACAGTTGTATACCCTTGCATAATAATACATAATGATCACGTGGAACACGTTCTGTTTTGAGGAATCTCCCTCTCATAAAATAAGTGCAACATATTTATAAATTATTGTTAACTGCTTTAGAGATATCTGTACTATTTGTTTTTAATTTTGCACAATATCACATATTCGAAGAACACCCCAGTTTGCTGCGAGTGGGCGCTACTGAGGGCATTTTCTGCAAAGATTGTCTAAGGGGCGGGTCACATAATACATTTGCCAGGGTATGCAAGTTTCGGTATGCCGGAAATACCATTTCTGTTATATACGTGTAGACAAAAACTATGTTTATTATTTTGATATGTGAACAACAAAGGTTTCGGTTTCGTTCGAACTCGAAATGTGAGTGGGGGGATTTAATGCTCGTCTGCTCGTGCCACTGCCGGCGCCCGTCTTAAGTCTGGACGATGGATAGCGAGAGGAAATCGGAGCCATGTCCCGGCTATTGCGTAATTATCGATATATATATATATATATGTATACATAAGTGATAGCACATATCCTTTTTTTAATGGTTAGTATCTAGCAAATATCGAGTCACAAAATAATAGTACATTATATAAAGTATAAAGCGATCTCTGGCCAACGAAGTGCGTCCGGTGCAATGAATAATATGTTCAAATGATTCATTTCCCTGCTACGGATCATTTAATTGCCATAGTTGCTACACAGAAAGAACAAAATCATTACCATTTGCTAGTTAAATTGACATTTTGTCAAATATAATTTTATTTCAACCATTAAATATTCATTTGCCATTTAAAAATATTGACACGATCAAAAACAAATGTCGAATCGATGTGAAAATGTGTTATTAAGAGGATATTAAGCTGATTTTTGAAACTCGATCAGCTAAAGTTATCTAAGGAAGTCAAAACACAAGTGTTGCACTGCGATGAAAGGCCATGCCATTCACGAAATCGATCCCCAAGCAAACAAATTATAATTAGATGTTTTTCAGAAAAGCTATGGTTCACCATATCCATTAATGTTACTTAGCTAAAAAATAAAGAGTTTAGTATGAGACTTACCTGCCATTTCCTAGCCAATGTATTTATACTCTGTGCCAAAGGTACAAAGAGATCACAATGAGTTGGTGCAAATGTATTTAACAGCTGTTAGAATAAAGCATTTTTGATCAGCATCGACAGCCGAGTCGATGTAGCCATGTCCGCCTGTCCCTCCGACCATCCGTCTATCTGTCTGTACGAACAAACAGATCTCAGCGGGGAAGTTCAGCACTTTGTACAGTTCGTGTGGCGCCATATTCAAAAGTTGTCAGCTATATACAGAGTATATTACTGTTGGGCTTGACCGATTGTCTTACTTGTTTTCTTAGGGGCATTAATATATTATCAAAAATCAAATCGATCGCTAAAATATAATTTTGATATGTTCGAACGTATCAGTTTGATATTTTTGGACTGGTCAATTTTGAAGAGTATCAACAAATCGTCTTATGATTTTTTTCCCGAGTCTCTTGACTGGGCTAGGGCTAATCGGAAACCGTTCAAGCATAATTTAGCTACAGCTTATATACCGTCCGTCTTTCGTTTCACTGCATTATATATATGGTGTATGACATTATATTGTGACTCTATATATAAATATATATATGAATTGTATTCCTCGTACAAGCGGCTTTAAAGCGCTTACATTTCGTCCATACATATTTAGATGTATTGTATTGTACCGTAGCCTGTATAGAGAAACCCATCATGTTTTTTTAATGTAAGTATGTACTTTTATTCCGCTGCTTTACTTTGGGTATGAGAGGCTTCATCTGAATCCAGTTAGAATGCAATGGAACACATAGAGACGGGTTGAGTACTTGAACAGTTCCCTGCCCATGCAATGCAATAGAAATAGCCGTAAGGGTGTTTTACCATATAAGACCGAGCCTAAGAAATCTGCATGTACGCAAAAAAATAATGTTTTGTATGTCGCGGGGCAAGTAATATATGCATATACCATACCCACATACAACCGAAATCGAGCATACGATAAATGAAATCATGAAGAAATAAATGCTTCTACTATATATTGACAAATCGCGATTGTATTGTTTTTTAATTAAAGGTGGTGGAGACTCCACAAAATCGTAAGTTGAAGTCCCAATATATGTCGATAAGAACAAAATTAAGTACTTTACAGCTATTATATTTTTTAATGGAACAACGGGTATAATGTACCGTCTCAGGCAAAGGATTATTTAAGAATATATTATTAACTCACAAAATGCCCAGCGTAATTATTTGATTTGCTAAGAACTCGACTAAAGTTCATCCGATCGTGAAACGGTGTATCGATAAGTAATGATGATTTAAAATATAGATATGTCGAAAAGGTTCAAACATGCTATCTTCAAAATTGTGGGAGATTTGAGGTATTCTACAAATTGCGGGGGCGGCAACACTACTATCATCTGATCGAAAAATTATGTATGCTGCGTCGATAAATAATGATGAGTGGAATAATTCTCTAGAAGGTCAAAACAAGCGGTGGCGGGAGGGGGCGTGGCAAAAATATGAAACAAACTTTAACTGCGTGCTAACGATACAAGTCTACACTGAAAAAATGGTAGCTCTAGTACTTGTAGTCTCTGAGATCTAGGTGTTCATTCAGATAGACAGACAGACGGACAGGGCCAGATCAACCCAGCTATTGATTCTGATCAAGAATATATATACTATATGGGGTCGGAGATGCTTCCTTGTGCCTGTTCTATACATTTGCACGAACTTAGCAACCCTTTTAACTCTAGGGGCAAACAATATAATTAGATTTTAGCTACGATTGTGTGCGTGGCAACCAATACGAAATTGTCGGCGGCACAACGTGTTTATGCTGTCGATGTGCTGACGGCGCTGCTGCAGAGGTTTTTGCTATGCACACGCTGTACCACAGACTAGAGATATCTAGACTGAACGTTTGCGCTGCTTTTTTGGTTGCGACGCTGACGTTCGATTGTTTGAGAGAGAAAAACGCTGTCGTTCGATGGTTTGAGAGAGAAAAACGCTGAGGTTCGATGGTTTGACATAAAAAACTGCGTCGAACTGAGGTTGCGAACAGCTGTTGCCTTAATTTTCAGTACAAATTAGTAGGCCCACATCATACACGTACCTTTCAAGTCGAACTCATACCGTTCAAAAAGAGAGAAATTCTGCCTGTGCTGGCAGAGAAGAGGGACTGAGCAAACGAGCAGTCTAGGTTAGTTCGTTTATGGCGAGCATTGATTGGCTTTGCTTGATTTTTACTCTCTTTGCGAAGGGCTCGGCATGTGTTCGGCTCGTGTCTGTGTGAATTTGCCGAATGTGTTCGGCCGCCTGCGTCTTGGACGACAACGTCTGCTCTAGTCTGTGATTTTATATGACATTTTGACTTGCATTTCGCCTTTATCGAACAAAAACTATAAAATGTAGCGTGTTTTCTCTTTTCTCTCGTGCGCAAACGAAACGGAATCAATCCAATGCAAAACTGTCAATGAAGCTTTTTTAGAACTAACTCTCATCTTTACGGCGATATCAGTTGTAAAGCAATGAAACAACAAACTAAGCCAGATACAGAGTACTTAAGCCATCTATTGAGAAAATAATGAATTACTTTTTACTACACCTTAACTTAAGTATAAATTTATATAAATTAAAAATGATATATGACAAAATCACGGCGGTGATTGAGTGAGCAAATAAAATTAAGACTTGTTTGGTTTAGTGGTTCTGTCTGATAAGAACAGTTTGAAATTTTTAGCTATTCATTTCGAAATTAAAGTCGTAAAAAATTCCATTTCGATTAGAAGCTTTTCGTGGCAAAAATGTAAAATCAAATTGATTTGCCTGCAATGGAATGTTTGGGGTCTCTCGTTCTTACCATCACTGCGTTCTGTTTGTTCATACGAGCACATCCATGTTAAGGTCTTTTCCTAAAATTGCCCGATCTCCGATATTAAAAGCAATGTTATTACAACAATAAGCTGTATATATATTAGACGATGTTTATTTCGATATTAATATCGATCAATCTCCGTCGATCCATTTCGTATCGATCGTACACAAATTAATCGGGTGCCAAGGGAATTACCAAGTATGTACATAGTCCCGTTCCCTGGCTGGTTCGATGTTATCTCGCGCTTTAATAATTATGTTTATTTAAATATTCGATACACCTAATTATTTAATTAGTTAAATTTATATGTGGTAAATATGCCTACTAAGTACATTTGGTTTGTGCTTTCTTAACAACTAGCGGGCGTCATCAAAGGTTTAAGTCTACTTACAGTTACGAGTACATGGGTATGGGTACGAGTTACAGTTCGTGTTCGAGATTGATGTACACCCGAGTATTTTTGAACAGTACAGTAGAACGTCATACATATGAACATACAAGCAATGGTTATACAAATCGAAAATAAATATTATAAATAAATAGAGACACGTTAAGTTCAATAACACTATGCAACAAATTGAACATATTTTTGGCAACCAGAGATGTCGCAATACGTTTCGAATGTACGAAGTGAATACAAAAGTCTTTGTAAGAATTGATTTTTAAAATAGTTTTAGGTTTTTAGTACGAATTCAAAATTATATTGGGGCATCTCTGGATGAAAAATGTTGATGCTTAGTCTTTTTGGAAATTGCTCGCTTGCTTCAGTTATGAATGAAATGAAACGTGCCCCATTTCGTGCTGTCCCTCTGCGAGCAGTTAATCTGAATCCTCTGTATGCATATATGTACAATTTTTACACGAATGTGCACTTATGCGCTTTTGCAGACTCCTTAGGTTTAATACATTTGATTTGAAAGTTTTTATAAAACTTGCTTGTTTTTTGGTTGAGTTTTCCTTAGTGGACATTTTGGTTTCTTGCGTTTTACACTTAAAATAATACAAACTTGTTTGTTATCTATGCTCTTGATTATTTCGATACTTGAGCAGGACCTTAACTGTACCAACGAATTGATAATGCAAATCGATTGATAAATGCAAAATTAGCTATTTATGTATATGAGAATTGGTCTCGTTGAGTTCAGTTCTAATTCCATTCCAGATGCGGACGAGACATATTTTTATATGTATTGCAGGGACCCTTTCCTTAAATTATGAACTACTTACAACTGAACACGCCGATGCCAGAAATAAGAGTATACAGTGGTGATATTTAGGCCATGACTTCTCTTCTGGGGCTGAGGAGCTCGGGTAACTGTAGTATTCTGTGGTTTAGTCGCTAGACAAGAAATATATCCGATGTCTCGGACTTTGTGCACGCACTACCAGTTGGCGAGGCAGCCGATGCCAAAGAGTTGGCCCTGGTTGCAGCCAACGGTGAACGAAGGTCCTGGTTTAACGATGACTGATTATGCCCACCTTCATAGTAGTACGAGGAGTCTGAGATGTACGAGAGAGAATGCTTAGTTTTGGGCTCCCTGTTCCCCACCAAGATTTTCCCAGTGTTACTTACTTATTAAGCCGCCGCTGGTACCATAGCCATACGACCCATAGGCGCCACCATACTGTGTATAGGCTGGATTGTAGGCGTAGTCTGTACTGGGCACAACGGAGCTGCAGGCTGCAAGTGAATAAATCGATTAGCATCTTCATTACTTAGCTGTCGTCAGTTGGTAAGTAGAAAAGAAGAAATGCATAAAAACCATAGGCAAACAGAAACAGAAACGGTGCAAATGTAAGGAAACATATGAAAAATTTCAAATAGTACAAGCTACTGTAGAAGTCAACTGCAGTGATCTTTTCCATGCCTAGAATGGGCCCCATTCAGATTATGAAAATGATTTAATATGTTTTTCGAAATTAAACAGAAATTGGTAAACATAATTCACCTTAATTTGTTGATTTTAAACACAATTTTAAAAATAAAACAAAAAATAAAAATAGAAATCGGCTCCGCCGATGTTTAAATACCCTTGCAGTTTTTTAAAGACGCTCCCATTAATAACCAAAAAGTGTTTCTTACTCGAACTGCACAGAGAAAAAGAAATCAATCTAAAACCATGATTGAAAATCTCTACATTAAGAAGCTTTCACTCTAGAAAAATCAAGATTAAAAAATCCTACATTAAGATTTATATTCTCAAAATCAAGATTTATCATCTCTCACTTTGTTTTAATTTTTTACTAAAACTCTTTTAGTATGTTAAAAACAAAATACATTTTTATCTCTACATATATGAAAAAGTTTGTCCTCACTGACTGACTGACTGATTCACTGATTGGCAATCTACGATCTGTATGATATTTGGTTTTGGTAAGCTCAATGGGCCAACTAAACCGGAAAATAACACCAAACTTTGCACAAATCCATTTGCAAGGTCGGAAAATTAAATTCAGTTTGTAAGCTCTAGGGGCCGAATAGAAACAAACTTTGTAAAATCCAGTCAAGGTTGGATAACGGGAGGTTCAATGTCAAAGCTTATTTTTCCACCTCGGCGCGTAGTTTTAGAGCAAACCGTTCTATTTTAGACGAAAATTTGGAAAGATTGAATTAAAAATATTTTCCAATACTATACTGATGGTGGCGAAGCGAAGCCCGCCGGGTCATATGCTAGTGCATATATATGGGCAGGGGGCAGTTGCGTTTGTTCTTTTGTTTTAATATCATTGTAGTGTAGTGTAGTTTAACTTACTTCACTTAAAAAAAAAAAAACTACAAACTAAACAGTAATATCCTTGTATCCCAAGTATGTGAGAATGGGTCGTATTTATCTGAAATTCAAATCATCACTTCGAACATCATTACTGATTAAAACAAGCTACTTATTGCAGGAAAGATTGAAAGTAAAGTTAACATTTAGTTTGGGAGTTCTTTAACTTTGCATTGAGACATTGTTTCTTAAATAATTTTTCACTTGAAAATTCGGAAAAAAAACACTTTTCAAGTCAAATTAATGCATTATTTTTTAAACATCTAGGGGACGATTTGTCATCTCCTACATAGCACTATTTGTCACATAAACTTACAAATAACAGAGTAAATTGTTCGATTATCTGACACATAGCACCTGTCTAGAAGAAGTTATATCGGCCCAAAGTGAAGAATCTGCAATCATAATATTTTTATTTATGAATCACATTTTTGTGCTATCAGATCTTGTTCCGGTCTACCCGTTCAAAATACGATTTTGCATCAAATTCGGAGTCATCTCTTGTATTTGTAGGCCTATTTATGTTTACCGACAAATGCAGATGGAGATAGCATATAAACAGACGAACGCTCAGACGGATATGGATATGTCGACTCAGCTAAATCTTAATATGCTCTCTGCAAGGTTATTGCAGTTCTCAGAAAACAGAAACACTTTCGAACAGCTTATGAGCATAAAGGCGAAGGCAAAGTGTTTCAATCCATAGAAAATATTGGGACGAAATTAATTTTTTTTTATCGTTTTGAGTACTAGGCCTGAGCCAATAAAAAGACGTACAATCTGCGGGACAGCTCATTTTAAGCTGGTTTAAAAAACATAACCATCTGGTTCTCAGCCTCCCAGTGGTCGGCACCGTATTTTCTTTCGTTCCGAATTCCAAATTGCAAAGAAACAAAAAGCGAAGACTCGGTCCAAGGTGCGCGCGGTTGCCAATCACCAATAAATGTGCAATAGATAGGAGGTGCTTTTTTGGCTCGTCCTCGTGTGGAGGGATGGCTTGTGCAACTTGCCTGCAGAGTAGTGACTAAAACTGGGCAGCATTGTGGGTGTGGCATAAATGCTTGACCCCGCGCCGGCGCTGTTGCTCGCCTCCACATTCGAACGTCCGTCAGCTGTGCTGGCGCTGACCGCAGAGCTGCTCCCGCTGGGCTGCAGGAGTATTAGGGATGAGGTATTTGTGTTCTGATGATGCTGCTGCTGCTGCTGCTGGTGCTGCTCGGCTGTTAAATGGTGCATGTGTGCCATAGGTAAATGGTCCAACTCGCCGCTGCCGTTAAGCTTGCTCTTGCAGTTGGCAATTTCATCTCTGACTGGCTCATCGCCAACTGCGACTGACTCCTTTAGATGCACTCGGCTGCCATTGCTATCCGTTTCGTGTTGGGCACCGGGCGAGTCTGAGGCGAGAGCAGGCGCTTGTCCCGCCGTTGAGCTGGAGCCATTGTCCAAGCTCGTTATTGTGGGGTAACCGCCGCTTTCAAAGGCAATTGCTAATATGTGACGGTAACCATATGGATAATGTGGTTTTAATAGCAAATAAATATTATCGAGCTATTCTACAAGATGCAATGTGTCTACCCCTGATCGAGTCTTTCGGGACTAAGACTACCTAACGCTAAAAGTAACTGCTCGGCAATTGGGGGATTCTCTTACCTGTGTAGAAGGGTGTGATTGTCTGCTCCTGTGGGGCATTTGCACTAAATTTCATGTCTTGCATGCTCATAGGTACTAGCGGAGTCAGCGAACTGCTACTGCCCACTGCGATCGGGTTTGAAAAATGAAAATGCAAGAACAAACACAAATGCGTAAATAAAACAAAACAAAAAAATTAAACAAATAATTTCCACACAATGCAACGATTCAGCGATCAAATTTCAAACAGGAAAATGCAAAAAACAAACACTTGTGCGTCAATTAAAAAATAAAAACAATCCAAGAACAAATAAAAAATCAATGACAAGGGGAGGGGGAGGAGGCAATTTACTCACCGATTGAGGGACCGATTGTCGGTGTATAGGCCAGGCTGGCTTGACCCTGCGAAATTGTGGCAATGCTATCGTACAGCATGGACGAATCGTTGGCAGCTGGTGGCCCGGTTGCCCCTGATATGGTGCTGCTCGGAAATCCATTCGTGGGCTCATAGTATGCTGGCGCACCATTGCCATTGGTGGCCGTCAAGCTGCCCAGTTCGGAAAGCAGTTTGTGCTCGTCCTTGATGCACCATTTCCCCGACCAAATCTAAAATGGAAACCAATCGAAGTTAATAATAAAACACTGAAACCGAAAATCTTAAAAGAACGACTATGAGTTATGGTTTTGAACAGAGGTGGCTAAAACTATGATACTACTGATAGCTACAGCTGAGTTAGTTAAAACAGTTAGTTTTGTCTAGGTTGCAAATTCGATAAGTAATGATGAGTAGAATTAAAATTGGTATATAATTTCCTATTGACATAAACGTCACTATATTAGTCACGCGGGAATCATGCGTGATTTCTGACCGCAGGCCATCTTAATTGCATCGCTCCTCTCATAATTGGTCTTTGCCTCCTTACACAAATATCTATTGGAAAGAAGGGAGGGGGAAACTGAGAGCGGTGCAGTCCAATTAGCTTCTGCCGTCAAGCAAAGTCCAGTTGGGAAATTACCAGTTAGCTTTTGCCCTCTCGCTCTCTTCTTCTCGTAAACTCTCGCTGCGGTGTTGTTGCTGTCATTACTTTGAATTTTCTTTTACGTATAGCTCTAATATCGTTCATCTGATCGGAAAACGATGTATGGCGGGTCGATAATTAATGAGAAGTAGAATATAAGTCTAGAATGTTCGATTTATCTATCTTAAAAATTGTGGGAGTTATTAAGTTTTTTTTTAATTTGCGGGGGAGGAAGGAGGCGTGGCACAAATTAAAAATAAACTTGATCTGCCTGCGAGTATAAGAATTATTTGTTCCTTACACTTCAAACCTCTAGCTTTTACCATCTCTGAGATATCTTCGTTCATACGGACAGACATACGGACAGACAACGGACAAACGGACATGGCTATATGGACTCGGCTGTTGATGCTGATCAATAATATATATAGTTTATTGGGTCGGAGATGCTTCCTTCAGACTGCTACATACATTTGCACAAACCCAATATTTTTTGTGTACCTTCGGTACGCCGATGGGTAGGTTGACTCTGTTATTGATGCTGATCAAGAATACATATAAATAAAAGGGTCGGAGAGGCTTCCTTCTATGCGTTACAAGCATCTGCTCAATTTTATTATACCATCTGCAGGGGTATACAAATGGGATACAGGATATATAGACAATTCCAACTCTTCAATCAAATCGCAAATGTGAAACATCATCGCTCAGCTGACAGTTGCTGCTTGAGCGAGTGGTTTGCTTTTTGCTTGTGGATGACATTAGAGCTTTGAGTCAATATTTATAGCTCGAGAATGCACCGACCGATTGTTTTCACCTTCGCAATTTTGATAACGACGAGAGGAATCAAAAATGTTATTATCATTATTATTTTAAAATTTAATGTGATGGCTGAGAAATGCGGGCTGCAGATCCAGTATTTTCAACATAATAATATTATTATTAGATAACTGCGTAGTTTAAAAAAGTGGCATAATAGTCATTTTAACAATTTTTGTAAATTTTAGGATCAGGATTTAGTTCTATTAGGGCAGTTCGTTTCGATTGTTTGCGCACGGGAAATTTTATTCAGCTTACGAGATATTGCCCAGGGAGGATCAAGTTTCAGTCAAAATATGCATCTTGCAATAAAATCTAAGTCCGAGGTAAATAAGACGAACCCCCATGAGTTTTGGCTAATTTTGTTAAGTGTTTGCAGAAGCCGAAGACAAAATTGTGTGCACATTTGATGTCCTCGATAATGTTGCACTGTGTTATGGTGAAGCTACACATCATTCTTGGCAGCTGAGCCAAAGTTTATCCCGATGAGGCGCAAGTAACAAGAGAAAACCGGAGAAGTCTTTCCGCAACAATATCAGCTGAGGCTGAAGGTCCATCTAAGACTTAAAAATTATTTCCATTTAACTTGGACGATTTAACACATTGTGATTTTATTTAGTTTTATTTAGTTCTGCAAAAGTATGTAACAGACAGAAGGAATCATTTGCGACCCTATAAATAATATATATTCCTGATCAGCATCAAAAGCCGAGTCAATATAGCCATGCCCGTCTGTCCGTCTGTCAGTAGAACGTAACGATCTGAGAAACTATAAGAATGTAAGTAGGTGAATACATAAGCAGATCAAGTTTTTTTCAGATTTAAAAAATTCCGTTCTGATTTTTTTTGGCAGATAGCTGCCGACAGTCCACATACGAATTAATGGTTTTATTCCGTGGGAGCAGCTCCAAGTGGACGACACCTTTACACCTTTGAAGTGTATAAATTATAATTCGGGAAAACGAAAAGTAAAAGTAAAAGTATGCTATGAACCACTAAGCCGGAACAGTCTTAATTCTTGAGCGATTTGCATAGCTCACTGAAACTTCAGCAAGGTTAAAGAAAGCATTGCCATTTCGTTTTTACGTTAAGCTTTACGGCATGCGTAAACTTATGACTTTATTGTCATCCGCCTCCAATGGTCGGTCAGAGAGCTGTGCGTCTTAAATTTCCAAGTCTGCAGAACGGAATTTCGCAAACCAACGCTAACAAAGTGTCGTTCACTTCCTGCATCATTCCCGCATTCTTCGCGATTTTATATACTTGCAAAGTGTATATTAATTTTGCCCAGAAGTTTGTAACGCATAGAAGTATTCAGCTCCGACCCCATAAACTATATATATTCTTGATCAGGACGACGAGGTGAGTTCTGTCCGTCTGTCTGTTTGTTTCTACGCGAACTAGTCCCTCAGTTGTAAAGCTATCGAGCTGAAATTTTTCACTTCTTGTTTTTACTGCACGCAACTAATATGTCGGAACCGGCCGGATCGGATCACTATATCATATAGCTGACAAAGGAACGATCTGTCAGAAAAATGGTTCTAGTTCGAAAAACTTTTTTGTGCTCGTTACTGCTTTCAACTTTTTTATCGATAGCTTTACAGCTGCATCCACAGAAGTTTAATAATAAGCCCCGCGTCATCTTCGTTGCAAAATATCTATCTTTCCTGATTTTAGAAATAAAATTTTCTCTGATGACAATTGACAGATTTTGAGCAGATTAAACAAATTTTCACCCTGTATACTTACATTCGGATAAATTTGATCACTGCCATATCCCAGACGCTGTCGTTTCGCCTCATCCTCGGAATGCGTGTTGGTGTCCCGGTTTTCATCTGAAAGAAGTTAAAAATGAGGCATTATGGGACAGCTTGAATTGTCTCTATTTCGACCATTTTGGCTCTCGTTGTAATGCTAATTCAATTAATGCGGCGGCTGTTGCCACATTTGCCTTTTGGAGTTTTGTTTCTGGTCGGTTTGCGGGAAGTGCCACGTGCCGTTTAAGTGCGTTTATAAGTTGAGAGTGTGGAGTCCCAATGCGTTACAAATGCAAATAGATGTATGTGTCACCCACATCAACCAACCCCCGCGTCTCGCAGCGATTGTCGCGATTCGCTGGGACGCAAAGGTGATGACTTTTGGAAATACTCGGATTATTATAATGGAATTAACTTGGTGAGTCGACACACACACGAGCCAAACTGTTGTAACGAGCAAACAAACAAACAAAAAAAAGGGGTGCACGAGTATATGTTGCCTGGAAATGGTAAGAAAATAATCAGTTGGAGCATAAATGGAGCCATCTTAGTAGGCCGGTTGATGGACTGAGTCCTGAAATCAGGCGACGCCTCGATTAATGAACACACTAAACTTGTAATCGTCCGCCTTAAGGGTGGAGCGCAACGTTCACGCCCACTTTCCATCCCCCGGACAGGCTTTCGGGAAAGCGTTCAGCTTACACGACCTCGGCCGTTGTCAATCGGCTTGATTTGAACAAATTTGCCACAAATGCCAGCCTAACTGCTACACATCCAGTATTCACTTTGTACCCAAAAGGCATCCCAAAGGGAATCGATAAGCAATCTTGAGAAAATGGCACAGTAGTTGCAACAATGGAATGGCCATGCCACATGGTGTGGGCTGATTCGGGATCGGGGTTATTGCTTTTTTATTACACCCCTATCAGTAGCATGTCATCTGGCCTAGGCATCTGGAATTGTTTTGACCAAGACACGGAGATGGGTGGCTGTTGCTCCGCTGTCAACGAAACACGATTATTATCCGATGAATTACAATCTAAGCACTTGCTGCTATCTCGTAGGGTGCGATTGCAAGTGCCATTAGCGGGCGCTTATTGAAATGGACAAGTGCGTATTTTTGAACAGCACGGCCTCACCCTCACGCCCACCACCACCCGGAGATGAAATGCGGCACGCCCCGCACAGATCCGATTACACATCTACAACCTGTCGCTGCCAATTAAGATTTTATCATCTTTGCCACCAAATCCTGGGGTTTGATTGCCCAAACACATTGCGCACGTTGGCGCGATGGCTGCGGTTGGATGATGACCGTAATATGGCCACAAGAGTGTTGGCTTTCCGCCGTATGCAAATCAAGGTTTTTATTAACGGGGATGATTGTCTCAGCGTCAATTAATCTTGATAGAAATCCGGGCTTTGGGCACGAAAACAGACGAAAAATGTCAAATTTCAAGAATCTAAAGGGAATATTTAATGCAGCACGAAGCAGGAAATCGATGGAGCCACTTTATTTGAATTTCTTTTGGAAATGAATTTATTGATATATACTAATTTGAAATGTACGGATTAAATTGCGATATTTATTTATATTCAGTTTTCATTTAAAATGGGTTAAAAAGATATCATGAAGTTGGGCAAATGTATTAAACAGACAAAAGGAAATATTTGCTTCCCTTTAAAGTATATGTGTATATATTCTTGACGAGCATCAACAGCCGATTGGCCACGTCCGTCTGTTTGAATGCGTCGATCTCGAAAACTATAGGAGATAGAGCCAAGTGCTTTGGTACGTAAGTAGATCAATACAATTCGCATATCGAGCTTGTTTCAGGTTCAAAAAAAAAAACCGTCAACAATTTGTTTGTTGTCTTCCGATATATTTTCGTTGCACCTCGGCAGACGTCTTTAGGACAAAATGTTTTCTGTGGCTTTACTCAAACTGTCTTCGAGGCCGCTTACATCTGTTTAAAAGTTAGAAAGATCGGCGAAATGGAAACCGGAATAATTTTACTTTTCGAGCCACAAAGTGCAAAATTAAAACAGGAGTCGTTTAATGATTTGTAAATGAAATTGAAAAAATATCAACATAATAATTCAGCGGAAAAATGAAGAGTCGTATTTTCCGGAAGATTGGTATGTAGTCATTGTTGAATTTTTATATAGATCTTTAATAGTGAGTTTTAACTTAATCGGATGATAAACAAAAAAGATTCCTTCCACTTTTCAGAAAAATATCTCTAAGGTCAGTCAGTCACTCAGGTTAAACCCAGGGACCGAAAATAACAGTTATGGAAGTGAAAAAAATTACTACGAAATATGGATCCCCTGATAAAATGGAGTACATGAATCTTCATAATTTTGAATGGCGAGTCCTTAAATGGGATAAATTTTTATTTGCAATTTTTATCACAGAAAATTTTGAAATTGTTATATTATAATTTTTAAATAAAAATTTTGTTTTAACAGTTAAATGGTAATTTGTAAATATAAATTTTTGAATAACAGTTAAAACTAATTTTTATTATAAAAATTTAAATTAATTTCTATTTTGTAATTTTTATAATAAAAATTAATTTTTAATTGTTATGAAAATTTTTGTATAATAAAATTTTTATAAAAATTACTAATCTAGTAGGTTTAAGTAAATCTTGTATACTTCTATCAAAGATATTCTATAATTTACAAACGTCTACTAGATAAGTAATTTTTATAAAAATTTGTATAATAAAAATTTTTCATAACAATTAAAAAAGTAATCTTTATTATAAAAATTACAAAATAAAAATTAATTTAAATTTTTATAATAAAAATTATTTTTTAACAGTTATTCAAAAATTTTTATATAAAAATTAACATTTAACTGTTAAAACAAAATTTTTATTTTAAAATCATAGAATAACGATTATTTTTAAATTTTTATGTAAAAATTAGAAAATAATTGTTATTTCAAAATTTTTATCCAAAAAGTTATAACAGTTACAATATTAGATATTGAAAATCTTACCAGTTGAAATATATTTGTGTATTTGTAATAATCCAAAATGAGTAACATATAATTAAAACAAATCTGAAACAACATAGGTATCTCCCTTTCGGTATGGTTCCGGTCTTTTCGGTTCCAATTGTTCTCATAAAATATTTCATAACGGTCCTGAATGTAGCTGAAATCGTTCCTTATGTATTTTTGCGTGCTGAATTTAAATCGGTTATTCGTTTTCCTCAACAGATATTTGTCATTTGTATGTTAACATTTTTAAGTCCTGTGGTCACATCGATTCATTTATTCACACCCAGGTCATTTTCATTAAACTTCGATAAATAACGAATTAGAAATGCTGAACTTGAAGTATGATTTTTGTTTTGAATATCGATTTTTCCAATTATCTGTGAGACCGGTGGCTACATTTAGTGCCTAACTGTCTATTCAAATGAGATCATTTTTGACAAGGACTTTGAAAAACCAAACACAATGTTTAAAAATCATAATTGGTCGTCTTGAGCTTTACTTTCAAAATTAATAAAAAAACTTTATTTAACAATTTTAATTGTTTAAAGGCCTTTTAAGGCCTGTACTCAGATGAGATAAAAATGTAGATTTTTACAATACTTCATATAAATAGAAACACTTTCAAGCAGCTTTGAAAGCTGAATACTACTGATTAGCTTCCTTATTTATATGAAATATTGTGAAAAACTAAATTGTTATCTCATCTGAGTTCAGGCCTTAAAAGGAAAGCTGAATAGCTTCAGTTTCTAATAAAATCAAGAATGAATCAATTTTGAAATCACTGATGAATATTAGAGCAATTCATCACTATATATATTTACTGGTAAAACTGAAGGGTTTGTTTAAATTTTTGTTGGCCTCAGCAAAGGGTCATGGTACATACTAAATATAGAAGAGACTTACCATGAGCTTCCATCCGCTTGCGCTTGCAATTCGGATCTGTTGTGTTATTATTATTGGCGCTGTTGTTGTTGTTGTTGTTGTTGTGTGGGTGGTGGCCATGCTGTATACCTAGAATGCCATTTATGCTATATCCGGTCGTGCGCTGTTCAGCGCCCGCGCCGCTGGCATTGCCATTGCTATTATTGCTGTGATGGCCAATGGGATCCTGCCCGGAGGAGTCGGAGGTAGTTGTCGCTGGCATTGGTACGTGCGCAATCACCGAGCTGGATGCCACTGGAGCTGCAGCTGCGGCTGTGGTGCCGGCAGAATTGTTGCTGCTTGTGGCACCACTGGGAACTTGCGGATCGCTAGGCGCACCCGAACTACTGTCGAGACTCTCTGTGGCATTATTTCCCCCGCTGAGATTCTGCTGCATATGATGCTGCTGGTGATGATGGACATGCTTGGCCTTCTCAGCTGCCTTATTTCGCACGATTCTACAGAAAAATAAATGGAATGATGTGGATGAGGTATTTAGTAAATGGGACAGATTATTCGAGTTTCGCTAAGCTAAAACAGGAATTTATCCCGAAAGGTAAGATTTCGGAGGCTATGGCGAAATCTGTAAGCTACTGACCAAAAATGTGTTTATCAATCGGGGGCCCATATCAATTAAATAGAACCTGTATCGACCAGAAGCCAGATTGGCTGTTGCCTAGTGTAATCAGTTATTTACAAACCTTGGCTGGTGCAGAGTATATTATTGTCGGTTATCACCGACTTTCTTACTTGTTGATGTTGGAGAATCGAACTTGAAGACAATCCAAGTGAGCTTACAATTTTTTTAGTCACTGCGATGCCATCGCATCAGTTCTCCTTGTAACGGTCCACTTCTTGGCTAGACATACTCCTGGCCGGGGGCAGCCCCAGCAACTGTCAATTCGTATTTCGATTACACATGCCTCAGTCCATCTATGTCAGTCTGTGTAATAGAACCAGTTGACCAGAACGCAAATCAAATTCAGGCAGAGGTCGAGCCCTATAAATCATTTGTCCTCGACCCTGTCCGGTTTCCGTAGGTTCATCAAAAGAAGACACATACAGTTGGCATTGTGTTTTCTGAGCTGAAAAGGGTTCGTAATGTCGCAAATTTACAAACTCCGACTGAGACTTAGATAACCCGGAAAGCCGTCTCGCACCTCGAAAGACGACCACACCACCACCAAGATGTTGTAACAGAGTCATCAAATTAAGTTTTATTGATGTCCTCGTAATCGCATTAGGTGAGAAAAACACACAATCGCGGCAACCTAATTTCAGCCGCGGTGCCACCTGGTTACCTGCTCTGCCTGTCTGTCTGTCTCACCCCATTTGTGTGGCGCATCTCGATGCGTGCGTGTAGCCGGAGGATGAGCACGTTAGACAGGTTGCTGGTTGCTGGGGAAGCACTTTTGAGGGTTGCACTGGCAAAGCCCTAAGCCAGCGGCCAATTCAGCCGGAATCAAATCAAATTATGCCAAAAAGAACACTCACATCAGATTGAGATTTTCAATTCCTGCAGCGCGTAAACCAGCAAAGGGCAGATGGGTAGTTGGCCACTGCACACAATTGAGACATATGTTTGGGATGCGAGCAGCGTACAACTCGTTGCTGTTGCTTTCATTTTTTGATTTGTTTACATATTTGGCTTGATTCGACCATAAGCATTGGCAGGCTGAGAGCCGGACAGGAACAGGAACAGGAGCAGCGCAGCCCCTGCTCCTGGCATAGGTTGAGTGCTATGAAAGTCACTTTATTAAGTGTCCGTCCCCGGGGACGGGAACGGGCACGGGCAGGGGGCACATTTCGATTCGATTGAGTCCGCACCCTAATCATCGCTCAAGTGCCATCGCATCACACATTGTCGCATTATGAGAAGTTGTTACTGCTGATTATCCCCCGAATTACCCAACCCAGCGCCTCTGCCATATCATCGGTCACATGTCAGACTGGCAGCTCTGCACAGTGGGTTAGAAATTCCATTTTTTGGTCCAAAACTCTCACAATTTTACGCCAGTCCAAACCAGAGATTCCGATCTAAATGTCGGCAATGTGTTAGCCGAAAATGTCAAATCCAAAGATGGAAAAAATGGGATTTTATCATCTATGTTGGGTTTCTCTTCTTAATTATTCGAAAATTAAACAAATTTGTATATAATAATTTGTTTACCCCCCAAATCGCCAAATCCTTGATCCAAAATTGCCGTTAATTTGTATTTTTAGCAGCTCTTGTGTCAAAACTGCCGAAACTCATCTACGACACATTCTAAAAATCAAGGTTAGACTGTTCGGGATGGCTTTTTTTGTTCCAAATAAAATTTTAAAAACTAATTTGAAAAAAATTCAATAAAATAACTCACTTATATTTGCTTCAGGACGAGGAAAAGGGCTCAATTCTTGCTTTTTCGATGTCCGGGTTGAATGTGATCCAATTCAATAGTTTGGATCGCTTGACTTGCAGTTGACCAGCTCAAGGATGACCAGTACTGACTACATGCGGGTACTAGAGAATGGTCTGCTAGCATTTTAAGGTGAAAATAGGGAAGAGTCCTATGTTTTAATGCAGGATAACGTCCGAATTCGCAGAAGTCGACAAACAAAGGCGTTTCTACAGCACTACTCTGTCAATATAATGATCTGTGCGGCTTGCTCGCCGGATCTTATCCCGATTGAAAATACTTGTGACATACTGGCACGGCGTATCTATCGAATTTTTTAAGACCTAAGTTTTTCAGGTTGGCAGCACTGGTTGATAATGGCGTCCAAACGTCAACTGTCAAAGTGAAAAGTTTTCAGTATACTCTGCCATTGCATCATGAAAAGACTTACAAACGAGCAACGATTGCAAATTGTTGAAATTTATTATCAAAATTCGTGCTCTATGAAAAGTGAAATGTCAATTCGTCGCCGTTCTCTGCCATTGGGTGTGTGTGCCACTCAACCACATGCAAAATTTTACTTGTCGATTTGGGTTTGAAAGCCTATAAAATTCAACATCTGCAAGAATTCAAGCCGATTGACCTACAACAACGTCTAATTTTTAATGAATGAGCCCCATGAAAATCCTCTGTTTTATCGAAAAATTGTGACCATTTAAAACGGAGCCGCGGACAACATTTACATGAAGTTATCTTTAAAACGTAAATGGCAAAGGCCAATTTATGAATTTATGATGCAAATTGAGTGTTTAATTCGATTTTTAAAAGAACTACGCTTAAAAAATCACCCTTTATAAGGAAAACACCAAGAACGAGAGCACTAACGCTCTTAAAAACCAAATTTTGCGGGAATGGACATAGAATTGTTGGTTAAGCTGGCGGATTTCATGAAACAAACGAATTTTTGATGTTGGCTGATGCTAAGGATCCACTGTAATCATTTTTATAACATTATTTTAATAGTTACAGTCATTACCTACAGACAACATTTCTTGTTGAGTACTAAAACAAAAAATAATAAGTTTGATGACGTCGAAAATATCAATTTCTGGTACATGGTTAAAAAAAAAAACAAAATCTTTAAGATTTTGAGTACATGTTTTGTTGCCAAAATTATAAATATATTTTTTCAGCTTCAGCAAAACCAAGTGCCTTATTATTTTGATAGGGACCTTATTTTGAATGAAGTTCCAACCTGTGTTTTTGTAAGAATGCTTCACATTTAAAACTATGCTGAAATTAAAAAACTGTTCTGTGAATGTGGACGAAAATTGGCTTAAAAAGCCGCATGTGTTTTAATAAATATGCCATTGGCCCAGTGTGCGCCGAAGCGGGAGCGGTAGCTTTGCATACGCATTTCATAATACGGAGCGAATTGATTCTGAATGGGAGCACGTGTCGCGTGCGGTTGGCAATTGCAAATCCTCAGTTTTCAGCCGGGGCTTGGCGAACAAGTGCGGCACGTTTTCGGGAATTTACGAATTTTACCTCGAACCCCCCAAACTCCGCCGGCTCCCCGGCAAAAAGGGATCTCAATTATTGTAGTAATGCGCAGCTAATTTATAGCGGCCGCTTGCCGAGCAGCAGGCCTCTCCTGGCCAACAGCTGCCTAACGCGAAAATGAATTATGGTCAAAAGGGAAGTGCGTACATAAAACAGCGCTGTGGGACAGCGACAACAGCGCCAGCCGCGTGGCCGGGACCCGTGATGATGATGATGATGCTGATGGTGGCCAGACCAACATGATGATGCTGATGGTGGTCATAAAGCCGCACCGGATGCTGGAGAGGAAACTGGCTTTTGTGGTGGTCGTGTGTCAAGCATTGTGCCGCAATTATAAACGCTAAAAACTACTTAGATATTTTTATTAGCTCAGTGCTCCGTGGAGAGGGAGCCGGAGCCACACTGCGCCCAAGGTCTCAAGGAAACGGATACGGAAGCCAGCTGCATGACAGCAAACAAACATGACAACACTAACGTATGGCGGACGTGCGCATGTCCGTGGTACGGCCTGACTCATGATGTTTCTTGCATATTCAATATTCTTTTATTCTTACCGGTTTATCGAGGATACGCTGGGTACATTATCTTGCGAGCAGATACCCTCCGCCAGCAGCCGATCGCGTATCTCCCATGCGAACATTGTAGGATTCTCTCGCTTATAGTTGGCGATCGCATCAACCACCGGTGGGGTGGCCACTTTTGGCTTGGAGCCGCCAATAACGCCGGCCTTAAAGCTACCAGTCTCGTAATATCTGAAAACGGGAATTATTAGAATTAGAAAAATGGAGAGACGGGAAATGCATAGGTGTAACTAGTGTCGCTTGGTATTATTATTTTTTACAAGCTATGTTTGTTGATCATTTTTTGTGTCCCAAAATTAAGAAATTTTGTTACATTACGATAAGAGTTTATAATCAAGATGAAGCCGGTAGCGAACCGCTTCCTCAAACTGAAACCCGTTTTACAATTCGAAATTCATGGCAAATTTGGAAAAGATTTAAACAGCTTTGAAGCTTTGAACTGGGAAAATATCGGCTAAACCAACCTGCTTTGAATGCTTTAAACTCTTGAGAACTATTTATTTAACTCGTGAACTGGTCCAAATCACCCACCAACCTTACTTAAATATCTGACTATAATGTATAACTCCATGTCAAATTTTAAATTCATGCTTTAATAATATAAGAGATATGGCTAAACCACATTTGAGCCAGTTCAGCGAGTTCGGAACCAGTCCTGAACCAGTGAAATATTTGTCTCCATAAGACTATCCTACACACCAAATTAAAAGTTCATAGACTTAATAATTTTTAAGATATGGCTCTGAACCCCCTTTTGAAACTGTTTAATCCACTTTCGATCAGGTTCACTGAATTGGGACATAGGCATGCCATGACTCTTTCCTGGCCGACATGAACATGCAGTGAAATTTGGATTAAGATCAGGTCAGTGGTGAATACGCATATAAGAAACAACAAATACCCAGTACACTTGATTTTGTCTGATTTACACGCATAATTAAAGCAAATTTACTTTTAAGGGCAGTTATTATGATAAATTTTGTGTGTTCAAACGAGGTAATAAGGAATATGTCAAAAAGTCAAAACCAACAAGGCACCAGGAGAAGATAGAGTGCCGTACGAGTTTTACGCAAACGCTCTGGACGAACTGTTAAATATTGCTTTCTAAAATATTAACTGAGAATTTTAACAGAAATACATCTGGTCGATTCCTTTATAAAAACCATTATTTTTCCCATACGCAAAAAAAGGGACCCGAACGTAGTTGGAAACTACAGGGACATTTCGTTTATGAATTGTGGAGCAAAAATAATATTGGGAGTGATCATCGATCAATTTACAGAATGGGTGACAAAATATGAAGGGGACCTACAGCTTAATGCCGAATTCAAACAGCAAAGTTTTTGAGAAGCTTTTTCATGGCTACATACTTCACAACTGGCGATAACACAACTAAAGGTAAAGGTGGACTTTTATGTATAAAAGTTTTTTAAGAAAAACTTTTTATTTAGATGTTCCGAGGCGGGATCGAACCCTCGAACCTCTCGCACAGTAGGGGTGGCAACTCTTTCGACTATCGTTCATCTGGTTGAAAAACGATGTATAAGGGCTCGATAAGTAATGATAAGTAGAATAACCCTTGTACATAACTCGTAAAATTATAAAATTTGTATATAATTTCCTATTAACATAAACGTATCTATATTAGTCACGCGGGAATCACGCGTGATTTCTGACCGCAGGCCATCTCAATTACATCGCTCGTCTCATACTTGGTCTTTGCCACCTTACACAAATATCTATTGGAAAGAAGGGAGGGGGGAAACTGAGAGCGGCGCAGTCCAGTTAGCTAATGCCGTCAAGCCAATTCCAATTGGGAAATTACCAGTAAGCTGTTGCCCTCTCGCTCTCTCTTTCTCGTAAGTTCTACCATTGGCTGCGGTGTTGTTGTCGTTGCATTAAATTTTCTTTTACATATAGCTCCACTATTGTTCATCTGATCGGAAAACGATGTATGGGGGCTTGATAAGAAATGATGAGTAGAATATATGTCTAGAAGGTTAGAACCTAACTCCAAAATTGTGGAAGATATTACGTTTTTTTCAATTTGCGGGGGAGGCAGGGGGCGTGGCAAAAATCAAAACTAAACTTGATCTGCCTGCAAGTATAATAAATATATGTTCCATACACCTCAAACCTCTATCTCTTACCATCTCTGAGATCTCTTCGTTCATACGGACAGACGGACAGACAGACGGACAGACGGACATGGCTATATCGACTCGGCTGTTGATGCTGATCAAGAATATATATACTTTATGGGGTTGGAGATGCTTCCTTCTGGCTGTTACATACATTTGCACAAACCCAATATACTCTGTGTACCTTCGGTACAGAGTATAAAAATACTACTACTACTATATATATAAAAACATACTTTATGGGGTCGGATACGATTCCTTCTATGTGTTACAAACATCGAGACAATTTTAATATACCTTCTGCAAGGGTATAAAAAGTGTTCTTAAGGGCCAGTATGATGTATATTTTATGAGTTAAAGAACGCTATCATTAAAAACTGTTGATTTATATGAATTTAGCAATACAACATTGTGGCAACTCCTTTTCTAATGTAATGAAGTCATATATATGATTATCGATACTGCGCTCGATACTTATGTGCATGTGTATATAAATGACTCTCATACTCATTGTCTAATCTTTAAACGAACCAGCTCTGGTTCAGTTATTTCCACTACGATTCTCGAAATCTCCTAAAAAAACAAAAAGTTTTTCTTACTAAGACCTATTTTCTGAACAATCGATCCTATGGTAGCAATAATATATAGTCGTCCGATTGTGATCTATTTACTTTACAGGGTGGCAAATGTTTCTTCATGATACCCTTTTTACCCATTTTAATGGGTACTGTGTATAAAAACACACATACAAACCTGGGCTGCAAGCCCCTGCAATTTCGACAGGGGCTCGGTTCACCGCTACAGCACGGCGTCCACTGGAATATTGTGAGAGGAAAAATTATAACCAACAAAAGTATTTGCCTATGCTTCGAGCGTAACAAGATTCGGCTTGGCGTCGCTCGATCCACTTGAACGTATTAAGTCTAACAACAGAAATTTTAAAATTAAGTAAAACATTTGTTTGTTCTTTGTTAGAGTGGAAGAATACATATAGAATATTAGCTGATCTAATGGTAAAGCATTCTGATTAATCTGAAAACTCCAACCTTCCTCATGTGTTGCAGGAGGAACTAGCTGGCGGTCAATCCCTTCCACGGCGCATCGTGGTCGGCTACCTTGATTAATGTGTGCATTTCCAAACGGAACCAGCAATTTTACCATTTTCAATTAAAAACAATTTAAATGTCAACCATCGTTTAGGTCGATCCGAATGTATCCCATTACGAGCTCCTGCTGCAGGCAACACCCAAGCTTGCTCTGGTCCTCTGCAACCGCAAAGATTTATTGTCCTATTTATACAGCACGATGTAGAATGTGAACACCCACCCATGTGCAATATGCGATGGGTACTCATTCACAAATGGACATACATATGTACGATGTACGCGTACATATGAAGGTTCTGCCTTGTATTTTGTTTTAAATGTTATGTCGAATGGCAAGTGCTTAATTTGACCAATAGGAAAATATTTGCCGAATCTTAATGCTGTTCTAGTCTACACTCAAAATATTTTGTTTCTTAATATTTGGGACTCGCCCTCTTAACATATCGAAATGTATGTGTTCGAAGACATTTTTCCCGCAGGACCCAAATTACAATGCTTCCTCAGGCAGGTCAGGTGAGGTATTATAGAATCTTTGGGATCAAGATAAAGTTATAATTTATAATATTTATAGTTCATCTGATCGTGAAACGGTGTATAGTGTATCGATAAGCAATGATGATTCAATTTAAATTCTAGTCATATGACTAGAAGGTTCAAACAATCTATCTGTTAAATTGTGAGATAGAGAAAAAAAGAGATATGAGGTGTTCTTCACATTGCGGGAGCGGTAAGTGGAACATCGTTCATCTGCTCGGGAAACGATGTAAGGTGGATCGATAAATAAGTAGTTAAATAACACTAGTTTACAAAAAGAAACAAAAATAAAGACCCATTAAAGCTTTTATTTTTTTATGATGTACTTTGGAATGCTGAGCTTAAAAATGAAATTCAAAAATTTGTTATGGGTACGTTTTTGAGTTAGAATTTTTTTTAGTTTTTACGGTAGGTACCCTTACATATTTTCACATATCTCGAGAGAGAAACTTTAAATGTCGTCAAGCAAGGTATTAATCTAAAGGGTATGCAATTTTCAATAATCGAGTTGAAGATCATTTTCCAATCGGTTTAGTAGTTAAAATGCTATAAGCAAAAATATTTCGAAAAAATCGATTTTTTTCTCAAAAACGTGCAAATTTGTTTTTCTTAAAATCTGTAAAAGGCTGAAACTGATAAAAATAAATTGTTTTTTTCTTTTGTTCTTCGGAATAGCACTTCTACGAAGAAAATAAGGTATTGGTAAAGAATATCTATGGATAAATAAAGGAGCTGTGAGCAATTGAGTACAAGTACTAACAGTCATATTTCATTGTTTTATGTATTTATTTATCGAGCTGAAATTTTGCACAGAGTCTTCTTTTTACTGCACGCAACTAATATGTCGGAACCGGCCGGATCGGATGACTATATCATATAGCTGCCATAGGAACGATCGGTCAAAGAACTAGTTCTAGTTAAAAAAAACTTTTTTGTTTTCCATTGTAGCGTCACTAATCTTGGTATATGTTAGTTTTATAGGATTCTACATAATTCTGGAAAAATGTATTAAAATCGGATCACTATAGCATATAGCTGCCATAGGAACGATCGATCGAAAAATAAGTCTTTGTGAGAAAAACTTTTTTGATTTTTATCGTAGCGTCTCCAATCGTAGTATATATATGTTTCATATGTTTCCACACAATTTTGAAAAATTTTATAACGGTCGGTCAAAAAACTACTTCTAGTGAGAAAAACTTTTTTGTTTTTTATCGTAGCGTCCCCATTTTTGGTATATATTAGTTTTATATGCTTTTACATAAATTTGAAAAAAATGATCAAAATCGGATGACCATAGCATATAGCTTCCATAGGACCGATCGGTCGGAAAATGTGTTTTACTAAGAAAAGTTTTTTTTTATGGTATCAAATTTTAATTATCAATGATTTAAAATGATTTATATCTCCTTTTTTTTTTGTTGAGTGTACTTAGTCAATTCGATTGCATATGTACTTTTAGCTTAGACAATGTGGATAATTACCTTGATAGTATCTTGGACACACAGCCATGGCTCACGCGTAGCTGGCGTGATATGTCACAGGGACGAACACCATTGTGAGCCAGCTCCACAATACGCTGCCGAACCACATCGGGTAAAGGACGTCCGTTAACGAACACGCCTCCGAGTTGATTGACGCCGCCGTGACCTGCGTGAAAGCGAAACAATATTTCAGCACAATTAAAAGCAAATTATCGTACCACCCGCCCCCACATGAACACAAGTACTAAATGTTTATAACATCTTTCGAATGTCATATTCATCCAAGATCTGCCTTGGCGGCATTTTCCCAACTAAACACAAACAAAGACACCACTCTTGATCTCCATCTTCATCAAAAGTCCTAATGACGAACATGCCACCGAAAAGAAACACTTGTTTCCACATCATTTACGATTTGGCACTTGCGTCTTACATTTGCGGCATTCGAGATGGATGCACTAATTGCTTGGGGAACGGCTGACCGAGGAAGTGGCGACGTTGCAATTCTTCTCCACTCATATCAGTGATGCAAATTCACGATTTATTGTGCCAGAAAGTAATGCACCAAGCATAGAGACAGATGCATTAAAGTAACAACATACATTTCCTATAAATTATTAAACGCGAAGGCAAAGCTAACTTCGACTGTGCCGAAGTTTTAATACACTTGCAAAAGGTCAATCCAACTGATTTAACCTGTAGATATCAGATAATTATAAATTTACAATCATTAAGAATCAAAATCTGATCATAAAAAAACTTTTCTCAGCAAAAATCACATTTTCCGACCGATCGGTCCTATGGCATGCTATAGTGCTTTAGTAATCCGATTTTGATAAATTTTTATACACTTGAAAAGTGTATATTAATTTTTCCCAGAAGTTTGTAACGCATAGAAATATTCATTTCCGACCCCATAAACTATATATATTCTTGATCAGGACGACGAGCTGAGTTCATTTCCGCTTGTCCGTCCGTCCGTCTGTCTGTCCGTCTGTCCGTCTGTCTGTCCGTCCGTCTGTTTCTACGCGAACTAGTCTCTCAGTTTTAAAGCTATCGAGCTGAAATTTTGCACAGAGTCTTCTTATTACTGCACGCAACTAATATGTCGGAACCGGCCGGATCGGATGACTATATCATATAGCTGCCATAGGAACGATCGGTCAAAAAACTACTTCTAGTAAGAAAAACTTTTTTGTTTTTTATCGTAGCGTCCCCATTCTTGGTATATATTAGTTTTATATGCTTTCACATAATTTTGAAAAAAATTATCAAAATCGGATGACTATAGCATATAGCTTCCATAGGACCGATCGGTCGGAAAATGTGTTTTACTAGAAGAAAAGTTTTTTTTATGGTATCATATTTTTATTATCAATGATTTAAAAATTTTAAATATCTGATATCTATATCCTATATATATTTTTCCAGTTAAATCAGTTGGAGTAAAGTTTTTCAAGTGTATTAAAACTTCGGCACAGTCGAAGTTAGCTTTGCCTTCTCGTTTCAAAATTATGTGGAAGCATATAAAACTAATAAATACCAAGATTGGTGACGTAGCGTCATCCATCGTAGCGATGGAAAATCAAAAAGTTTTTTTCATTAAGACTTATTTTCCGACCGATCGTTCCTATGGCAGCTATAAGATATAGTCATCCGATCCGACCGGTTCCGACATATTTGTTGCCTGCAGTAAATAGAAGACTCTATTCAAAATTTCACCTCGATTGCTGATTGTTGAAATAGTTTTTTTTACCGACCATTTATATGGCATCTATGTATATGCTATAGTCAACCGATTTTAATAACTTTTTCCAGAATTGTGTGGAAGCAAATAAAACTAATATTTACCACGATTGAAGTCGCTCAAAATCTGATGACTATATTATATAGCTCCCATAGAAACGGTCGGTCAAAAAAACTATTTCTAGTGAGAAAAACTTTTTTGTTTTCTATCGTAGCGTCCCCAATCTTGGTATATATTAGTTTTATATGCTTTCACATAATTTTAAAAAAATTTATGACTATAGCATATAGCAGCCAAAGGACCAATCGGTCGGAAAATGTGTTTTACTAAGAAAAGTTTTTTTTATGGTATCAAATTTGTATTATCAATGATTTAAAATTTTTTAAATATTTGTTATCCTATATCCTATATATATTTTATCGGTTAAATCAGTTGGAGTAAAGTTTTTCAAGTGTATTAAAACTTCGGCACAGTCGAAGTTAGCTTTGCCTTCTCGTTTTTGTTATGCTAAAGTACAGTTACGTTATCTTATATCAAATTTATTAGAAATGTATCGAAAACGACTACAAGGATATATTTTTACCCAATAATGGTTATAACTAACTGTTATCAAAAATAACAACGTTATTTGATTATAGCTGTTACCAAAAAAAAAGTTAGTGAATATTTCGCCCATCCATACTTTGCAAGTGTATAAAAATAGAATATTTATGCATTTCCTTACAGAAGTTTTACGCACGCTTTAAAGTTTAAACTATTATAGCTAAGTGATTTTCCAGTTGTTATTGACTTAGAATAAAAGCCAAGCAAATAATATTAATGATATTCAATATTTATATCACCTCGTTTTGAACAATACACATTGAATTAATTCGATCCATCCCGACTGTAATATACTCTGTACCTGCCAAAGTTTTGTATTTAATTACCAAATTTGAAGTGTGTAAGTGCTGCCCATCACGGGTTCGGTCGGTGCTGCCGGCCTTGATCTGCGTTCAGACAATACAAGTCTACAGTGAAACAAAAGCGTAAGTTGAAGTCGGCCCTGCTCGACCGTTACTAAGGTAAAGGATGAACTAAAACTTCTTTTATTAAATCACAAAATGTTAATACTAACATCAAATGTTAGTCTTAACAGAAAACATAAACATCTTATGCTTACATAAACATTTTATGTTAACATTAACATCATATGTAAAGATTAACATGAAGTTGGCTAACTGAGCGCGCAATTTACAGAATTTAGATATACATATAAATGCAAAAGGGTAGCTTGATATCTGTAAAATTGTAAGAGTTATTCAACATTTTCTATCTCGGGGGCGTGCCAAAAATTTGAACCAAACATGATCAGACAATTCGAGTCTGCACTGATAAAATTATAGCTCTAGGTCTTATAGTTGCTGAGACTTAGGTGTTTATACAGACGGCCAGACGGACAGACAGACAGGTAGACGGACAGGGCTAGATCGACTCGTCTATTGATGCTGAACAAGAATATACATACTTTATGGGCTCGGAGATGCCTCCTTCTGCCTGTTACATTTATTTTCACGAACTTAGTAAACCCTTTTTACTCTACGAGTAACGGGCTTGAATATAAAATGGCATCAATTTTTAACAATTGCTTAACAATTTTAACTGAAAGCAACTTATGATGGTGCTTGCAAGGCTACCATCTTTTGGGTAGCTGTAGGATCAATGTCGGGGTTATATGGTGGAAGTGCCATCACTTCCCAATTAAGCTTCGATAATTTTTGACGAGTGACCAAAGATGTATGCTGTCGAGCGTTGTTATGAAGGAAAAAAACAATTCCAATTCGAAATAGCTGGCCGTGTTAATAACAAAAATAAAAAATTGAGGAGGGTCACTTCGGTTTACAGAAGTTATTATACCCTTGTAGATTTGTTATTGTTATTTTGATATTATTTCTTAAAATTTGTTTGGCGGAAATGTTTAAATTCACTTATAATCATTAATGAAAACTCTTGCAACAACTTTAAAAAATATGGAGATTGTTTACAGGAAGTATAACTACATATATGTATATACACCTTTCTGAATTAATCAATATGCACGGGATTGATATTCAATGTTTATTTGCTGATCTCTGGAGTTGTTGTGAGTGGTAATAAGAAGGCTTCTGCTCCGAACAGAGTTTATTTTATGTGCAAATTCGCGAGATTCCGTTCTTTTCTTAATAATTTAAAAGCAGCTTGGTAAATTTTTAGTTCAATCGATTCAGTGGATTAGGAATTATATTATCTAGACCATTGTTCTTGCGGTCGTATTCGGCTGGTTGCGACCTTCCTTCGGAAGTAAAATAGAAGCAACCGAATGTACGTCTTCCGTCCTATTCTAGCAAGGGGGCGCAGCAAGGGGGGCAGTTGACTTCCCCCCCTACATATGAAAACTGTACGCTTTTTAGCATTTCTTTTCCTTCTATGCGATTGAAACATCTGGACAATTTGTATATACCCTCTGCAAGGGCATATAAAGGACGAACATAGAAGGGTCAACGAGAATGATGGCCGTTGATTAGCCAAGAAGAGTTGAGCATTGGGGGCCACCGCTTTCTGCGGAATAACATGAACTTTTAAAACGGACTAATCCTCTACAGAAGGTTGCAGTAAAAGATGAGTCATGACACTTGATACACTTGATACATTTAGCACGCATATTTGATACTCATTTCTTTGTGGGTGTGGAAAGGGGAAGAAAAGCAGCAAGTGTGACTGGGATAAATTCCGATGGCAATGGCAGCAGCTTGAGTAACTTCCACAAAGACGAATACATTCACTCTGTGTGTCAGTCACATTCAGTCTGCAGTTGTGACAAACTCTGGAACTTTAGGCTTCGGCTTGGGCTCAGAGGGTATGGGCTAAGGCACAGCGGGATACCGAGTGAAGTGATAAGCGGAACAAAAGGCCATTGTGTGCATGGCAGAATGCCAAATGGCGAATGCAATTGTCATTTAATGAAGTATCTATTGACTTTCAATAGATGTGCGAGCCAAACACAAAGAATCGCACGGAATTGTCGTACTTCACTTGGTGCAGCCGGTACGATTTATCCAATAAATATTTGTACTGACCACGCACACAGGCATGGGGAGGCATATGTTCTGGAGTGTAGGGAAATGATCACTCTGATCGTTCTTTTAATTTTTTGACTTTAACTCAAAAACCCTCAACCCTCGTTCTGTCATTCCATTCTTATTGTTTTGTTTTGTTTTGTGTTGATTTTCTTTGTTATTTGTTAAGCGTAGCTCTATTTGATCCCCTGCTTTTGAGTTCGGGAATCATGCAACACCTTTTCAAGTGAATAATCAAATTCCTAACTAGGTGGCAGAATTTTACATTGCCCAATTACAAATCCTTGCAATGGAACAGTACACGACCCAGCTCTCACAGCCAGAGCTACGATCGTCTAACTAGTCAATTTATTAACTGCCAGCCTATAGCTAACTTTAACACGGAATGACGCGAGCAGGGAGTGCCGGGATGGGAACAATTTAAATTTCCACCTAACCGGACCGGATTTATTTGTCATATTGGATTATTATTATAAAATTCCTCTAGAGTTCCTACGTTAAGACGACTCGGAATTATTTGCTAGCGTTAAACATGAAATTAATGATTAAGTTGAGTATGATAGTTTCTTTTCCAAATTTTTAAAATATTAAGAACTAGAAGAGTTTAAATTGCTGCTATTTAATCATTCGCAATCCAGCTGTTGCATCCCCCTCGCCAAAGTAGTTCTGAAACTAATATACAGTAGGACAGTATAACTATACATAGTTCATTTGTTGTTTATTGTTATATATATTTCTAGCACAACAAGAATTTTCTTATATGTATGTTATTGTGCTAGTCACTTCAGAGACAGTTTCAAAAAATAAATGATTAAGAATATATTAAATATTAATACTAAGTATAAATTTTATTTAATGTAGATCATTTTTTTAACCATAGAACATTTTATGAAATATTGTTTAATTTAATCCACATTTTTTATTAAACTGAATGAAATTCGTTCATTACACAAATCTAACAGTCTTATCATTAGTGCATTTAATGCAAAACCGTTCTATTAAGAAACACTCAATCATCAAATAAAAACTGAACAGGTACCCAAATGTAAAAAAGTGAGCTGGTTATAAAAATGAACTAAAGTTCAAAAAATTAACTATTGTTGTTTGAAACAGTTCCTGAATTGAATGTAGCCATGTAAAAGCTTCTCAAAAACTTTGCCGTTCGGATTCGGCGTTAAACTGTGGGTCCCTTTCTCTTGAGCGAAAATTAAAAAACACACGAGCCAAGAGAATGAGAGAAGCTTCGACCCTTGCGGCTTTAACAGCCTGTTTTACATTTACAAATTCAGAATTGATAATTTAAGCATTATTACACCCAAAAAATTCGTATCAATATTAATTAGATAAGCGTTGTCTCAAATTGAAACTACAACCAGCATCTTTTTTTTGAAACAGTTTGTATAAGACGGGATTTACAAACTTCATGAAGTTTTCTTAGTAGGCGAGAGATTTAAAGGTATTTCTTTACTATTCGTTTAAATGGTCTGAAAGATTTCCTCTTTATTCCATGCCTACTAAGGAAACTTCATGAAGTTTGCTTCATGGTGTTACCATCAAAATCAAAAAAGTTTTCCCACTAAGACCCATTTTCCCTCCGCTCGTTTCTCTGACAGCAATATGATTAGTTATCCGAACTAGACAAAATTTTGCAGAACAGTTTGAATGCGTAGAGTATTCATAATAGGTAAGTTTAAGAACGCTTAAATTAAAAAACGAGAAGGCAAAGCTAACTTCGACTGTGCCGAAGTTTTAATACACTTGAAAAACTTTACTCCAACTGATTTAACCGATAAAATATATATAGGATATAGATATCAGATATTTAAAATTTCTAAAACATTGATAATAAAAATTTGATACCATAAAAAAAAACTTTTCTTAGTAAAACACATTTTTCGACCGATCGGTCCTATGGCAGCTATATGCTATAGTCATCCGATATTGATCAAATCTTCCAGAATTGTGTTGACACATATAAAACTAATATATACCAAGATTGGTGACGCTACGATGGAAAATAAAAAAGTTTTTCCCACTAGAACTAGTTTTTCGACCAACCGTTAATATGGCAGCTATATGCTATATTCATCTGATTTTGATACATTTTTCCACAAATGTGTAAAATCATCTAAAATTAATATATACCAATATTGGTGACGCTACAATGGAAAATAAAAAAGTTTTTCTTATTAGAACTAGTTTTTGGACCGATCATTCCTATGTCAGCTATATGCTATAGTCATCCGATTTTGATACATTTTTCCACAAATGTGTAAAATCATCTAAAACTAATATATACCAAGATTGGCGATGCTACAATGGAAAATAAAAAAGTTTTTCTCACTAAGACTTATTTTTCGACCGATCGTTCCTATGGCAATTATAAGATATAGTCACCCGATCCGGCCGGTTTCGACATATTAGTTGCGTGCAGTAAAAAAAAGACCCTGTACAAAATTTCAGCTCGATAGCTTTAAAACTGAGAGACTAGTTCGCGTAGAAACAGACAGACGGACAGACAGACGGACGGACGGACAGGCGGAAATGAACTCAGCTCGTCGTCCTGATCAAGAATATATATAGTTTATGGGGTCGGAAATGAATATTTCTATGCGTTACAAACTTCTGGGCAAAATTAATATACACTTTTCAAGTGTATAAAAATCAAAAACTCTTAAAACAACCAAAAATTCAATCTAGAAAAAATCTTCGGCGTCGACTTGCAATTGTGCACACTAGAGATGGGCATGGGACAGAAAATTCGATCCCGTCCCGTCCCGATGATAAATTTTAAATTCAGTCCCGTTCCGATCCCGACCACAAATTTTAAGTTCAACCCCGTCCCGATCCCGAAAATTTTTCAGGAACCCGCGGAAATGCCGTCCCGATTCGAGTTTTTTTAATTGAAGACTATTTTTATATCCTTGTATATATATATATATAATTGTCCTGATGTTTGTAACGCATAGACCAAAGATTCTCCGACCCCATAAAGTATATATTCTTGATCAGCGTGACAAGCTGCGTTGCTAAAGCCATGTCAGTTTGCGTTTTCAATGATTTCAAACCAAAAACCAACCGCTAGATGAATGGTCTAGATGTGACTAACTTCTAAACCACTGGACCGATCGAACTGAAATTCTTACTTATCAAGACCAGAATGCGTAAATATTATTAAGAAAAGTCGAAAAATTCGAGAGTCTGCATATAAAATAAACACCACATTCATTAAATGACCATTCAATCAGTTCGATAAAGTACATTTCTCCAACAAAGTTTTATTCCTTTGGTTATGCTTGCTTGGGCCATTAAAACAACGGGAACAAAAAAAACAGGCTCCACTGGTGTTTCATACCCTTGTAGTTTTTGTTATTTTATATAAGAATTGGATTTCCCGAATATCTTAGACAAATTTTATTTTGGCTTAGAAACTGTCCTAAGCTGACCAACAGATGGCGCCACTTTTCGTAACCAATTGGCTGATCAAGCCAGAAGCCGATTGTGGTATGGGAGCTATACAATAATTAATATACAATAATAATTATTTTGCAAAAAAGTTTTGAAAGAAAAAAAAGTTTTCCTACGTAAAACTACAGTTTTTGAAGACCGACCGTATATATGGCAGCTATATGCTATAGTCATCCGATTTTGATAAATTTTTTCAGAATTGATGTGAAATCATTAAAAACTAATATATACCAAGATTTGTGACGCTACGATGGAAAACAAAAAAGTTTTTCTCACTAGAACTAGTTTTTAGACCGATCGTTCATATACAGCTATATGCTATAACCATCCGATTTTGATAAAAATTTTTTCAGAATTGTGTGGAAGCATAAAAAACTAATAAATACCAAGATTGGTGACGCTACGATGGAAAACAAACAAGTTTTTCCCACTAGAACTAGTTTTTTGACCGACCATTCCTATGGCAGCTATATGTTATTGTCATCCGATTTTGATACATTTTTCGAGAATTGAGTGGAAGCATATAAAACTAATATATACCACGATTGGTGACGCTACGATGGAAAACAAAAAGTTTTTCTAACAGGACTAGTTTTTGGACCGATCGTTCCTAATGGCAGCTATATGCTATAGTCATCCGATCCGGCTTGTTCCGACAATATGTCGCTGTAAATCTAATAAAATTATTATAAACCCTCTCAGGTTTTGAAAGACGCTACCATAGTGTAACAAACGAAGCATCTATAAGTCGCCCTTTTGGACCGATTGTTCCTATGGCAGCTATATGATATAGTCATCCGATCCGGCCTATTCCGACAAATGTGCAGCCTATGTGTATTTAAAGATTTTTTGCAAAGTTTGGCCAAGATAGCTTTAAAACTGAGGGAGGAGATAGCTTAGGAACAGACGGACAGACGGACATGGCTATATAGACTCAGCTCGTAATGCTGATCAAGAATATATATACTTTATGCAGTCGGAGATGCCTCCTTCTATGTGTTACAAACATCGTGACAAATTTAATATACCCTCTGCAAGGGTATAATAATATTATTGTGATTTAATAATCGATTTTTAAATGAACATTTCGCTGACGGTTGGTATGTAACAGTACAAACTGCCGAAATGGATTTTACTTCGCTTGTTCTTTTTATTATATATCGATATGGTTGTGGAGACATTTTCTCTCTCCTTTAAAAAAAATTACGATTAACTACATAAATGCGATTGGCACGAATCGCCTAGCTTGTCCAACTCAATTTTAGAACTGACGTATATTCCCATTGATATTAAAATTGAAACTCTCATTGCAATAAAAGTACCTTATCCATTAACTTTTGACAAAGTAATTAAAAATTTGGACCTAGCTGAGGTAAATGGTGCTCGGTTTTTGATTTATCTATGTGAGGTAAAGGTACCATACCTCTTGGTATGCATTAGGTACAAATAGCTAGGTACTCCCCAAAATCCATGGGATTGTACTGAACTGTCGGGCCTGGTTTTAAGTACGAAATCGTTAACAATTCAATAATAAATCAATTTTTTTTAGTGTTTAAAAAAACACTGAGGGCACAAATTTCCCATCAGCCACGTCTTAATTTGTAAGGGTCATTTACATGTGTAATATTCCATCATATTCTGATTGTAGCGGTATGCCGTAGATAGATCCATGCTGCGGTCGTTAGTCTGACTGATGACGCGACGATATTCAATAATATTTCGTAGATGCACCGGAACAAGCACTGAATCTCTTCTCACTTAGCAATTTAACTGCAGTTACCAACACACATCTAAATCACACTTTACACGGCCGTGGCATCACGGCGTTATTCACATCCGCTTTTGAGAGCACCGTAACCGCAAGCGAAACCGTAACCGTAACCGATACTGGCATCACTTAGTCGGGATTCAGATTTAGATTCCGTAGCACCGACACCGGCTGGTGAAACGTTTGATTTGAGTTTGTCTACTTCTTTTCATAGAGCACCGTGCACGCGCAGACGAGCCGTTACGCCTCTTCTTGTTCTTCGTTGTCGCCGTTGTTTTACTTATTAAAAAAATTTGTTGTTTTCTGTTTCGTATTCTGTGCCGTAAAATATTGCTACCCATTTTTTCCGGACTGTTTGCTGGCAGCCGCAGAGATCCTGCGCACGGCTGCTTGCTTCTTATCTAGCTCGACGACGCATTTTTTTGCTTATCTCAATCTACATGAGTATGGGTGGGTCGTCGCTGAGCTTGTGTGTGTGTGTGTGAGTGTGCTGCGCGGTCCTTGGTCCTTGTTACGCCACCGCACCGCCCAACCGCATCGGTTTGCGCGTACTTCTCGACTGTCAACCCGCACAGCAGCGAGCCAATGAAGACGAACCAAAAAACACAGAGAGACACCAGAGCATCTGGCGGTTCTGATGATGATGATGATGGTTGCTGCTTGGACTTGGACCATCCCAGTCATCGGCCTAGCCCCCTTTTCGCACTAGCTTTAAGTAATTTGCACATCTCTGAACACGACCTGCATCTTCGATTCTTCGTTCTACTTCGAGTTCGAAATCTACAGTCAAATCTTCGTCCAATTTGAGATATCCATCTATCGTTTATAGCATCTTCGACAAGGGAGACGCCCCTGACTTTGCCTTGGTCTTTTGGTAAGCCTTGGGGGCTTGGGGCATGTGGCACGGGCTTCCGCCAATCCGAACCAAGATGGCCACGGCCAGACTATGCGGCTACACCAATCACAGCGAACCGTTAGGGCCAACCACTTAAGCATCGCCTCGCCTTTGCCATCCCGCTCACACTCGCACGTTCTCTCGTTCGTGCTGGCTTGTGCTCATGCACATATACGAGCGTGCATGTGTGCGTGTGCGACTCGTACTGTCGTATTTTATGACGATGCAACAACAACACGTTTGGATGAATGTTTAAAGACAAAGTAATTATGTTAGCGACAAAAATATTAACAAGCGGTTTTCCCCACTACACACTTACGTTTTCGACTTTGACTTTGATGTGCATGCAAAAATATCAGGAACATTGGTGCTTATTAAGAGCCATATACACGCACATGTACATATATCTGGGCACACATAATTCGATTATGATTAACTTGCGGTCCCATGAGTCGGCATGTGGCTTCTGAGTGCTGATGCTGTGCAGTATTCACTTGACGTAGACAACCCTGAACTGCAGTACCGTCGGTTCAGTACAGGCCCGTGGGTCCAACTACTCACTCGAAATACTGAGTTTTCACGAAATTATGATAATATTTTAGGATAAATAATTGAAATCTGTGGCATTGAACTGTTTAACAACATTTTTAGGCCAAATCGATATGAAAAGCAGGATTCAAGGAATCCAGCAAGGCTTACCATAAAAACCTAAGTTGACATTTGGCAAAGCAAACGGTGATTTGAGGTCCGGAAATGGGGATTTGGCATTTTCTCGGTAAGTTCTGTTCAGAATTAAGGAATGCCCCGATGTTGTACCAAAGAGTTCATTAGTTCATTAATCTGAATTGATTTTCGGCGGAGTTAAGGGAGATCGAAGAACAGGAATGGGTTTTTTTAGTTTTGGAAAGTCTTGAAATGGAAAGCTTGAGACGTAATCATTGATGATGATTTGACTTTTATTCCGACTACCGTACCTTTGAAAGTCTGGAAAAAGTTTTTTCCGAACGTATTTAAGAAAAAACCAGATTCGACGGTATTTTAGGAAATCGAAAAATGGATTCATGCGTTAACTTGGCTTAATCCTTAAGGACGAACTACTAAAAAGAGATTTCAAGAAAAAACAAATTACTTGTTATCAGACCTCCCTGATTATTAACCTTATCTTTAGGTGTGTGACCTTTCTAACCTGTTTTCAAATTTTAACAAAGTTTAGGATCTGATTCCGTCAATTTTTCAACGTGCGGCGATGGAATTTTACATCTAAGTTTACATAAAAACCAATGTGGTTTGAAAAGGTTACTTGATATGGCGATAAGACTTGAAAGTTGATGCATACCTTGCATAATACACGTTTATTTAAATATCAACAAGAAGGGAAAAACGGATAATTGATTTGAATTCAGCGCTTAAAAATACATGTTGCGATTGCTGTATGATAGTATATATATAAGAATAGATGTGTAATTTTGCTAAAACTAGGCTATATTGTCCAAAGTGTTGATCCCTGGAGCAAATCGAATTTGGCGAAGAAAATTCAATTATTTAGTGATTGGAACTAGTTTTTAGACCAATCATTCCTATGGCAGCTATATGCTAGTCATCCGATTTTGAACAATTTTTCCAGAATTATTGTGTCGTTCACAAAGTATATGCTATGGTCATCCGATTTTGAAAAATTTTTTCAGAATTGTGTGAAAGCATATAAAACTAATATATACCACGATTAATGACGCTACGATGGAAAACAAAGAAGTTTTTCTCACTAGAACTTGTTTTTGGACCGATCGTTCCTATGTCAGCTATATGCTATAGTTATCCGATTCCGATAATTTTTCCAGAATTTTGTGGAAGTATATAAAACTAATATATACCACGATTGGTGATGCTACGATGGAAAACAAAAAAGTTTTTCTCACTAGAACTAGTTTTTGGACCGACAGTTTATATGGCAGCTATATGCTATAGTCAACCGAATTTTGATCAATTTTTCCAGAATTTTGTGGAATCATATAAAACTTATATATACCACGATTGGTGACGCTACGCTATATATACTTTATGTGGTCGGAAATGCTTCCTTCACTGCGTTACAAACATCGTGACAATTTTAATATACCCTCTGCAAGGGTATAAAAACCCTTATATCTTCCACAATTGAGGAGTTCGGTGCTTTGAACCTTACAGACATATATTCTACTTATCATTACTTATAGAGCCCGAATAAATCGATTTACGATCAGATAAACGATGGTAGAGTTGCCATCCCCCACAATATAAAACGAGAAGGCAAAGCTAACTTCGACTGTGCCGAAGTTTTAATACACTTGAAAAACTTTACTTCAACTGATTTAACCGGTAAAATATATATAGGATATAGATATCAGATATTTAAAATTATGAAATCATTGATAGTAAAAATTTGATACCCCAAAAAAAAAACTTTTCTTAGTAAAACACATTTTCCGACCGATCGGTCCTATGGCAGCTATATGCTATAGTCATCCGATTTTGATAAATTTTTTCAAAATTATGTGAAAGCATATAAAACTAATATATACCAAGATTGGGGACGCTACGATAAAAAACAAAAAAGTTTTTTCTCACTAGAAGTGGTTTTTTGACCGACCGTTTATATGGCAGCTATATGCTATAGTCATCCGATTTTGATAAATTTTTTTCAGAATTGTGTGGAAACATATAAAACAAATATATACTACGATTGGAGACGCTACGATGAAAATCAAAAAAGTTTTTCTCACAACGACTTATTTTTCGACCGATCGTTCCTATGGCAGCTATATGCTATAGTGATTCGATTTTGATACATTTTTCCAGAATTATGTGGAAGCATATAAAACTAACATATACCAAGATTAGTGACGCTACGATGGAAAACAAAAAAGTTTTTCTAACTAGAACTTGTTCTTAGACCGATCGTTCCTATGGCAGCTTTATGATATAGTCATCCGATCCGGCCGGTTCCGACATATTAGTTGCGTGCAGTAAAAAGAAGACTCTGTGCAAAATTTCAGCTCGATAGCTTTAAAACTGAGGGACTAGTTCGCGTAGAAACAGACGGACAGACGGACAATTTGAAAAATACCTCATATCTCCCACAATTTTGAAAATACATTGTTAAAACCTTTCAGACATATATTTTAATCATCATTACCTATCGATCCGCCATACATCATTTTTCGATCAGATGAACGATAGTAGAGTTGTCGCCCCACGCAATTTGAAAAATTCCTCATATCTCCCACAATTTTGAAAATAGATTGTTTGAACCTTCTAGACATATATTTTAATAATTATTACCTATCGATCAGCCATACATCATTTCTCGATCAGATGAACGATAGAAAAAAGTTGTTGCCCCCCGACCCAATTTGTATTTAAAAATTTAAGACTGTTCAAACCTTCTAGACATATATCTTAATCATCATTACTATCGATCCATACATCATTTTTCGATCAGATGAACGATAGTAGAGTTGCCGCCCCCGCAATTTGTAAAAAAATATATAATCCACAATTTGTGATCTAATAAAATAGTCTTAAAAAATTTAATAATGTTATATCGACGTCGAGCAGGGCCGACTTCAACTAATTAAGATGAATTTGAGTGGCAACATGGTCTACAAAATAAAATGGATTCTGTTTTTTCACGATTTCATTCGAATTAGCACAATAAAAATAAATCAATTTGATTATAATTTCAAATAGTAATATGGAAAGAGGGTAGTTGGTAGAAGGTTTTTTTTTTTTGGAAATTCCATCTTGCTGAAAGCATGAAGAGTTTTCTAAGCAGATAAAGGAACTTGAACCATTTACTTCCTCTCAAACAATTCGTGATAAGAGCTAAATTTCTGCAAGTACAGGATGGATAACAGGATTCCTGTCTTAAATGCCGACGAAACAGGTATATTTTAGAAAAAATGTCAAGCCACACATATGTAGACAAATCCCAAAAGAGTGCTAATGGTAGCAAGTCACATTTTTGTTTTGTAGCAATGCTTAAAAAGAAATGTTTCGTTCCAGAAGTTAGAAAGATCCTCCGATTGTAAACAACGCTCCCAGCCATCCAAATTTGATGATATTGAAGTTCTAAGTGAAGACGAAACTATAGAATTTGCTGGGCAGCACTGGCAGCAATCGTGATGGGCAGCACTTACACAGTTTGTGTGACCCCACACATAAAAGTTATCAATTATATACAAACTTTGACAGCTACAGAGTATATTACAGTCGGTCGTGACCGACTTTCTTAATTGTTTTTTGTTTAATAAAAATAAAAGTAACTAATAAACATTTTTTGGTAGCAGCATTAATCAGCCACCCTATACAAAATATCCATTTTTGTCAGTGTGTAAGGAAATTCTTGTTTCAAGATTTAATCAAGAGTGACTTAAGACTATTACTACCTTAAAAAATGTTAGAAAAATGTCTGAAAATAGTAAAAAATGTACTTAATATATCCCCGAAACGGTCTTAAACCAATACGCTGGCAAAAAACAAATCTTACAAATTACTTGCTTTTTTCAGAGTTAATGGTCAGTGAATCGTATCGGAATATCGCATATCCTTAATCGGATCTATCGATTTGTTGATATTTCGCTACGATATTGACATTCATGTTTCAGTGCTTTCAGCACCAAATGATTAGTAGAAAACAAGTGAAAAAGTTGAAGTCAAGAGCCTCTACTACGAAATACCCAGTTCCCTTGAGGACGCCACATTTTTGAATTATTTTGAGAGTATTGAAACTAGTTAGCATTCCGAGCTGAGCTATAGACATATATTTATCAATGTATTGTAATTTTACAGCACAGATGATAACATTTCCGTGCATACGAGCGCATTGTAACAAGGGTTAACTTTCCACTTGCAAATTGGGAAGGGGAGAAACACGCGTCCTTCTCCGAAAGGGACAGGTTAGCTAAACATGAACGCTTGTAGCTCGTTGTTGCTGAATTATGCAAATTATGTTGGCGATTTAAATGCCAGATCGCAGGGCTGAATAAAATAATGTCTTTTATTACAACTCGAAACAGCTACAGTTCTTGCAGAGCTTGCAGGAGTAACACAATAATAATTAAAACAATCCCCAATGGATGCTCCTCGAAAAGTCAAAGCATAAGTTAAAAGCGATTTGTCAAATTAAAATTAACGCTAGAGTGCACTGCGTAGCGGGGGAGGATGTTGGGTGCACAGTTCGGAGTCGGAATCGGAATAGGAATTTGAGTCAAAGTCGGAGTCCTGTGTCGTCGTGGCTTTTTAATGACAGTTGAACACACAATGGGGAATAGAGTTGGTAATGTAACAGTTGTGCAGGCTGCCAATCAAAAGGAAGCAACAGGAATTTCACTCAAACTCTGCCTGGAACTGCGCTAAAAGTCCCTGTAATCATGTTAATTGAAAATCCTTCCAAATCCAAACATATGATATGTGGGATAAGGGCATCTTCAAGAAGCAATCTGTCAACTCACGACTTCTGCAATGCCAACATAATGATTGTAGACCGTTTCGTGGATATTTCTATTTCTAACTGATTTAAGATTTTTATATACTTGAATAGTGTATATTTATTTTGCCCAGAAGTTTGTAACGCATGGAAATATTCATTTACGACCCTATAAACTATATATATTCTTGATCAGGACGACGAGATTAGTTCAATTCCGATCCGGCCAGTTCCGATATATTAGTTGCGTGCAGGAAAAAGAAGACTGGGCACAATTTTAGCTCGATAGCTTTAAAACTAAGGGACTAGTTCGCGTAGAAACCGACGGACGGGGTCGGAAATAAATATTTCCATGCGTTACAACTTCTGGACAAAATGAATATACACTTTGCAAGTGTATAATAATAAATATTGCAGCGAAAAATATAGACTAACTTATCTAGAGCGCCGGCCAAATAAGGATAACTTTTTATACTCTGTACCGAAGGTACACAGAGTATATTGGGTTTGTGCAAATGTATGTAACAGCCAGAAGGAGGCATCTCCGACCCTATAAAATATATATATTCTTGATCAGCATCAACAGCCGAGTCGATATAGCCATGTCCGTCTGTCCGTATGAACGAAGAGATCTCAGAGATGGTAAGAGATAGAGGTTTGAGGTGTATGGAACATATATTTCTTATAGATCAAGTTTAGTTTTAATTTTTGCCACGCCCCCTGCCTCCCCCGCAAATTAAAAAAAACGAAATAACTCCCACAATTTTCAAGATAGATAGTTCGAACATTCTAGACATATATTCTACTACTTATTTTGAATCGACCCGCCATACATCATTTTTCGATCAGATGAACGATATTAGAGCTATACGTAAAAGAAAATAAAAACCAACAACAACAACACCGAGGCGATTGGTAAAACTTACGAGAAAGAGAGAGCGAGAAGGCAATAGCTAACTGGTTTTCTATTCTTGCTATGGAGGAGCGATGTAGAGATGGCCTGCGGTCAGAAATCACGCGTGATTCCCGCGTCACTAATGTAGATACGTTTATGTTAATAGGAAATTATATACAAATTTTATAATTTTACGAGTTATGTACTAGGGTAATTCTACTCATCATTACTTATCGAGCCCCCATACATCGTTTTTCAACCAGATGAACGATAGTCGAAAGAGTTGCCACCCCCAGATTTTGAAAAAACCTCACACTTTAAAGTTATTAGTTTCGTACAAACAGGTACAGATCTTTTTGTTTTCTGTGTAGAAATCTTGATGGTGTAGGGGTCATCAAACTCCTTAGGCCAGCGATTTATAAAACCCTGCAAACTTTTCGCTTTATTCGATATGACAGAAATGTGGTCATTAAAGCAAAGTTTGTGATCAAACAAATTCTGAACTGAGACAATGTGTTCCAAAACTTTTTGATCAATAGAGTATGAGTTCAGAGAAGGCTTGGTGCGGTATAATGACATAAACCTACATTTGTCGTGATTCAGATAGAGCATATTGATATGGCACCAAGATTAAAGATTGTCAAGGTCAAGTTGAAGACATTTGTATGAATCAGGAGAAGGTAGCTCCATATACAGTTTAACTTGAGCTGACTTAACTAACGGAGGGAGATCAATAATAAATAATCCAAATAATAAAGGTCCAAGGTGACTACCTTGCGGTGCACCCGAGCTAATTCATACTGTCTCGGAAGAGAAATAATTGAAAATTACTTTTTGTGTTCGGTTCGAAAGATAAGAGGATATTCACATTAATTAAGTTGGGGGAAAGCCCAAAAGGGTCAACTTATGGATAAGAAGCCTATGGTTGACCGAATCGAAAGTTTTACTGAAATCGAAGAAGATGACGTCAGTCTGTAATTGATGAAGAAACCCTCAATTTATTCTGTTAGTGAACTCAAGAAGATTCGTTGTAGTAGACCGGCTTTTAATAAAACCGTGTTGACAAGGCGATATGAGTGAGCGGCATTGATGTCAATAATCAATTTTTCAAAAAGTTTCGGGATGGCGCTGAGTTTTGCAATGTCACGATAGTTCGTGATGTCTGACTTATTGCCTTTTTTGTGCAGAGGGATAATAAACGATTCCTTCCACATAGAGGGAAAAAAACTTTGGTCAAAAGACATTTGGAAAAGTTTTGTTAGTGGGAGAGCAAGAGGAACCATATCGGGATCAGGAGAAATTTATTGTTGAAAAACCCCGGAGAACATCAGACTCATCAACTATAGGTTTAAAATTAGAATTAGTATGAGGTTGTCTAGCACTCAAAGTTATGAACGAAAAAGTTGGACTTTGGAGTGAACTTTCGCGAGTGTATTAAAACTTCAGCACAGTCTAAGTTATCTTTGCCTTCTCGTTTTAACATACTTTGAGGTCGTCATAGTCTTGGGTCAATCCCGAAAAGATTTGACTTCACACTGAAAAATATATTTTTTATATCAATTTTACTCTGATATGACCAAAATGTATATGCATTTAAAAATTTCACGACGGTATTTTCGATCCAATTAAATTGTATTATGTCGGAAACAAGAAAAGAAATTCTAATAATTCAACTTAAATGTTTACCAAAAGGTTTTCGCAATTCCGTAATTCAACTATGGGCTCTCGACCCTAATTATTTTGGATCAAAATGACATATTAATGTAGCCCAAATAATATGAAAAATTGATATTTCTGAAAAGTTCCTTTTAAACCAGTGGATTTTAAAATGAATTAGATCTTTTTTCGATGTGTATTGAAGTCCAAAATTATGTCCAATTTGTACTTGAAACAGGGTTGAAGAAGAAATCGACATTTCTTCATTAGCAAAGAGATAGTGCCAGTAGGAATTTTAAGGATAGATTCTTGTTAAAATAATTCAAATTATCTATTGTAGACTTTTTTAGACTTGAAGCATTTTTGTATTAAGAACTTGCTATCCAAAACTTTTTGGATCACTGTAAGTGCTAAAAATGCTTGATTTAAGAATGTGTGATCTAATTTCAATAATATTTACGGTCTTTTTGGACTTAAGAATGTTTCGTATCTAATTTTTGACATACTTGAAATTTTAAGTATAAAACGGTATACACTCCATCCCAATCGAACCGGAACTCTTCCGAGTGTACAAATTTAAGTGTCTAAATGCGGAATTACATGATATCGCTTCATAATTCTCACGTTTCCGGTGGTTGACAATGACAGAAGCAAACCCACACCCAGAAAAGATGCGCAGGAAGCCGGGAAACCGCGCTGCATCTGTGGCATCTCTCTAAATCTGTTTTACATGGTGACGACATAGCGTTTTGCATTCGTGTGGTCATTGGCTTTGCCCCATTCAGTTGCCACTGAGCATGGGAATGAGAAGCGAGAAGTCAAACTGTTGTAATGCGATCGGGATCGCCAGCGGATACTCTAGTGACCACCGACCACCTTGCAAACAAACAAAAAAGTTTCGACCAGCACCTGATGAATGAATGAATGCCAGGCCAGAGAAACTAAAAACAGTTTTGCGGTTAGGCTGCGATTTTTTTTTCAATTAAGCACGCAGTTATTTGAGACATTTCTTGCAAAAGCCACAGAAAGCTGATCGGCTGGTGTGTTGGTGGTTCGGGGACGGTGTGAATACGTGGGAGATAGGACAAGTGACAGAGGTTTGTGTAAGAGTTTGGTCGGTAGGTTTTGTCTCACGGGATTCTAGGATCAAAATATTAATTAGCCAACTTGAAGTGGATACTTGCACTACCAGCAATAAATTTGGCTAGAAATGTTAAATGTTTTTGCCTACTTAGTTTACATATTGAATTTGCTTAAAGTTAAGTGGAAAGTACAATAAGCATCGACCTTCAATAATGATGAGTAGAGTACATCTCTAGAAGATACGAAAAATCTCTACCATGGTGGAAGATATCAGGATGGTTGAAGATCCTTACATTACCAAACTTTTATTTACATCACTCGTGAGGCCGATTCTGGAGTTTAGCTCATGCGTTTGGAACTCTCGATCCATTACTCTGTGTTTCCTCTGCAATGCCCTTTGTTTGCTCTGCGAAACCTACTTTGGGATCCACTGTTAAGACTCACACCTTACATATCTAAGCTTAAACTTGTTTTCAAGTGTATAATAAAAAGACTTGGAAATATCGCAACACTAATTGTTTGTTTTTTGATCAAATAGACGGAGTGTCATAGTGTGAAATTTATCAAAATCGGATGACTATATCATATAGCTGCCCTATATTTGCCCTATTTTCAAAATATGTTCTTTGGTTATTCCTTTACCTAATTCAAAAAGTTGCAGCTGCCCCTAATTAAAAATTAATTCGAAAAAAATAATTAAATTTTTTTAAACCCTTGCAGAGGGTATATTAAAATTGTCACGATCTTTGCAACGCAAAGAAGGAAGCATCCCCGACCTCATAAAGTATAAATATTCTTGATCAGCATGAGGAGCTGAGTTCAATTCCGTCTGTCCGTCCGTCTGTTTCTATGCTATCTCCTCCCTCAGTTTTAAAGCTATCTTGACCAAACTTTGCAAAAAGTCTTTAAATACACATAGGCTGTACATTTGTTGGAATCGGTCGGATCGGATGACTATAGCATATAGCTGCCATAGAAACGGTCGGTCAGAAAACTAGTCCTATTGAGAAAAAGCTTATTTGTTTTCCATCGTAGCGTCACCAGTAGTGGTATATACTAGTTTTATAAGCTTCTTTGTAATTCTGAAAAAATTGATAGCTATAACTGCCATATAAACGGTCCGACAAAAAACTATTAATAGTGAGAAAAACTTTTTTGTTATCAATGGTATCGTCTTTAATGAACTGCAAGAGTATTTAAAACATCGGCTCTATCCGACTTCGATATACCCGTTACTCAGGGAAAGGTTCGTTTAAAAATATATTACTAAAGCACAAAATACCCAGCGTAATTATTTGTTTTGCTTAGAGCTCGACTATAGTTCATCTGATCGTGAAACGGTGTATGGTGTTTCGATAAGTAATAATGATTAAAATATATGTCTAGAAGGTGCGAACAATGTGGCTTCAAAATTGTGGGAGATTCGGAGTTTTTCACAAATTGCAGGGGCGTCAAGTCGACTATAGTTCATCTTTACGGGAAAAAGTGTTTCGGGGATCGATAAGTAATGATAATTAAAATATATGTCCCGAAAGTACGATTGATCTATCTTCAAAATTATGGGAGGTATCAAGTTTTTCCCAAATTGGGGGATGGCAACTCTACTTATCTACTATCTTATTGAGAAATTATGTATGGGTGGGTCGATAAATAAACAAACAAGCTTACTCCAAATTGTGAGAGATATGAGGTTTTTCATATTTCGGTGGCGGGAGGGGGCCTGGCAAAAATTCGAAACAAACTTGAACTGCGTGCAGAAGATACAAGTCTACACTGAAAAAATTGTAGCTCTAGCTCTTATAGTTAATGAGATCTAGGTGTTCATACAGACAGACAGACAGACAGACGAACAGACGGACATGTCTATATCGACTCGGCTATTAATTCTGATCAAAAATATATATACTTTATGCGGTCGAAGACGCTTTCTTCTGCCTGTTATATTTATTTGCACAAATTTAGTATACACAGAGAAAAAAACAACACAATACAATAGAAAATATCGTATTGATATTTTTTATCATATCAAGTTAATCTTTGTCATATCGGAGTAAAATTGATATGAAAAAATGTGGAAATGACTGCCATTTCATATCAAATTTTTTCTCTGTGTACCCTGTTTACTCTACGAGTATCGAGTATAAAAATCATCACAAATCGGAGCAAAATGTTTTTTGTATCTTTGACACTGAATATTTCTTTCTATCTTACCATCTCCTGAAATGCTTCCTTGTGAACTGTGCGAATCCTCTAAAGTGAGCAGCAAGAGAGAGACAGAGAAAGAGAGAGAGAAAGAGCATGGGATATTATCTTTAGTCTACCAATGAAAAGCGATTGCTTTTATATAGACTTACCCGTGCTATTCTGGACATCGTTTATAGCCGTGATCCACTCAACGGTTCCTTGCGATTGTGACATAAAACTGTTGTTAGCTGGAGCTGTCGACGCATCGTGGATAGCCGATACAGAGACGGGTGTCGATATGCTGCCCAATATACGGTGCGAATAATCATCGAACTTATGCACTGAAATTAGCAAAGAAAATAATTTTTAGTTTGTGCAGCCACTAACTTATTTTCTCTGAGTCTTTTTATTCCCTTGCAGAGGGTATATCAAAATTGTACCATAGGGTATATATATTCTTGATCAGCATCAATAGCCGAGTCGATCGAGCCTTGTCCGTTCGTTCGACTGTCTGTCCTTCTGTTTCTATGCTATCTCCTCCCTCAGTTTTGAAGCCATCTTGACCAAACTTTGCAAAAAGTCTTCAAATAAATATAGGCTGCAAATTTGTCGGAACTGGCCGGATCGAAAACGGTCGGTCTAAAAACTTTTTTGTTTTCCATCGTTTATCAAAATCGGATGACTATATCATATAGCTGCCATATAATCGGTCGGTCCAAAAACTACTTCTAGTGAAAAAAATTCTTTTGTTTTCCATTGTAGCATCACCAATCCTGGTATATATTAGTTATTTATGTTTTCACATAATTCTGGAAAAATTTGTAAAAACGGATGACTTCAGCATATAGCTGCCATAGGAACGATCGGTCCCGAAAACTAGTTCTAGTTAGAACAACTTTTTTGTGTTCAATGGTAGCGTCTTTGAAAAACTGCAAGGGTATTTAAAACCTTCTAAAGCCTTCTATTTGTATACACTTGAAAAGTGTATATTCGCATAGAACGCATAGAAATATTAATTTTCGACCCCATAAACTATATATATATTTTTGATCAGGACGACGAGCTGAGTTCAATTCCGTCTGTCCGTCCGTCCGTCTGTCCGTCTGTTTCTAAGCGAACTAGTCCCTCAGTTTTAAAGCTATCGAGCTAAAATTTTTCACAGAGTTTTCTTTTTACTGCACGCAACTAATATGTCGGAACCGGCCGGATCGGATGACTATATCTTATAGCTCCCATAGGAACGATCGGTCCAAGAACCAGTAAAACTAGTAGGTCGGTCGGAAAATGTGTTTTACTAAGAAAATTTTTTTTTATGGTATCAAATTTTCATTATCAATGATTTAAAAATTTTAAATATCTGATATCTATATCCTATATATATTTTACCGGTTAAATCAGTTGGAGTAAAGTTTTTCAAGTATATTAAAACTTTGGCACAGTCGAAGTTAGCTTTGCCTTCTCGTTTATTGTGAATTTTGGTTGAGTCCATCCTCGAACTCTAGATGTAACCCAGAAAAAGTTGTAACATATGTAGTATGTAAGCAGTGTGTAAGTAGTCAGTAAATAGTTATTAAGCGATACCTATCTGACAATGTGCAATATCTGTTATAACCAGGGCTGCAAACCAATCCAATTTTGACAGGGGTACATAATTAATAATTTAATAGAATTCGAAGACGTGATGCCTATTTAACTGCTGCCTGTCTAGATTCTGTCTAGATTGACTATAGTATCAGACATTGTATGTATGTTTAGAAGAGTCGAGCGATACTGCCAACTTGTAGTGGGATTCCTGAAACTGATTTGATTTTTGTGGCCATGAAACCTGCAAAAATCACGGCTTTTAAATAAGAGATGACCTTTATCGGTGTACCCGTGTTTTGATAACTGTGACTGGCTGTGATTGGTAACTGTGATTAAGTCACAGTGACTGTGATTTGATGATTGCCCGTGACAGTGACTTGATCACAGATTCGCCGGGTTGTCTAATCTATTGTGTGGCCGAACACGTTCATACTCAATTTCCGGGAATTCTAGTCGGCAGCTTTGGCTGGCATATTGTGAGAGTGAAATGCTGTAAGTATTTTAATTGTGATTTGGTGAGAAACAAATTAAGAAATTTAAATGAAGTGCAACTTTCCCCTTGTATTCACCGTGCCGTTGCATCTCCGTACGAGCAAAATAATACCCAGGAATACGGTTTTAAATGCAAATTGGATTCCCTTGCTTGAGGTTGTGTTATTTTGTCCAGTTTTTTGTTGTGGACGGGAAAAAGTGTCGCCGTTCATACATGTGCATATGAATGGATACATTTTTGTTCATAATTATAAAATATTTTTTAACATCAAAGTGCACAAATAAATTCTGTGCTTTTTTTTAGAACCTTAATTTTCATTTTTAACTAAGGATATAATGCCACGTGCATTCACAGTGGGTTAAGGAACTTCAGTGGGTTCCAGAATCGAGTTCATGTAAAAACTAAAAACTAACGTTCAAATCTAACTGATATAATCGATAAACATGTTTCATATTCCCTTTACCATTGTTTCACTATTGTTCCACTTCATTGTACCTTATACAACATCACCTATATTCACAAACACTAACACTAAGATGACATTGTAATTAGACCTAAGATTTAGTAATAAAAGAACATTCGCAGCATACAGGCATTCTTTACGGGTCCCGTGGACATATAACCTACATATTTTTCACAGTTCATAAGTAGATCCTCCTTCCCAACCCTCCGCATCTCACCCCTAACTCAAACTGTTCACTCTCGAGTGCCATTTGAATGAGGAATTTTCATTTTTAATCGAAAAATCCGTGACTGAGCGTGGAAATTCTTGAAGAATCTAAGAGAATTTCAACTAAACAAGAAGCTGCGGCAGCGCCACGTCTGCGGCCGGCAGCAGCAAGTCCCATGTGACTTACAAAAATTTGCAATCTTCGTCCAAATTCAATGTTCGATGCACTTGTCTTTGGCCTACCGCTTCCTGCATCTACAGCTATTGTTCTTTAGATACACGCTGACCAGTCCACATTTGGTACCCGTTCCCTCATCCCTCTTAAATGTGAATTTAATGAAAAAAGCATCTTTTGTTTATCTTTGGCTGGCTAAATGCCGATGTGAGGGAGCATTTAAATCTATTGGAAGAGTACTCTATATGACATCTTTTTATTCCCGTTACTCGATGAGTAAAAAGTGTATACTAAGTTTGTTCAAATGAATGTAACTGGCAGAAGGAAGCATCTCCGACCTCATATAGTATATATATTCTTGATCAGTATCAACAGCCGAGTCGATATAGCCATGTCCGTCTGTCCGTCTGTCTGTCCGTATGAACGAAGAGATCTCAGAGATGGTAAGAGATAGAGGTTTGAAGTGTATGGAACATATATTTCTTATACTTGCAGGCAGATCAAGTTTAGTTTTGATTTTTGCCACGCCCCCTGCCTCCCCCGCAAATTAAAAAAACCGAATATCTTCCATAATTTTGGAGTTACGTTGTTCGAACCTTTTAGACATATATTCTACTCATCATTTCTTATCAAGCCCCCATACATCGTTTTCCGATCAGATGAACAATAGTGGCGCTATATGTAAAAGAAAATTTAATGCAACGATAACAACAACACCGCAGCCACTTACGAGAAAGAGAGAGCGAGAGGGCAATAGCTTACTGGTAATTTCCCAATTGGAATTGGCTTGACGGCATTAGCTAACTGGATTGCGCCGCTTTCAGTTTCCCCCTCCCTTCTTTCCAATAGATATTTGTGTAAGTAGGCAAAGACGAAGTATGAGAGGAGAGATGCAATTGAGATGGCCTGCGGTCAGAAATCACGCGTGATTCCCGCGTGACTAATATAGATATATTTATGTTAATAGGAAATTATATACAAATTTTATTATTTTACAAGTTATGTACTAGGGTAATTCTACCCATCATTACTTATCGAGCCCGTACATCGTTTTTCAACCAGATGAACGATAGTCGAAAGAGTTGCCACCCCCAGATTTTGAAAAAACCTCACACTTTAAAGTTATCAGTTACATACAAACAGGTACAGAGTATATTACAGTCGGGCTATGACCGACTTTCTTACTTGTTTTCCATTGTATCGTCACCAATTTTTATACCCGTAACTCGTAGAGTAAAAAGGGTATACTAAGTTCGTGCAAATGTATGTAACAGGCAGAAGGAAGCATCTCCGACCCCATAAAGTATATATATTCTTGATCAGCATCAATAGCCGAGTCGATATAGACATGTCCGTCTGTCTGTCTGTCCGTCTGTCCGTCTGTCCGTCTGTCTGTCTGTCTGTATGAACACCTAGATCTCAGGAACTATAAGAGCTAGAGCTACCATTTTTTCAGTGTAGACTTGTATCTTCTGCACGCAGATTAAGTTTGTTTCAAATTTTTGCCACGCCCCCTCCCGCCCCCGCAATATGAAAAAACCTCATATCTCCCACAATTTTGAAAATAGATTGTTCGAACCTTCTAGACATATATTTTAATAATCATTACCTATCGATCCGCTATATATCATTTTTCGATCAGATGAACGATAGAAAAGTTGCCGCCCCCGCAATTTGAAAAATTCCTCATATCTCCCACAATTTGGGCAAACTTACCCTGAGTAACGGGTATATCGAAGTCGAGCAGGGCCGACTTCAACTTACGCTCTCGTTTAATCTAAATTTAATTACCACCAAAATATAACAATGGGCGCGTTCAGCAGAGACACTTGATCAGTGATCAGTTTAATAAAACTGTTCTTATTTTTTGGCATACTTTTAGGCGGTTTTGTTTAATTGACATTGTGAAAAGCTTTATATAAATATCATATTAAATACAAGAGGAAAAGTAGGCAACGTAAATTACTAAGAAATATATCATTGATCAGGGATCAAGTTTTTCTGCTGAACGCGGCCAATAACTTTTTCAAACCTTATATCTTTGAATTTTTATACACTTGCAATGTGTATATCAATTTTGCCCTTGTTACGCAAAGAAATATTAATTTCCGACCCCATTATATTCTTGATCAGGACGACGAGCTGAGTTTATTTCCGTCTGTCTGATTCTACTAATTTGTCGGAACCGACCGAAAAGGATGACTATATATATAGCTGCAATAGGAATAAAATAGTTCTAGTGAGAAAAACTTTTTTGTTTTCCGTCATAGCGTCACCAGTCTTGGTATATATTAGTTTTATATGCTTCCACATAATTCTGGGAAAAATTGATCAAAATCGGATGAATATATCTATCGGTCGGAAAATGTGTTTTACTAAGAAAAGTTTTTTTATGGTATCGTGATCAAATTTTGATTCTCAACGATTTTGAATTCATAAATATCTGATATCTGTATCCTTTTAATGCTTTAAACTCTTGATTTAAAATAATTTGGAATATTTAGCCTTACTAAACCAAGTAGGAAACAACTATTAATGAACTTTCAATTTCCCGGTCATGGTGGACATTTCTGTGGAAATGCCCATAGGTAAGACTCCTATACGAATACGAATTAACACTCATATTTGTAAGCCCATTTTCTATAATCTATTTATCGAATAACATATAGCGGAGATATCAGTCTGCAAACTTAATGATAAATTTAATGACCTATGCTGTAATTGGTATAAAATATTTAATTTCCTGAGTAACGGATGTATTGAAGACCGGCTGGAACGACTGTAACAAACGCTCTCGTTATTTTGTCCCATTTCGTGAGTGAGTTTATTCACCATATTATCCACACAATTTTTCCCGCACCGCTACTCACCTTTCGACTTGTCGTCAATTTGCGTTGAGGTATAGACTAGGTGCTGATGATGGTGGTGGAGGTCATGATGCTGATGAGTGCTGATGCTGAGGTTTTCACCTGTTGGCGCGCCTTGCAGTGTGTGCAATGTCGGTGACACGGCCACGGCCATAGCCATTTGGTGATGCTGCTGATGCTGCAGATGCTGCTGCAGGTGCTGCTGGTGCTCTTGTTGGCTCGTGCTGGTGGTTAGCGATAGATGGGCCGGACTGCTGTGCAGGGACTGAGCTGGCGTTTGGTGGATGATATGGTGCTGGTGCTGCGAGAGGGTTGCGAGCCCATGGCTAAGATGTGACGGCGTCTGCATTTCCATTATGAGCATAGCATCAGTTGCAGTACCTTAAAAAAAAGAGCAGTTGAGACGTTAATATCTCCATAGGTCTGCAGCAAGCAGCCCCGCAGCGAAATGCGGTATCCGCACACGCCGAAGAGCCACCAAATTTAGCAACGGTATTTCAATCGGGTTACCATCTGAATAGGTTCCTCTGCCCCTTCATAATTATAGATAACCAGCACTCGGCACTCAGAGGGCCAAGGCCTAAGCCTAAGTCTTGGATTTGTGCTTGAAGCGCGAACACGTAACGACCAGGCCCAGGCACTGGCTCTGGCACTGGCACTTGACGGAAGCTACTTACAGAGAGCAAAGGCGATCATTGGCTACTGACAAAACTGGTGCGCTAAGCAGCATTATGAAAGCAAGCTGGAATAGCCCAACAAAGGGGTCGGCTACGGGATACCTACGGGATGGTTGTTGAAGTAGTTGAAAAGTTGTATCAAGTTGAAACTAAAACCAGTATTTGTTTTTGGATCATGATAATACCAAAGAGTATCAATTATATGCTTTTCAGATCATTTCATTATTAATTTGATGATAAATAGAATCAGTTTGATCCTATTCCTGTTAAATGTATAAACTTAAGACAGACATAATATTAATTTGATAATGCAAGTATTAATGAAAATATGATACTCAAAAAATACAGTAGAATATAATGATTTTTTGTTCAATAATGGCTTAAACATAAAAATTAAAACAAACAACATGGAACGCACTATTACACTATATCACAAAATGAAACTTTCTAATGCTTGCTTGAACTCAACTCAACCACCGTACAAAAAATTTGAGTAGCATCTTGGACGTATGGCAAGAAGCGTGTGCGATGGTGAAGTGTGCTGAGATGCATTTCCATTCGTGTTTGGTGACAGGACTCGAGTTCGCCAATGCATTGCTGACATTCAGATTAATAAAAATGAACCAAAACTGGTGGTTGAACCTCCGATTTCTGTGGAATAAGGTGGTGCGCAGCAGCACATCCAGCGCTTGTGGTAATATCCATTTCCGATCCAACGAGATGAGTCTTGATAGATTTTCGTTAACGAAAGTTCATGATTTTAATACTCTCAGAAAGCATTTTTGCTCGGTGTATAATTTAATTTGATCTCCAAAGAACAGAATCATCATCTCATTTAGATCAACGTAATCTCTGCGAAGCGCATGTTAGCCAAGATACCTCTGCTAATTGTAGATACAGGTAACCGGGTACGAATACGCTCAAAAGGTAGCAAATGGTAGCAACCGCTTGGCACACGTTTTAACCATGGCGAAGAGAGGCTAAAAACAGGAACAGGAAAATCATCGACATGACGTCGGCGTCGTCGACGACGATAAGCATAAGCAGTAGCTTAAAGCTAACGAAGCATTTAACCAGAAAATCGATGACGATGGGCGATGCTGTCGATGGGCAATGGGCAGGGGGTGCAACAGGCAGTGGATTAAAAAACATGCAAGAATGTTCCACCGCTGGTCAAGGGCTCCTTTTGGTGCAATAGAAATGGGTCAGTTGCAGCACGGTCGAATGAAACGATTGCAGCCGCGGGCTCGATTTCCTTGTCAGTTTAGGGAGCGTTCAATGTTTGCAAAAGTGTTGTCAACAATAGGAAAAAACAGAAGTACTTTGGTATGTACATAAATACATCTACATATTTGCTTATTCAATTCCTATTTCTTCATAGTTTTCGTGAAAAAGAATTTAGAATGGAAAAAAAGAAGGAACACCTGTTACTGAGGTTAAAAACTCTAACGTTTGGTCATTTACTATCTATATACATGTGACGACGAACAGGCAATACTGTTAGAGCTAGAACGTTAAAATTTTGGCAGTAGTTTCCATTTTTGTTTTGTTTTGCCACTTCCACCCCCAATTTGCCAACATATTTATAAAAATTTGGCTTGACAGCCATGACAGCTAGAAGGACTTAATACAACAGCTTTGGTTTCACAAGCAAATAATTAGCTCTCATATATTTCCAAAAAGCTGCTTATTTAGGCCTATTTAGCTTAATTTCATCAAAAATAGGCGCAAGTCTTTGGATGCCCAAGCCAAGAATTCGGTAAATCCCCTTAGGTCGGAAAAATTTGATATCAAAGCTCTAATAGCAAAAACAACAAGTAAGAAAGTCGGTCAAGCCCGACTGTAATATACTCTGTACCTTTTTGTATGTAACTGATAACGTTAAAGTGTGAGGTTTTTTCAAAATCTGGGGGTGGCAACTCTTTCGACTATCGTTCATCTGGTTAAAAAACGATGTATGGGGGCTCGATAAGTAATGATGAGTAGAATTACTCTAGTACATAACTCGTAAAATTATAAAATTTGTATATAATTTCCTATTAACATAAATATATCTATATTAGTTACGCGGGAATCACGCGTGATTTCTGACCGCAGGCCATCTCAATTACATCGCTCCTCTCATAGCAAGGTCCAATTGGGAAATTACCAGTTAGCTATTGCCTTCTCGCTCTCTCTTTCTCGTAAGTTGTGTGGTGGTGTTGTTGTTGTCATTGGTTTTTATTTTCTTTTACGTATAGCTCTTATATCGTTCATCTGATCGAAAAACGATGTATGGCGGGTCAATTCAAAATAAGTAGTAGAATATATGTCTAGAATGTTCGAACTATCTATCTTGAAAATTGTGGGAGTTATTTCGTTTTTTTTAATTTGCGGGGGAGGCAGGGAACGATCGGTCTAAAAACTAGTTCTAGTGAGAACAACTTTTTTGTCATCAATGGTAGCGTCTTTAAAGAACTGCAAGGGTATTTAAAACATGTTAGATTTCTTTTCTTAGTTCTTGGAACTATGCTTAATCACAAACTCTTCCGCTGCCTATGCCACAATTATAACGTATTTGATCACCTGTTCAAGACTCCATAAAGATGCACTTAAGTCCCAATTTCATTATCAGATTAGTTCGGTTAATCTGTGAACTTAAGCTTGTATGAACAGTTTATTTAACAATTACATTTTTAATGTATTTAGTCCAAGTTAGACTCTACAGTTAAACAATCAAATAAAATATTCAAATGACTCCAACTAACATGGTTAACCGTTCAAAATAAAAGAACGACATTTTTAGCTCTCAGAAGTTACACAGGTTAGGCAAATTTATATATGATAGTTGGCTAACAAGTAAGAATTTGTATTGCATGCCCTAGCGCAATTGAAGTTTCGCGCTCATTTCATCGCAACCTGTCCTGACAAAGGCCCTAAGGGAAAACAGCGGCTTGAACTAGGGGTGCGCGCGCGCCCTCTTTCTGGCGCTCATTCACCAGTTCACCAGTTGTTAATTGACCTTTTTGGGTCTCGCCCTTCTCAGTTCGGGTCAATGCAGTTCGAGAGCCGAGAAGTCAACTGCATCTGCACTTGTTCTTCTCTGCCGATCATGTAACGTGTTGCGTTGTTTGCTTGTCTAGTGCCATCTGTTGGCTGTCGGGGGTTGTCCTACGCCGGTGCACCTTTTTTCAGCATTTTCCGGCCTGCGCATCGTTAATTATTGTCAATAAAAAACCCATGAGAGGAACTATTTGGTAGCCGGCTGCTATTTTATAGCTCCTTTGGCTGGGTTTTCCAAAGACGTCGAGTTGGCATTTTTCCAGCACACTTGAAAAGTTTGAAATTCGTCTACAATTTACGCTCTAATTTAAAATACAAATAAATACAATTTTCTCAGGCAAAAGCTAAATAAAGCCTTGAAAATAATAAATGGAATAACTATAAGCATAACTATAAGCGAATGGCCAATTCGAATTGGAATGTGTGCAGGACACGCCAAAGTGAAAAACAGGATAACCCGGCCCGCTTGCCTCTCGCAGTACTCAACAACAACAACCACCATATATGTACACTTGCAGCACCTTGACGCAGGCACTGGCACTTGTTGTGCGTTCCCATGCCGGCTGTGACCGAAGCGCGGGAAAACTGTGAGCGGGTGTCTTAGTCGGCCAACTGATAGGGCGGCAGGAAACCCGCTTCTAAACGGTCAATTCTTTCTCAATTAAATAAGTCTCCACCAATGATGTCATGGAACACCCTGGGCCAGCACAACTCCGTTTCCAACTCCCACTCTTGCTCTACAAAAGTCATGGTCGGTCACAGGCTGGGGTTGGGGCCAAGGCCTGCAGCTACGTTCAGTGTCTTCTGAGCATTCTTTCCAACTCACTTTTCGGTCGCGTAATACATTCAATTCACAAAACAACAACAAAAACAAAAAATAAAAGTGGGAAAATATAAGCGCATTTTCACACACTCACGCCGAATAATGGCGATGACGACCCAGCCCGCTCCAAGTCAAACTCTACGAAAACGGGAAAAATAAGCTCAAGGTCAGTAGCGTGGGTAAATATATGCAGACAGACAGGTTGCCTCTATAGAACAAAGAGAGCTATGTATGTACATTCAGCGCCGGCGCAGTCTTGATCTTCAAAATACGTAATTATCGTCGGCGATGGATTCGTGAGTATTGCGCTATAAGGGCTAAGGATAGGGAAGCAATTGTCAAGTTTCGTCTCAGCAATTGGTTCATTGGTTCCTTAGGATCTACTGCTGAATAATCATTCAATCCTCTTCCGAATTCTAATAACGAGTAGCCGTTTTTAAAAGCTTTACTGTACATACGGCGGAATTAAAGATGGTATTTTTTGAAAGTTTAAGAAATTAATTAAACTAAATAATAATAACAAGAGCGCTGCAGTCGAGTGACCCGACTACGATACCCTTGATCTCAGTGACTATAAAAGTTATAGCAATGCACTTTTGCATTTAGGTAGGTGTATACCAAACGCTGTTCAAGTTTATTTCAGATTTTGGAAATATCCCCTGATTTCAAAACTTAAGCATCTATAAAATATTGCATGAAAAACAAAACCGAGGTTTTATGAATTCCTGCTAATAGCTGCTGGGGTGGCTTAAGTAAATTTTGTACAGCATTGTTATACACTTGAAAAGTGTATATTAATTTTGCCCAGAAGTTTGTAACGCATAGAAATATTCATTTCCGACCCCATAAACTATATATATTCTTGATCAGGATGACGAGCCGAGTTCATTTCCGCTTGTCCGTCCGTCCGTCTGTCTGTCCGTCTGCTGCGCGCGCTTCGCGCGCCCCCCGCCCCTCCCCCCCCCCCGTCTGTCTGTCCGTCTGTCTGTCCGTCTGTCCGTCTGTCTGTCTGTTTCTACGCGAACTAGTCTCTCAGTTTTAAAGCTATAGAGCTGAAATTTTGCACAGAGTCTTTTTACTGCACGCAACTAATATGTCGGAACCGGCTGGATCGGATGACTATATCTTATAGCTGCCATACGAACGATCGGTCGAAGAATAAGTCTTAGTGAGAAAAACTTTTTTATTTTCCATCGTAGCGTCACCAATCTTGGTATATATTAGTTTTATATGCGTTAACACAATTCTGGAAGATTTTATCAAAATCGGAGGACTATAGCATATAGCTGCCATAGGACCGATCGGTCGAAAAATGTGTTTTACTAAGAAAAGTGTTTTTTTATGGTATCAAATTTGTATTATCAATGATTTAAAAATTTCAAATATCTGATATCTATATCCTATATATATTTTACCGGTTAAATCAGTTGGAGTAAAGTTTTTCAAGTGTATTAAAACTTCGGCACAGTCGAAGTTAGTTTTGCCTTCTCGTTTTTATTTATTTATTTGCCAATCAAATAAATTCTTAACGGGCTACATTTAGTTTAACTTATATTATAATTTTAACATAGTATAGTTAGTAGTTACTGCGTTTCAAGGATAATTTGGCTAGTCAACTCAGACGAGTCAATTTCTCCACCTAATAGTTTGTGTACAAAAATTATCATTGATACAAAAGCACGAAGTTTGGTTTTTGTTCTTAAAATAACTTTTTTATTTCCATATTTCAAATAAAGATAATTAACAAATATATATTTATATATATTTGCCAAGTTCAGACTATTCTTAAAGATGTTCAGATAAACAGAATCAACAGAATGTGTGGCCAATAATTTACCAGTTTTAAAGTTTTTCGATATCATCGCGCTTTATAAGTTATGCTCCAGAAACTATACAAATTTTCAACTTTCAATATCCGTTACTCGAAAAGTAAAAAAGATATATTAAGTTCTTGCAAATGTATGTAAGGAAGCATTCTTGAACCCAATAAGAATAAATATATATTCTTGATCAGCATCAACATCCACATTTTTCAGTGTACGAGTACTCAGAGAGGGGATAGCAAAAATTGGTGAATGCAGACGACGTCAAAAAAGTTAACAATTTTTCCCTTAAGCCCTATACGGACCTGCGAAGTAACGTGAAGTTTCATCCAAAATTTGTGGAAGAAGAAGCAGAAGTAATGATTCCTTTACCCTTTACTTCGAGCGCACACGGAGCTGAAAAGTACTGTTGTGCTTAACAGCACATGATTGGATCCTATGTTAACTATGTGGGCTTTATTTTACTTCAAGCAACTGAAGAAACATTGATGCAAACAATGTTACTTCACCCTTCTTCTGCATTGACACCATCGGCAAACTGCTGAAATTAAATTTATGACGAAAAGGTAAATCTAATTTCGATTGTGTTGAAGATTTAATACAGTCGTAAATAGTCGTTTTAACAAGGTTTGAATTACTTATAAAAATAGTAGGCCACTAGACTTATGTTCCACCTTGACGTAATAAATGCCGAAGTAAGAAAAATTACTTACTTCGCAAGTCCGTATAGGGCTTTAGACATGAAAATTGCTCATTTCGGCAAATTGTTAAAAAATTTGGTTGCTCCGACAGGGTGCTCTGCAATTTTTGGAAGAATGAAGATGATTTTTGACTGAAAAAACACGTGGACCCAAGCCAAAGCTGACTAAGCGAGATCAGCGTCGATTAGTGAGCTCTGCAAGAAATTGGTTAAAGAGCGCTAATCAGCTAGCAGCTCAATGTGGGTTACAAGTGTCACGTTGGATGGTTGCACGTGTTTTAAAGAAGTCAAAATCGCAAAAATTAAAGGTGGTGGCAAGGCTGCTGGATTGCCATAAAGCCAGCCGGGTTGAGTTTGCCTAAAAAAATATGTCCACTAATTGGAAAAAGGTAGCAATTAATTTAAAAGCAATGGAAATATTAATTTAGATTATTGTAGGTCATTTTTCCGGATGAGAAAAAAATTTAATTTGGATTTGATCCTGACGGGTTTAACCACTACTGGAGAGATTTGAGAAGAGATTCCCTTTATTTCTCAGCGAGAAATTTTGGAGGTGGCTCTTTGATGGTTTTGGGGTGCTTTCAGTGAGTCTGGATGCTTGGAGCTGGCGTTTCCAAGCACTGACATGAACTCTAGTCTAACCTATTTCCTTATTTGAACAGGCGCAGACGCAAAAGATGCCTTTTTCAACAAGATAACGCATCAATGCACGTGAGCCGTGAAACGCGCACATGGTTTCAAGCCAACAATGTGAATGTTTTGGAGTGGCCGGAATGTTCTCCTGACATGAATCCGATGGAGAACTTGTGGGCATTATTAGTTCGAAAAATATATGCCCAAAACAAAACATATCAATATGTCCAAAAGCTTAAAATGGCAATAATAGATGCATGGGAAGAACTTTCCCCAAATTTGCTAAAGACTCTGGTCGACAGTATGCCAAATCGAATTTTTGAACTAATTAAAGTTAAGGGAGGCCATACTCATTACTAAAATTAATAAAAAAAAAATATTCCTAATCATTTGTCTATCGTTTGTTTGTCGTTCTTGAAGTGCGGTTATTTACCTGCACCTAGCATAAAACGAAAATTTAATTTTAACGGTTAACGGAGCTTCCATTTTTTGTTTAGTATAAACTCGAATTGTCTGCACGCAGATCTTGTTGTTTAAAATTTTTGCAACGCCCCTCCCGCCCCGCAATAGAAAATGTTAAATAACTCTAACATTTTTACAGCTGAGTATCAATATCTAAAATCTATAAACTGCGCGCTCAGTTAGCCAACTTAATGTTAATCTTAGACATTTGATGTTGTTACACAGAGAAAAAAACGATCTGGATCAATTTAATCTTTGCTGGTTAAAATAATCATTAAAGAAATATCATATTTTTCATATCATTTGGATACACATTAATAAATAGACTCTAAGACGATTGCCCACATTCGTGTTAACTTCAAGGTCCCGAGTTTTGATCCCCAGACAAGTCAAGTCTGTTTTTTTTTTTATAAAAAAAGATCGTATTGATATTTTTTACATTTCAAGTTAATCTTTGTCTTATCGGAGTGAAATTGATATGAAAGAATATGGAAATGACTGCCATTTCCTATAAATTTTTTCCTCTATGTATTAACATTTTGTGATTTAATATAAGACTTTTAATTAGTCCTTTTCCTGAGTAAAGGGTTGTGTGTCAGCATTTTTTCATCCACACACGCAAACGATAGGCCAACTATCGATAACAAACTGTGGATTTCGTTCATGTTGCTGGATACCAAAGACAGGAAAAGGTAACCAAAACGAGAAGGCAAAGCTAACTTCGACTGTGCCGAAGTTTTAATACACTAAAAAAACTTTACTCCAACTGATTTAACCGGTAAAATATATATAGGATATAGATATTAGATATTTACATTTTTTAAGTCATTGATAATAAAAATTTGATACCATAAAAACAACTTTTCTTATTAAAAAAGATTTTCCAACCAATCGGTCCCATGGCAGCTATATGCTATAGTCATCCGATTTTCATAAATTTTTTCAAAATTATGTAAAAGCATATAAAACTAATATATACCAAGAGTAGTGACGCTACGATGAAAAACAAAAAAATTGTTCTCACTAGAACTAGTTTTTTAACAGAGCGTTTCTATGGCAGCTATCTGCTATAGTGATCCGATTTTGATACATTTTTCCAGAATTATGTGGAAACATATAAAACTAACATATACCAAGATTAGTGACGCTACGATGGAAAACAAAAAAGTTTTCCTCACTAGAACTAGTTCTTAGACCGATCGTTCCTATGGCAGCTATATGTTATAGTCATCCGATCCGGCCGGTTCCGACATATTAGTTACGTGTAGTAAAAAGAAGACTCTTTGCAAAATTTCATAGCTTTAAAACTGGACTGCGCCGCTTTCAGTTTCCCCTCTCCCTTCTTTCCAATAGATATTTGTGTAAGGAGGCAAAGACCAAGTATGAGAGGAGCGATGCAATTGAGATAGCCTGCGGTCAGAAATCACGCGTGAGTCCCGCGTGACTAATATAGATACGTTTATGATAATAGGAAATTGTATACATATTTTATAATTTTACGAGTTATGTACTAGGGTAATTTTACTCATCATTACTTATCGAGCCCCCCCACATCGTTTTCCAACCACATGAACTATAGTCGAAAGAGTTTCCACCCTTAGATTTTGAAAAAACCTCACACTTAAAAGTTATCAGTTACGTACAAACAGGTACAGAGTATATTACAGTCGGGCTTGACCGACTTTTTTACTTGTTTTTATATGAAATTTGCCAGGAATTTTTGTTTTTGCGGTGCTGGATAACCGGCTTAAGCTTTCAGTCGAAAACTTAAAATTTTTAAGACACACATAATATAAGACCTTAAAGATCTCTTGTGTCTGTATATTAGAGTCTTAAGTCGTCAACAGGTTCAAATTATATGTCAGCTTAACCAATTAGCTAGCTTAGCTTAGCTTAACTTATTATTTTTGCTTCCAATTTGTCAAAAACAGTTGATTTGTCACCACAATTAAGTCGACAAATCACTCAAGGTCGTTTAATGGCTATTTTGTCTAAAATTAAGGACTTAAGGTTGGCTATATCCACTTGGCCATTGATGCTGATCCAGATTAAATATATTTTGCTTTGGGTTGCAAATCATTTCTTATGTCTGCACACCTTTTTAAGACACCCATTTAACCCATTTTTATGGGTACTGGTTATAAAAACATAAGACAATGCTTGTGATCTATAGGTTAAGGATATTTCAAATTCCTCAAATGCATCAGAAAAGTTTGAAGAATCATCTAAAATGTGGTATTTGAATAAACAGGATTAACATTTCAAAAATATTATTTTTTTGCCATTATTCCAAAATTTGTTATGCGGAAAACGTACAATTACTTGAAAAGAATTTTTTTGAAATATTATTGAAAAGCTTTAAGTTTTTGGAACAGCCTTTATGATTTAAAAAAAAACCGGAGTTCAAAACATTTTCATTGATTAAGCGAATCTGTTGAGTTTGTAAACTTTTGGTAGGATTGATTGTGTTGCCAACTTGTGTTACTTACATATTCGATGATAAGACAAGACAGTTTGTAAAAAACAAACATTCAATAATAAAAAAAAAAAATCGTTCAAAATATTGAGCTCAGCTTTTGTTACTCACCAAAAGTAGCACATACATATATTCTCGATATTATAAGCGATTAAGGTTCAGGTTCAGCGTGGCATGGTAATAATAAAGGGATTTGCTGTACACACACATACACACACACACACTCTCACACACTTAATCACTTTAGACGACGCTTTTGAGATGAAACTTGACCAAAAATGTTTATCTGTGTGTTACATGCATTAGTTTCGCAGCGAAACTCCGGATATATACAGAGATCAATGTGTAAAGCGTTGGTAACGCGGTTACGCGGCTCTTGACACTTTAACGGCGGGATCGGGGTGGGAGTTAAAGCGCGTTCCACTTGTTGGCGGCGGCCACGGTACAGGTGAAGTCCCAGGTGGTTCGTTGGACCGTGCGCAAAGAGATCTCGAGCGAAACTGAATTGTCGAATGGCAATGGACGGCGGAAGCAGTTTAAAGTCGACTCAACTCGACTGCCAGTCGGTGTATGCAGTTGTGTGTGTGTGTATGCCTTACGAGCCGCGCTCAAAAACCTGGCCTGAGCGAGGTTTACGGTTGGTCGGCTACGAGTTGACTCAAACTGGCTGCCGACTAATCGGGAGCGGGAGACTTTGCGATAGCTTGGACTGAGCACGATCGCCGCAGAGACGCAATTACCATTTCGGATGTGTGTGAGTGTGTGTAGCGTCATCACATATGATTACTTTTTTTTTACTTTACTTTGGCAGGTATATATGCATATATGTATGTACGCATACGCGTACACGCGGGGCGGGCCCTTGATTTCTCTACACGCTACTCGGGTGCCACATACTCGCACTATGCACGGTGTGGCTTATGATTTCGTCTCGGCCAAGAACACCAAACAAGCAACAGTCATAATATCCACCACAAAAACTTTCCCAGCACATTTTCGAACGGAAGTTATGCCTGTTGACCCCAGCAACATCAACATCAACCCTCTTAATAGGGACTTTTTAGTTGCACTCTACAGGTTGACGAAATATTTTCCACACCGTTATGCAAATGCGCCAAGCTTTTCCTGGTACAGTTTCTAATAATTTGAATTAAGAAAATTTACTCAAATCAAGTATAAACGTTGTCAATGGTGCGGTACAAAATTCTTATTTCAATTAAGATATTGTAAAATAAAGATTATTAATTTTCGACCAATTCGGGAATATATTAAGCACATTTCAAACTAAGAGATCACTCTCATTCATTCTTTTTGGTCGAAGTCAATTTTGCGTTTTGGATAGATTGGAACTCGTACTTTAAGTCTTTCTTTTTTAAATATGGCCGTGAAATTTTTTAGGGGGGACTTTCAGCGGTATTACTAACTAACAATCAGCTGTAGCTCCGCCGAAAATCTTTTGGTGACCTTAAACGCTGTATGTAACCATTTCGAGTTTTATACTGTGAACTGTCTTCTGTTATCCTTATATCAGTCAACAGTCTGCATTTAACATTATGAATTATATTCTGCAATTTGTCTTAACCAGGGCTGCAAACCGGTCCGGAACCGAACCCCTAAAAACCGGTTCGGTTTGGGTTTTTTGGGTTCCCCGAACCGGACCATGAACCGAACCTCTTACATTTTTGACCCCTCGAACCTGAACACAAACCGGAACACTTTTTTCAATATTATGGTTCGGTTCACAATAATATGTAATTTTACAAACGAAAGATATTCTGATAATCCCCGCCCGCCGTAATGAGATTATTCAATATTATATCTTGAAGAGTCATTTTGTCTGATTGTAAAGAACAAAATAATGTCAATAATGTTATAGATTCCTTCAAATATTGTCAAAGAGAGCAAACATTGAATATTTTTTTTTAAATTTTTGTAAAAGATCTTAAAACGAAGACCTATCAAGGATTGCGCTAACTTAGTTCGCGTAAAGATGAACATCTCCAGGAAGATTTAGTGGTTACACAGAAGAAAACCCAGAAATTTTTGGACTAAAATCAATCCCAATCGATGTCAAGTACAAGAGGATTAACTTTTTTACGGATTTTCCAATTCTGAAATTCTTGTCTCTATCCCGTCTTTGTTATACTCTGTACCGAAGGTACACTGAGTATATTGGGTTTGTGCAAATGTATGTAACAGCCAGAAGGAGGCATCTCCGACCCTATAAAGTATATATATTCTTGATCAGTATCAACAGCCGAGTCGATATAGCCATGTCCGTCTGTCCGTATGAACGAAGAGATCTCAGAGATGGTACGAGATAGAGGTTTGAGGAGTATGGAACATATATTTCTTATACTTGCAGGCAGACCACGCCCCCTGCCTCCCCCGCAAATTAAAAAAACGAAATAACTCCCACAATTTTAAAGATAGATAGTTCGAACATTCTAGACATATATTCTACTACTTATTTTGAATCGACCCGCGATACATCGTTTTTCGATCAGATGAACGATATTAGAGCTACATGTAAAAGAAAATAAAAACCAACGACAACAACAACACCTTTGCGATTAGTAGAACTTACGAGAAAGAGAGAGCGAGAAGGCAATAGCTAACTGGTTATTTCCCAATTGGACCTTGCTATGAGAGGAGCGATGTAATTGAGATGGCCTGCGGTCAGAAATCACGCGTGATTCCCGCGTGACTAATATAGATACATTTATGTTAATAGGAAATTATATACAAATTTTATAATTTTACGAGCTATGTACTAGGGTAATTCTACTCATCATTACTTATCGAGCCCCTATACATCGTTTTTCATCCAGATGAACGATAGTCGAAAGAGTTGCCACCCCCAGATTTTGAAAAAAAACTCACACTTTAAAGTTATTAGTTTCGTACAAACAGGTACAGAGTATATTACAGTCGGGCTTGACACACTTTCTTACTTGTTTTTAACTCGAAACAGTCTTTTCACGGGATTGATTGATTTTAGTTTGTTATTAAATGTACTTTCGTCTATTTACTTTTCGTTCTTTCGCTATGACATTGCAATTTCGAACTTTTTTTAATCACTATGCAAGACTATTTGATTTTCAGGTAGAATCCTTACTTAATATGAGACTTTTCGGATTGATGCAATAATTTTAGGACAGTTTTATTCCTTCGTACTGGTTTTAAATATAATCAAGTACGACTTGTACTTAAAAATTTAATTTAATAGTCGGGATCACATCAGTTTTATTAAACTAAATGTCTAATGTCGGCTAAATGATATGTTTATATCAATTTAATATTTTTTTAACCAATTGAAAAGTAAAAAAATCGAAAATAAAGCAAACTACTTTTTTGTTTAACTGAAACGAGGTCCGAAACAAAACCTGGGGTTCAGAGGATCCAGGAACCGGTCCGCGAACCGAACCCAAAGATTACTCACGGGTTCGAACCTCCGATCCGAACCTCCTCCAAAATTTTTGAGTTGCAGCCTTGGTCTTAACTTAACTGAAGCTTCAAACTTGCCGTGTTTCACGAAGTTTGCTTCAGAAGCTCTCTTCGATTTTGTTTTGAAGCATCTTCAGAACTTCATGCGCATTTACATGAAGAAGTTTGCTTCATGAAGTTCTATTTCAATTCGCCTGAGAACACGAATTATCGATAAGCAAATAACCCACAAATCAACCCTGCATCAGTTGAATCGGAACAAAGCAAAGAAGAATTATCGAAAAGCGTCACGCCACGGTAGGCCATGAAGCTTTGCCAGCTTCGACTGCCCCTCTTCACCTCTTCCCCTCAAACAAAAACTGCATGAAGAACTTCATGAAGGAAACTTCATCGTGTAAATGCGGACTTAAATACCCGAGAGTTTACATCCCTGTTGTCTTCCTCAAATCACTTCACCCTGAGCATAGTGGCTCGTGTTCGAAAAACAGGTGACGAAAACGGTGACTTCTTAGAAAGTATAGTCCTTAGTACGGTGACTGCCCTGAACCAAATCCAATCACTCTTGTCGGGGCACCTGGCCACTCCATGCAACGAGGAAGCGGAAGAGTGTGCAAGGAACGGAAGAGGACATACAAAGACCACTGGAAGACATTGTGACAGAAGTACTTAAGAAACTCAGAACCAAGGCAGAAGAGCAATGGGTATACACAAGGCTTCGAACCAATTTTGAATCATTTTCGAAAACTGCTTTAGAACCGGTTTGTCTTCGGGAAAATAAATAACTTCATATTATCAACCCAAGAACCAAATTTTATGTTCATTAGCTCAACATTTTTTTTGAGATTTGACTCAAAGCCACTTTTTAACCGGTTTAATCTGAATCGGAACCGGTCGTGAAACAGTAAAATGCTTAACTCTACATTACTTACCTACAAACCAAATATCATATTAATTTATTTTATTATCTTAATTAATTTCATGTTAATAGCTTAAATAGTTTCTGAGACACAGGGTTCTTTAAACCGGGTTTAAATTGTCCAAGTCAAACCGATTTTCTAGAAATTCAGCGAAAATTGTTCCTACGGAAAAAATCTCTATATATATAAAAGAGTTTGTCCTCAATGACTGACTGATTGACTGAGTGACTGACTGATTGGCAATCTACGCAGAGCTTGAACGGTAAGAGATAGAAAGCTGAAACTTTCACAAAAGTCTAGTCGAAAGTGGAAACTAAGGCGCGTTGTTGGAAAATTCCACTAAAATAAATTATTTTATATCCTTATGACCACACTTTTTGAGCCGATCTGTCTCGAACTCCAGAAAGTCCTTTTGCTTCCTCTTGCAGATAGCACATGTGAGTGTTGATTTGGTATTTGTGATGTCGTTCAAGACTTTTCCATTAATCATAGTCAAGAAGCATTGAAATGCAATCAGGACAAATTTTCCTCCTGTAGTTTTCACTGAGATTGGCCTCAGACCAGATATTTCCTCCTTAATGCAGTACTTGTAGTTAATTCGGACGTTTCCTTCTCATATTTGAACAAAATTCACCCACTTGGTAGTGCCAAAACGCAGAAACCAAAAAAGTCAAGTGTCAACAACCTGCATTAATATTTTTTGTTCTTCTTCTTTCCACGTCATCTTTACCTGCAGTTTACTTGGCATATATCACTGTAGCGGCTAGGTATGCGGAGATATGCAGCTGCAACTTTTACAATACATTAATTATGAGCTAGCACATGATTTTCATACTTCAAATTAATGGCGACAAGAGAACCTTTTTTTCCTAGCCTCTTAATGTTAAAAAATGTACCCAAAAATAGTGTCCACCCAAACCGTGAGTTCCAATATCCATATTTGAAATAATAAAAATGTTTAAATGCATTTACATTAAGAATTGATCCATCTTTTGAATAAAAACAACCAAATCCAAATCAGAACATCCGTTTGGTTTTTATACGCTCCCACAGATGACATTTAAAACCAAAAAAATCACAAATTCAAATGTTTAAAAAATTATTTATCTTCGAACCACTGTAAAATCTAAAGCAAATGACCAAATTCAATAAACCAAAGTTTTTCTGGCTATCTGGAGTTCCCTTTATTGAATTAAAATAGAACATCATAATTTGATTTCTGCAAAGCTAAATCAGCCAAACGAGCCACTGTGCGGCATACCAGATTGATGAGCGCAAATCTTGATAATCCTTTTTATACCCGTTACTCGTAGAGTAAAAAACGAATACTAAGTTCGTGCAAATGTAAATAAAAGGCAAAAAAAAAAGCATTTCCGACCTAGTTCTACGCGAACTAGTTCCTGAGTTTTAAAGCTATCGAGCTCAAATTTTGCACAAAGTCTTCTTTTTACTGCACACAACTAATTTGTCGTAACCGGCCGGATCGGATGACTATATCATATAGCTGCCATAGGAACGATCAGTCAAAAAAATATTTCTTGTTAGAAAAACTTTTTTGTTTTCTATCGCAGCTTCACCAATCTTGACATATATTTTTTTCAGATGCTTCCACATTATTTAATAAAAATGTATTAAAACCGGATGACTATTGCATATAGATGTCATAGAAACGGTTGGTCCAAACGAACGTAACGAGTCTCGTTTATTCTTGTGTTGTTTTCCAAATTTCTCGCACTTCACGAAATTGAGAGAAGCCTGGCTTGGCCCTTCGGGGCTGTAACAGCCAATTTTACATTTACATTACATATTTTTACTTCAAGGCAAAATATACAATTGTTGAGTTAATGATGCAGAAATATTCGCTTTTTCGTGTTTTATCTTATGGAAAATTTGCACATCAATATCTTTTTATATTCTCCGCTTGAGATAATAATTTTTCGTGTAAAGCTCGTTTTACTATCTAAAAATGGGTAATTTTTAGGGTTGTAAAAATTATTAGAGACATGGTAAAGCAATAAGGTGCGAATTGGATGAAAACTTTAATCGCGTTTTCTACAATATCGTTTTTATTTAGATATCACAGTTTTGAAGTAGCGATATGTAGTCTGATATTTTTAATGGGTGAGATACATTTAGCCCCCCGACTCGCTTTGAAACGTAAAACTTACCGACTATGTCAAAAATTTATTCCAAAAAATTGTTCAACATATATATATATATTTTCAAATTCTGGAAAATTCTACAGATTAAACCCAGGACTTTATACATTCATAGTTTTTCGAATAAAAGAATGAAATCAATTTGTAAACTTGTTTTTCGAAAACGTACCACTGTGCAGCGTTATTTGTTTCGTTAGGTCTTATATGGGATTTTCATAGCCGTATTTTAAATTATATATATCTATGATAATTGCATCGTTAGCTATCCACAATCCGGGAGTTTCCAATCGGTCCTATAGCGATTCCTCTAATTACTTTTGAGTCTTGGTCGTCCTTCCGCCAAAACCGAAGAGTAATCTCGACCCGATTATTATCGTCTTACCGGACCAGATTCTCTGGCTTCTTGCGTTTGCTACAGAGTTCATGGTAGCCTCGGTTATTTTTCTTCGGTGAGGAGGTTCCGCTATGACAACACAGAAGTGAAATCTGTAAGAGACATACAAATCTGGGGTTATTCCATATGTTTGCATTCGTATGTATGTGTGCCTATGTATAATATGTATGTTATATACGACTTTGTGGCTAACTAAACTACACGCAAGCTGGCGCAGGTGCTGGCAAAATGAAAACGGCGCGTGCCAAGCAAATCGTCGACTACCGTTGCAGGCCCCAGTGGAAGGGGGAGGAGAAGGGGGAGTGAGGTGGACGGATCACTCAACCGTTTCTTAATCTAGCTTAGAGTAGTCAATGCTCGCGTATATTTACGACTTGGTTGAGCTCGTTGTACTCTTTTTTGGTATGAAATATGCGCCTGAAAGTATCCAGCGAAAACCAAAGATTGACAGGTGTCTCACTCAGGAGTACGGAATCGACTTCTAAGCTTGAAAGGTCTGCAGCTAGGCGTACAAAAATGGATGGAAGGGACAGCTGAGCAAGTCAAAGACGCGGGGTAATGCATTTACCATGTGCATGTATTTGTGTATTTTCCGTTTTCTCCCTCTTCCTTTCCGAGTGGAAACTCCTTAACACCGACAGAGCCCGCGCTTTATATACAAGGAACACCTGTTAGACAGAAGCCACCGTGGCGGCGGCGGTGGCGATCACAAAAAAAAAACCCACCCCATGCCTTTCTTTCGCTTCATTCTGCATTCTGCTGTATTGTGGTTTTTCGGCCAACTTACGGGCAATGGAACTGGACCGAGGTCCGACCCGTTTGCGCCGAGTTCAACGCTCTTCACGTATGTGAAGTGTTCACACTTGCCCGCATAACTCTACCAATAGGTAATCAAATATAATCACTAATACGGCTGTTGATATAAAATTATACACACTATCCACAATTTTATTATCATGAGTAAATAATTTGGGTCCAAGACCGAATCCATTACTAATAAAGGAAACCACTATCAATACACAATTGTGACTTTGTAAGTTACTTAAATTTTGAGTGTTTACAAAAATAATCAATAATGCTAATGGCCGCCTTCTTAGCTATTATCTTTTTTCTCTAATTAATATATTTAAGATACAATTTAACATTACAAAAATTACATATTTATTTAGGCAAACATTTAAGGTTTAACATTTGACGTTTCGTGGATCAACTGCTGAGATATTTTTCAGTAAGTTAAAGTCGGCCCTGCTCGACTTCGGTATACCAGTTTATCAGGAAAAGGATCAATTAAAAATCTTTTATTAATTTACAAAATGTTAACATTAACATCAAATGTCAGTGTTAACATAAAATGTTAATGTTTTGAGCATTTAATGTTAATATTATCCTCATTGACTGACTGACTAACTCATTGGCAAGTGGGCACTAGGGCGGGGTTTTGGAAAATTCCACCACTAAGAGATCGAAATCTCCCGGAAAAGCTATTATGGTGAAAATTGGTTTGTAAGTATGGTAAGCGAAATTATTGGACACCTGATTCCCAGATTTCAGAAAATCCGCCCACAAGGAAAATGGCCGGAAAATTCTTGAAAAAAAAGTATCTTTCATTCGATTGACTTCAAACTCGGGTGGTAAGGATAGTATGCAAAATAATTAGACATGAGATTTTCCGAAGTTGGAAAATCCAAAGGAAAAGTCGGGAAATTCCGTAAAATTCTTTATGCAGAAAACATTTTTTCATTCGATTGGCTTCAAACTCGGTTTGTAATGATAGGCATGTGATTTTTCGATGTTGGATAATCCACCCAAAAGGAAAATTCGTGGACAATTTTTTATAAAACGAGAAGGCAAAGCTAACTTCGACTGTGCCGAAGTTTTAATACACTTTAAAAACTTTACTGCCATAGGAACGATCGGTCTAAGAACTAGTTCTAGTTAGAAAAACTTTTTTGTTTTTCATCGTAGCATCACTAATCTTGGTATATGTTAGTTTTATATGCTTCCACATAATTCTGGAAAAATGTATCAAAATCGGCTGACTATAGCATATAGCTGCCATAGGATCGATCGGTCGAAAAATAAGTCTTTGTGAGAAAAACATTTTTGATTTCCGTCGTAGCGTTTTCCAATCGTAATATATATTTGTTTTATATGTTTCCACACAATTCCGATAAAATTTAACAAAATCTGATGACTATTGCATATAGCTGCCATATACACGGTCGGTCAAAAACTAGTTCTAGTGAGAAAAACTTTTCTGTTTTTTATCGTAGCGTCCCCAATCTTGGTATATATTAGTTTTATATGCTTTCACATAATTTTGAAAAAAATTATCAAAATCGGATGACTATAGCATAAAGCTGCCATAGGACCGATCGGTCGGAAAATGTGTTTTACTAAGAAAAGTTTTTTTTTATGCTATCAAATTTTTATTATCAATGATTTAAAAATTTTTAATATCTGATATCTATATCCTATATATATTTTTGCAGTTAAATCAGTTGGATTAAAGTTTTTCAAGTGTATTTAAACTTCGGCACAGTCGAAGTTAGCTTTGCCTTCTCGTTGTAATATTTGACTGTACAGAGAGTTCTGTAGGCAAGTGTAGTCGTCCAAATATCCCTGATCAACAACATCCACCTGACAAACTAAGCACGAGTGTTGGAATTGGTCGGAAAATTGGTTTTGAAAATAAACAGCTCTTCGTAAGAATGCAGATGAAGAACCCCCTGGGAAGTTAAGTACGTAGTACATGGTCAGGAATAAGTTGGTGAGTATGTGAGGGTGTGTGTGTGTATACACAAGGGTAAGAAAGCGTCGGCACACCGAGCATATACATATACATATATTTTGAAGTTTGCTAGGCTTGTTGCTACTTTGATCAGTCTACTCGTATTTTAGATTCCCCCACATACACTACACACACACACACACACACCCATGTCACATACATGCATACATAGATGTATGTAGGAATCATCCATAGCGCTCGCTCATTATTTGAACAATCAGTATTCATATGTTTTCGGTATGAAATTCGGTATTTCAATCGTGGCTCGTGGCTTTTCACGGTCTGCAAGCCAACCGAGACAGCTTTTCTGCCGTTTCTTTTGGCTGTTGACTGTTGCTGCTGCCGCTGTTATGTACTGCGTGCTGCTACTATTACTGCTTCTGTTGTTGTTGTTGTTGTTGTTATTGTGATTGTGTGCTAGGGCTGTGCTGCATCTCGTTTTGTTTTCATTACATTGCTTTACAAAAAAAAACATTAATTTAATAAGACAGAAAGAATACTCAAACGTTATTGTAAAAAGAAGAAAGAATTTTGATACACAGAACTACACTACCAATTATCACAAGTCACCTCCCCAGCAAGATCAATTTCCTATCATCCCTTTTTAATAAAACTACACAGAAAACCTTTTCCGACTTAACTTTCCAATGCAAAGTTCAGGACTTAGGATACAGATAGACAGACATTGCTAATCAAAAATTTATAAACTTTTTAGAAAACAACAACAATGCTTTCCTCTGACTTTTACAAACATACACTCAGCGAAAAATAAAGAATGCCGTACTTAAAAAAGGGCAATTCAAGAACAAACGATCTCAAAAGCTGTATAAGTTTGGGATTTTCAAATCTAAGATCAAAATTTCCATTTCAAGTTCGTTTATCTCTCTACATATAAAACTGACTGACTGACTGACTGATTGGTAATCAACGTAGAGCCTGGACGGTAAGAGATAGAAAGCTGAAATTTTCACAGAAATTTCCTTATGAGTTGAAAGTGGGCACTAAGGCGGGGTTTTGGAAAACTCCACCCTAAGGGGTGGAAAATTTTGTTTTTCATCCGATTGACTTGAAATTTGGTTTGTAACTAAAGTAAGCGAAATAATTGGACACCTGTTTCCCCGATTCCGGAAAATCCGCCCACAAGGAAAATGGCCGAAAAATTCTTGATGGAAAAAACTATTTTTCATCCGATTGACTACAAACTCTTTTTGTGAGGATGGTAAGCAGAATAATTAGACTTGAGATTTTCCGATGTTGGAAAATCCGCCCGAAAAGTCCGGAAATTCTCGGAAAATTCCATATGGAAAATACTATTTTTCATCCGATTGACTTCAAACTCGGTTTGCAAGCATAGTATGCAAAATAATTAGACATGTGACTTTTCGATTGTGGAAAATCCACCCACAAGGAAAATGGCCGGAAAATTCTATATGGAAAACACTATTTTTAATCCGATTGACTTCAAACTCGGTTTGTAGAGATAGTATACAAAATAAGTTGACATGAGATTTTCCGATGTTGGAAAATTCGACCAAAGAGTGTGGAAATGCCTGGAAAATTCTATATGGTAAAACCTATTTTTAATCCGATTGGCTTCAAAATGGGTTTTGTGAACACATTATAGAAAATAATTAGACATTTGATTTCTCGGTGGTGGAATTTCCGCCCACAGGCAAGAATAATGGTGGGCGTATTTCGGTTCAGTGACAATGGCTATTTGTGAGCCGATCTGAATAAAATTCGTTTTGTAAGCTCTAGGGTCAGAATAAATGGAAACACGTGTTTTTTTATTTCGGGAAGTTCACTGCAAAGGTCGGAATATGGGTGCGGGGGTGTGTTTTTAGCCGATATGTATTAAATTTGGCTTGAAAGCTCTATGGGCCAATTAAATAGGATAAAGTTTTTAGCTTTGCGCATACTCACCCTCAAGGTCGGATAATGGGTGCCGGGTGTGGTTTCAGCGTTTGTACGCTTAATGGGCCAACTAGGTGGAAAATAATTTACTCATTTCTGATGGTCGGAAAATGGGGGCGGGGGTGTGATCATTGCTAAACGTTTTTTTCATCATTTTGGCGGCTTTACTGATGGTGGCGAAGCGAAGCGCGCCGGGTTATAAGCTAGTATATATATATATATTCTTGATATGCTTATACAGTGGCGAGCAAAATTGAGTGCATGTTCACGACACTGACTTCATAAAACATAAAAACATAACCACACAAGCAAATCCAACAATTTTTGTTTGTATTATTTTGATTTATTCCGATTGAGGTCGGGACTTTGTGCTGGCCACTCCATCAATTTAAAATGCTGCTTTCCAATCCATTCCCTTACAATTTTCGCTGTGTGCTTGGGATCTCCATCTTGTTGAAAAACAATTTCTTTTTCGGGATAAGCACATTTCTCAATAAAATCGGGAAGATTGCTTTGCACAACTTGAAGATTGTCCTCTTTACGCTTGATACCATCTACTAAATGCAGAGGGCCAACATGCCACCATGTAAAGCATCCCCAAATCATTATATTTCCACCACCATATTTCACAGTTTGTTTAACATGGTGTCTTTGTATACGTTCTCCGGGTCTACGCCAGCAGTATTGTTTTCCGTCTAACTGAAAACGGTTAAATTTGGACTTATCAGACCAGACAACACGTTTCCAATCATCAACGGTCCAATTTTTATGTTCCCTTGCAAATTACAAACGCGCTTTAACATTCTCATCGGATAATGCAGGTTAGATTTTTTTTCAACCTTGAAATATATCCGATGTCTCGCAGCGCTCTTTAAGCAGTCCATTCGATAACATTTTTGCTAATGGCTAGAGAAGCACCTTTTGGTGTTAGTATCATGTTCTTTCTCATTTCGGACATCATTTCGGACTCAGATCCTTTAATAATTTTTGGCGTCCAGCGACTTGCGCTTTAGGAGTAAATTTTCGTCTTTTTTTACTCTTGCAGAGGGTATATTAAAATTTCCACGATATTTTTAACGCATAGAAGGAAGCATCTCTGACCCCATAAACAATATATATTCTTGATCAGCATGACGAGCTGAGTCGATATAACCATGTCCGTCGGTCCGTCCGTCTGTTTCTATGCTATCTCCTCCCTCAGATTTAAAGCTATCTTAACCAATCTTTGATAAAAGTCTTTAAATACAAATATGCTGCACATTTGTCGGAATCGGCCGGATCGGATGACTATATCATAGCTGCCAATCGGTCGGTCAAAAAACTAGTTCTAGTGGGAAAAACTGTTTTGTTTTCCATCGTAGCGTCACCAATAGTGGTATATTTTAGTTTTATATGCTTCCACATAATTCTGAAAAAATTTATCAAAATCGGTCTAAATACTAGTTCTCTTGTCATTTGTGGCGTCTTTAAAAAACTGCTATGGTATTTAAAACATCGGCAGAGCCGTTGTTAGCCTTCTATTTATACCAGTTATTCGTAGAGTAAAAAGGGTATACTAAGTTCGTGCAAATGTATGTAACAGGCAGAAGGAAGCATCTCCGACCCCATAAAGTATATATATTCTTGATCCGTCCGTCCGTCCGTCCGTCTGTATGAACACCTAGATCTCAGGGACTATAAGAGCTAGAGCTACCATTTTTTCAGTGTAGACTTGTATTGTCTGCACGCAGATCAAGTTTGTTTCAAATTTTTGCCACGCCCCCTCCCACCTCCGCAATATGAAAAAATCCTCATATCTCCCACAATTTTGAAAATTGATTGTTTGAATTATAAATATCTGATATCTAAATCCTATATTTGTTCTACCGGATAAATCAGTTGGGGTAAGCTTTTGAAGTGTATTAAAACTCTGCACTGTCGAAGTTAGCTTTGCCTTCTCGTTAGGCATGTTTTGGGGGCAATATTGAAGTTTGTTTTGACCCCACTTGGTATTATCGTAAAGAAATATTCCTAAGCTTAAACAAAAATTCTCCCAAGCAATTCAGCGATTTTTGTCAACGAAGACATATCATTTTTTCAAACTGACCGAATTTTCCCATCAGGGTAGCAAGCTGGTTTTGAACCGAACCAGTTCAAACACGGAATTTCGACTTTTTTTGCCTAAAGCCCTATGTCCACTCGACGCGGAAATTTCCACGCGAAAAAGTTGATATTTCGCAGATATTTAACAGACTCTGTTAAACTGCAGTTATTAACTTTATAACCGATTTTTTTAATCGATAAACGATAGGAAGTAACATTGTGCTGTTAACGCGCTGTAATTTCACTCAAAAATTAAAAGCCGTTTGTAAACAAAATAATATAAAACTCCCAATCAACGTCCCCAACTTCTGCCAAAGAAGGTGAATCCAGTGGGACGCCAACTGCGCTGCCCGTCTTAAGCCGCTTTCCTGATGCAACTTTGGTATGGTACCGGTTTTGTCCTTCAGCGCTAGCCAAGCATCCTTGCATTCCGTCACTTTAAAAATTTAAATTAATTGTTCCGGTTATTGTGCCGTTACTTACCACTTTTGCCAAGCTAATCACTAATCCAAAACCAGGCCGAGAAGACCGCGTTGGAATCAGAGTGTTTTTTTTTTTAGACAAATCCCAAATCTCGCTCTTGAATTCGACGGCATTAATAAGTTTGTACTTATCCTCGTTAGTAAATGCCATAAGGCGGCGCTTTCTGGCCGAATCCTTTTTTGTTGCGCTCATTTTCAATTAAATCTTCTTCTTCTTACTCAATTTCCACACACAAATATCGTGTCGCATCGTTCTTTACATACGTCACCGCGAAATGAAACGATAACAGTATGTTAATCGCTACGTGATTGATAACAGAACGTAATGGCAATACGTAGTCTTTTTTCGCGCGGAGTGGACACTCAATATGGAATGGTAACGCTGAAAAATTCCGCAGCTGTTTTTTTTATATGGAGTTTTTCATTTCGCGGCCGTTTCGCGTCGAGTGGACATAGGCTTTAATGTTGAAAATTGGTTGAACCTCAACCTGTTTCGAACCAAAAGTTTCGGTTTGGTTATATTTAAAGGGTTACGTCGTATAAGGGAAGGGGGGCGGCCTACCGCCGGAGATTTTGAAATTTCCTTTTTAATTCAATAGAGTTGTTGAAAAAAAAATTTTTGGACCTCAGTTTGGGTTACTTTTATGCAATGTCCAAGAAATATAGCTAAAAATACGTTTTTGATAAGCATTTTTATACACTTGAAAAGTGTATATTTATTTTGCCCAGAAGTTTGTCTTTGAATCTTCGATTTTTTTTAAACTTTCAGGTAATTGGCCTTAGGCTTGGAGGTAATTGGTGTACAAGTTTTAAGGTGGCGCTATAACGGGAATTACAAAAACCGACCAATTTTCTTTTTCTTTTGTTGATACCCAAAAATTTAGTCAGTGTAGGTCGCCACTTTTTTACATTTTCAAAAACGATAATTAATTATCTGTCAATGGCTTTTTATTTTACGTCTCTAGCTGCTCTGGTGCCCGAGCTATAGCAATTTAAAAAATAGAAGGCTAACATCGGCTACGCCTATGTTTTAAATACCCTTGCAGTTTTTGAAAGGCGCTACCATTAATAACAAAAAAGTTTTTCTCACTAGAATTAGTTTTTAGACCGATCGTTCCTATGGCAGCTATATGTTATAATCACCCGATTCCGATAAATTTTTCCAGAACTGTGTAGAAGTATATAAAACTAATATATACCACGATTGGTGATGCTACGATGGAAACCAAAAAAGTTTTTCTCTTTAGAACTAGTTTTTGGACCGATCGTTCCTATGGCAGCTATATGATATAGTCATCCGATCCGGCCGATTCCGACAAATGTCCAGCGTATTTGTATTTAAAGACTTTTTGCAAAGTTTGGTCAAGATAGCTTCAAAACTGAGGGAGGAGGTAGCATAGAAACAGACGGACGGACGGACAGACGGACAAACGGAAATGAACTCAGCTCGTCATGCTGATCAAGAATATATATACTTTATGTGGTCGGAAATGCTTCCCTCACTGCGTTACAAACATCGTGACAATTTTAATATACCTTCTGCAAGGGTATAAAAATGTCGATCAGGAAAGAGTCATAGGCAATCGGCCAAGACCTGAACTGGTTCCGAACACGATAAGCCGGTTCAAAAGTGGTTCAAAGCCATATCTCAGAAGTTATTGAAGCTATGAACTTAAAATTTCACTGGTTCAAGACTGGCTCCGACCCCTCTGAACTGGTTCAAAAGTGGTTCAGGGCCACAACTCAGACATTATTAAAGCTAAGAACTTAATATTTGATTTGTTGATTAGATTTATTAAGACTGATATTTCACTGGTTCAAAACGGTTCATTGGGAAAAATGTTTCGTAAGATATATAATATTTTAGCTTTTTTATTTCAAGAAATTAAAGCAAGCATTTAAAGACAATTTAACGGGTACTTGCTGCTCGGTCCTTCTGCTCGACATTTAGATGGACTCTTAAAAGATATCGATTAATTCGCTCCCCGAATTTTATTTTTAGATCGTAGCTACATCCCCCACCTTTGGCTCAATTGTTGTGAAATCTTTACCACCAATATGTATGTCTGTTCATCGGTATTCTATATGAAAGTCCATTCAAGTTATACTCGGTTATACCTGGCGACGACTTTCCAACATTCACGTGCACATTTATGTACATTGTACATATATTCAATATGGGTGTGTGTATAGTGTGCACATACATATGTGTAGGAAAACAGGCAGCGAACCGTAATTCCTCAAACCACTAACACAATCAAAACTCTTCTGCCTGAACACTATGGGGCCACAGGCCCAACTGCGACTCCAGTTGAAATACAACCAGAACGTTGAGCGAAAGGGGAATGGAAATCTACTGACAACGCTGATGGCAGGTCATTTAAAATTGGATCGCTGGCAGAGTTTGTTCGCTGAATAAATGCGAAAGAGATTCGAGTGCATTTATCCAGGCCATTATCTATACGAAATCATCCATTTGGAATGCGCCTTTCTCAACTTACTCTCGCTTAGCAAATTTCATTAACCGAATGTCCTCCTCATACTGGTTAATCGTCTTTACTGATTGGGAGCTAGAATTCGCGCTTCATCCAAGGGCTCCCCCAAAAGTACTACACACACAACAAGGAAGACAAACTTGGAGCAAAAAATGTTTTATACATGTTGTATACATTTCAGGTGGATCACTTATTTCACGATTCAGGCTATGGCGAAAACATAATCTAGGGACAATTTTAAAAAATTGTCTTTGTACATAGTATATGTCAGTTATTGAAATTTTCTCTGAATCATGAAAAGCTGCCGAAATTTTGCATTTTGATACCTTGTTCAAAGAGTATATTGAGTTTGTGCAAATGTATGTAACACCCAGAAGGAAGCATCTCCGACCCTATTAGGTATATATATTCATAATCAGCATCAACAGGCGAGTCGATATAACCATGTCTGTTCGTTCGTAAATTCTGTTTTTTTTTTCTCCCTTAATTTTTATAGGTTTCTTGTTAATGTAATACACCTTCGCCTTGCGTCTATTTATCTATGCTCTCTAAATTTTCTTTTTCGAAAGGCCCTCCTCCAACCAAGCCAACCAAGCCATTTCTGGTCCAATAGCTTTCAAACTACATTGTTTTGTAGATGTCAAACTATTTACAAATGCTTTTTCGTAAGCGAATACACGAACCTTTCGACACAAAAATTGGACATGAGCTTTTTGGCTCGTCGAGCTTTTTGACTTTTACTCATCAAAACTTGCTGTTGCCAGACAGTCTTGTCGAAGATTAGAATCATGGATTTTGGTAGATTTGGTAGATTTTGGTTGAAACTTCGTTTAGACATATTATTGATAAAATTCGGAAAATTGTTGTTGTTGTAATTAATATTGTTGTTATCAAGCAATTTGATACGTTGAATGATCTAAGTTCGTTATTTTCGATATTTAAACGATCTCATTCTGACTTCGAAATACCCGTTACTCAGGGAAAGGATTATTTCAAAAGCTTTTATTAAATTACAATATGTTGGTATTAACATAAAATGTTAATATTATTATATAAAATGTTAAAATTATTATAAAATGTTAACCATCACATCAAACTTCAAGTTCATTGCATTAATAATTTCTGAGATATGGATTTGAACATTTTTTGAACCGGATCAGCAGGTTCGAAACCGATCTTAAAAAGTGAATACTCTATCTATCTTCTTCTAACAAGGCTACACATCAAATTTCAAGTTCATGACTTTAATAATTATTGATATGGCTCTGAACCACTTTTAAACCGGTTCAGCTGGTTTGGAACCGGTTTTGAACCAGTAAACTAATTTTTGAAAATCGGTCTTCATATAACTAACCTGGACATCAAATTTTATGTTCATAGCTTCAATAATTTCTGGGATTTCTGAACCACTATGGAACTTGTTCACAGACTTGGGAAATAGCCTACGAAGACAATCGGATGGAAAATAGGAAAACACGAGTTCAACTATTTCGCATACTTCACTTTCTAACCGAATTTGAGGGCAATTTCGCACCCCAAGGGGTGCAATTTTCCAAAACCTCACCTTAGGTCCACTTTCAACCCATATGGAAACTTCTGTGAAAGTTTAAGATTTATAGAATCAGTGATGACAGTGCGCCCAACGGTGGTCTTTTTATAATTCCATTAACCAAAAGTAAATGGACTAAAAACTATTTTGATAGGTATTTGTAAACGAAACGCATCAAAACCCTAGCTGAATTGAATACCTAACACAGATTTTGAAAAGTGAATATCTGTTTTATCACAGACTTTGAAAAGTTAATATCCGTTTTAACACAGATTTATAAAAGATAATATCCGTTTTATCACAGATTTATAAAAGATAATATCCGTTTTATCACAAATTTATAAAAGATAATATCCGTTTTATCACAGATTTATAAAAGATAATATCCGTTTAATCACAGATTTATTAAAGATAATATACGTTTAATCACAGATTTATAAAAGATAATATCCGTTTTTACACAGATTTATAAAAGATAATATCCGTTTTTACACAGATTTATAAAAGTTAATATCCGATTTATCACAGATTTATAAAAGATAATATCCGTTTTATCACAGATTTCTAAAAGATAATATCCGTTTTTACACAGATTTATAAAAGTTAATATCCGATTTATCACAGATTTATAAAAGATAATATCCGTTTTATCACAGATTTATAAAAGATAATATCCGTTTTATAACAGATTTATAAAAGATAATATTCGTTTTATCTCAGATTTTGAAAAGTTAATATCCGTTTTATCATAGATTTTGAAAAGTTAGTATCCGTTTTTTCACAGATTTTGAAAAGTTAATAAATGTTTTAAATTGCACAGCGTTTTACCGGACCTGCGCCATGTCAAAAAAGAGAGAATTCCACTCTGTGTAAAACAGGCGCTTTTTTAGAGTGCATGTCGAATCGGAAGTGGTGCGACAGGGCAAGAGAGTGGCGGGCCAGCCCCAAGCAGCATTTTCAGCCTTCCCACCATGCGCATAACCATGAATCGGAGAGGGCAACTAAGAGAGCGAAGTTGGTCCTCGACGGTTAAGACGTCTTTGTGCCGCACAGTCCGTTGCCATCACGTGGAGATAACGAACCAACTACGCGTCTATCTTTCCTTCAACTCGCAGAACTTCGAAGTTGGCGACTAACCAAAAATATATCATACGTTATTTCGCAAGCCTAACCACGAGACGGAGGGCAGTAAGTGATAAAAGTGCAGGTGTGACAAGTGTCTGACAAATACTGCAGTATCGATGGATGGAAACACAATTAATTTTTAGTAAGAATCACACACACACACATTGCGAATTTATCCATTTTTGGCACGTAACGATTTCTATTTCTCTGTCAGTTACCCTCTCCAATACCAATTCCAAATTCCTCCCCCCCTTCTCCACCACCCAAACTCTTGCATTTGGCCCAGAGCCTGTAACTATGCTTGTATTTTGCTTGCTCTTTCCGCTGCCACTGCACAGTGGCTCGCCCTCGAAAAACAGGTGGCGAAAATCTGTCACTTGTGAACCATACTTAATATCGATCTGAATTTCGGAGTGAAAATTTCAAAATGTAAATAACACGTTGTTTTTTATCTGTAGCTTTAAAACTGAGTTTGGAGTTAATCGCTCGAATACTAAAATTTCGACCATATAACATAGTCCACCTATTTTTCATCCAGGATGGCGAATTGCCCCAAAGATTGGTATGCAGCCATTGTTTAATTTTCATATACATTTTTGGAAAAGAGTTGGAACCTGATCGGATGATAAGCAAAAAGGATTCATACAACAGCTTTTGTCAATTTTTCCACCTTTCTCGAAAAAGTTTTTCAAAACCCCGTCTTAGTACTCACTTTCAGCCTAAGATAAAACTACTGTAATCTTTCTCTTATGACTTAGGCTGTGCGGTGGTCACCAATCAGTCAGGTTAGAACGTTATTCCAGCTGGTCATGGGTTAATTAACTCGAGAGCGAAAATCTTACACGCCCCAAAAATATGTACTCTAAAATTTATAGATTAATAACATATTCCAAAAACCTACCAAACAAAATCATGCATCAAAAATATTTTTTTCTTTGTTAAGGTTAGGTTGCGATGGCTGAGAGCGACAAGTCACTCTCTCACTCTATGCCATATATTCCCTTCTAATTTTTCTTTGTTAAATCCAGCATTAATAATTTCTAAATGAAAAACGATTCTCGTATTAAAGAATTCAAAGCCTGTCGCAACGAGTTTTGAAAAAACACAATATTGAACTTTGTCTTTCGGTCTTAAAATTTTGAAAATTTCTACAGAAAAAAAACACAAATAAACAAACTATGAAGTTTTTAAGAAAAACAAGTTTAAAAGAATTCTCAACGTAGATAAACTATAATATAATAAGAAGAATTTGATTTTCGCTAACTGTTTTTCGATAACCGAGCCACTGTGCGCTGGCAGTGGTACTTGGTACTTGTATTTGGCCGCTGTTGGCGTCGTCTCGGCGCATCCTTTTGTCTGAGGTTCTGCGTGTAGTGTCGCTTCATAACATTTAGATTTCGCGCGCGCCTCTATGTGTGCGTGTGTGTGTGCGTAAGCCCAGAGCCTTTGTGCAAAATACTTTTCCATACATAATATATACATATGTATATGTATGCCATGGTCAGAGAGGCGGGCGAAATTGTCTAAATATTTGTTTTACTACAGCATGACGAACATTTCACAATAGTCAGTGTCTCGAGGAGAGAGTAAGACACTGCGCACAGTTCACCTTAAATACGTGTGTTCAGGTAAATGCACCGAGCCATGTGAGATGAGTCCAACCGATTTTAGCAACAAGGCAGTTGTTCAGTCAGTTGCTTATAATATAGTTCCGGTGCAAAGCCTAGGCCGAAATAGAGTATTTTAAGCCATGGTAAGTGCGCATATTCCTAAGAGATGTGGAGAGTTTCACCAGTTACATGTTGGATGTGTGCCAGCAAAAAGAAGCGAATTGCAAAACCAACACAAAAATCACAATCGTTTTAAGAAAACAGTCTTCCATGGAAGAAAAAATTGTCCTTTATACAATTTGAGCGGCTCGCATCACGCACGATTCATGACACCTCCGAATTAAAAGAATTAAAAAGAAAAAACAACGAGAAGGCAAAGCTAACTTCGACTGTGCCGAAGTTTTAATACACTTGAAAAACTTTACTCCAACTGATTTAACCAGTAAAATATATATAGGATATAGATATCAGATATTAAACAATTTTAAATCATTGATAATAAAAATAGGATACCATAAAAAAACTTTTCTTAGTAAAACACATTTTCCGACCGATCGGTCCTATGGCAGCTATATGCTATAGTCATCCGATTTTTATAAATTTTTTAAAAAATTTGTAAAAGCATATAAAACTAATATCTACCAAGATTGGTGACGATACAATGGAAAACAAAAAAGTTTTTCTCACTAGAACTTGTTTTTTGACCGACCGTTTCTATGGCAGCTATATGCTATAGTGCTCCGATTTTGATACATTTTTCCAGAATTATGTGAAATCATATAAAACTATCATATACCAAGATTAGTGACGCTATGGAAAACAAAAAAGTTTTTCTTACTAAAACTTATTTTCCGACCGATCGTTCCTATGGCAGCTTTATGATATAGTCATCCGATTTTGATAAATTTTTTTGAAATTGTGTGGAAGCATATAAAACTGATATATACTACGATTGGTGACGCTACGATGAAAAACAAAAAGTTTTTCCCACTAGAACTAGTTTTTTGACCGACCCTTTATATGGCAGCTATATGATATAGTCATCCGATTTTGATAAATTTTTTCACAATTATGTGGAAGCATATAAAACTAACATACACCAAGATTTGTGCCGCTACGATGAAAAACAACAAAGTTTTTCTAACTAGAACTAGTTCTTAGACCGATCGTTCCTATGGCAGCTATATGATATAGTCATCCGATCCGGCCGGTTCCGACATATTAGTTGCGTGCAGTAAAAAGAAGACTCTGTGCAAAATATTAGCTCGATAGCTTTAAAACTGAGAGACTAGTTCGCGTAGAAACAGACAGACGGACAGACGGACGGACGGAATTGAACTCAGCTCGTCGTCCTGATCAAGAATATATATAGTTTATGTGGTCGGAAATGAATATTTCTATGCGTTACAAACTTCTGGGCAAAATTAATATACACTTTTCAAGTGTATAAAAAAGCAATTTGGAATTTGTTTTTAAATAAATAAGTAGGCTATGATAATTGACATGGAGCCCAGACAAACTGATTTGATAGCCACTCGACTGCTGGCAGCCCAAGGGACAAGTTCTCCCTTGCTGCATTTTATTTTCTTTTCTTTTTCATCAAATTATTTGCTCGTTGCCTTATCCGCTCGCTGCGACGTGTTGGTGGCATCTTATGGCTAGAATAATCGCTACCAAAATTTTAAATTTTCTATAAAATATATTTTCCGACTTGATTGTTGTATACACAATATACTTCTGTCCTGAATTCTGTGCTCTGTTTAATGGTTGACTTTGAAATTTCAGCTTGCTAGAATTTTCATTTTCCTTTTTATGGAAATTTTATACAAAATTTCAACTCGATAGTTTAACAAGTAAGAGCGCTACGATATACTCTATAGCGTGATTTACGCATATGTAAAGTGTACACAGAAGGAAGCATCTTTGACCCCATAAAATATATATGTATTCTTGATCAGCATGACGAGCTGAGTCGATTTAGTCGATCAGTTTATCATTTGTTTCAATCTCCACAAAATTCTTGAAATGATAAAACATTTGTTTCTGATGAGGCTATCAATAAGCACTTGGTCCAGTTTTTTGACAATAGGAAGGAAATGTTCTACAAGATCAAATGATACCCTAGCCAACAAGGCTTTAAATATTAATTATCTGCAAAAAACCTTTTTAAATATTTTTTTTTTGCCACTAATTTCGTCCAAATGAATTCACACATATTTTAATCTTCCATTAATATTTATGTCTATTTTTAATTTAACGAGAAGGCAAAGCTAACTTCGACTGTGCCGAAGTTTTAATACACTTGAAAAACTTTACTTCAACTGATTTAACCGGTAAAATATATATAGGATATAGATATCAGATATTTAAAATTATGAAATCATTGATAATAAAAATTTAATACCATAAAAAAAAACTTTTCTTAGTAAAACACATTTTCCGACCGATCGGTCCTATGGCAGCTATATGCTATAGTCATCCGATTTTGATAATTTTTTTCAAAATTATGTGAAAGCATATAAAACTAATATATACCAAGATTGGGGACGCTACGATAAAAAACAAAAAAGTTTTTCTCACTAAAAGTGTTTTTTTGACCGACCGTTTATATGGCAGCTATATGCTATAGTCATCCGATTTTGATCAATTTTTTTCAGAATTGTGTGGAAACATATAAAACAAATATATACTACGATTGGAGCCGCTACGGTGAAAATCAAAAAAGTTTTTCTCACAACGACTTATTTTTCGACCGATCGTTCCTATGGCAGCTATATGCTATAGTGATCCGATTTTGATACATTTTTCCAGAATTATGTGGAAGCATATAAAACTAACATATACCAAGATTGGGGACGCTACGATTTAAAACAAAAAAGTTTTTCTAACTAGAACATCTGTCTGTTTCTACGCGAACTAGTCTCTCAGTTTTAAAGCTATCGAGCTGAAATTTTGCACAGAGTCTTCTTTTTACTGCACCCAACTAATATGTCGGAACCGGCCGGATCGGATGACTATATCATATAGCTGCCATAGGAACGATCGGTCCAAAAACTAGTTTTTGTAGGAAAAACTTTTTTATTTTCCATCTTAGCCGATGTTAGCCTTCTATTTTTTTATTTAAATAAATGTTAGGAAAGTCCAATTTTCCATAGACGTAAACTTAAATAAAATTCCCTGCAATTTTAAGCAATTATTTCTTCTTCAAAATTTTATGGATTTTTGTCACTAATCTAAGAATGAAATTCTTGTTTTATTGCAGAATCGCATTCACCCTTAGCCACCGCAACCGTAGCAGAGATGGGCAAGCGCTTCGTGCTTGTTTTCGTGTTGACAGGTCAGTGTCACGACCAAGCAATTGGCCTAAATGGACGGCTGATGTGAGTCGCCCTGGCAGCAGTGACGACAACGCAAACAGCACCAAGATGAGATTCGATTTCGACCAACCGACTCCTCTGCCAGCCACCAGCAGTGGAAGCCGTTGCTACTACAACTGTCCGTGCTACTGCTGTCGCCAGGGATGCTGCGTCGTAGTCGTTGGCTGTTGCTGCTGCTGCCTGAGCTTGAGCTGCTCCACAACGGGCCCGCCACTGATAGCGCGTAAAAAAGTGCCCGTTCATGTTTCCGTTTCCAGCTCCGGATGTGGAGTTGTAGGCATCTCAAAGCTATTGAGCACAGCTGCTGCATTTGTGCGCTGGACTACGGCGCTGGCCACACTCCTAACCAGCTGCATTGTGCTGCAACCAACAGTGTCCAGTGGCAGTCGAGCATCAAGCACCAAGCCAGTGTCCGCCGTTGCGGTTGCCGTTCCAGTTCCCACATCGGGGCCGAGGGCCAGCAGCTCTTCCGGTAATGCTGATGCCAAATTGAAGATGCTGTACGGGCATGTCTCGTATGACATAGCCAACGATCAACAACTGAAGACGCACAACCTGTGCAAAATGTTCTGCAATAGTCGCAATCGTAAGCGCCAGCGTAGGCGCCGACGTCGTCGTCGACGCCGACGCCGCAGGCGTTGCAATAAGACCAACCAGCAGCAACATTTGTATGTTTACCAGGAGCAGGAGTCGAACATCATGGGTATTTGTCCCACATTCAAAGCGGAAATAGATCCAGATATTACACGTATAAGGATGCGGATGGGGGTGCGAGGTGCAGGCGTCGATTTGAAAGCGTTCGTGTCGTCGCCCAAGGTCAAGCGTAACCGGGCCAATCTCATTTGGCTGCTCATTGGGCTAGTCTGGCTGGAGGTGAAATTAATCAACTGCAATGCCATTGGCAGCGGTAGCGGCGGCAACGGTGGCAGTGGTTATGTCTCAAATTTTGTGGCCCACAAGGGTTGTACCATGTGCCACGAGGAGGGCAAGGGCAACTTCTACAGTGATAAAGGTAAGTGTTTTCGCATCGATTTGTATTCCCCTTTCAACTGATATCGCATGATCTTGTGTGAGCGCTAGGCAGGTTACACAGACACACACACACACCATAAACACTCAAACAAGCAGTATTGTTTGTCCATTACAATGCACAGTGGGCTAGAAATCTTTTCTTTTTTTTTTGTTTGTGACAAAACGCTCTAAGAATCGAATGTTTTTATACCCTTGCAGAAGGTATATTAAAATTGTCACGAAGTTTGTAACGCATAGAAGGAAGCATTTCCGACCACATAAAGTATATATATTCTTGATCAGCATGACGAGCTGAGTTTATTTCCGTCTGTCCGTCTGTCTGTCCGTCCGTCCGTCCGTCTGTTTCTATGCTATCTCCTCCCTAAGTTTTGAAGCTAACTTGACCAAACTTTGCAAAATGTCTTTAAATGCAAATACGCTGCACATTTGTCGGAATCGGCCGGATCGGATGAGTATATCATATAGCTACCATAGGAATGATCGGTCCAAAAACAAGTTTTAGTGAGAAAAACTTTTTTGTTTTCCATCGTAGCGTCACCAATCGTGGTATATATTAGTTTTATATGCTTTCACACAATTCTGAAAAAATTTATAAAAATCGGATTACTATAGCATATAGCTGCCATATAAACGGTCGGTCCAAAAACTAGTTTAAATGAGAAAAACTTTTTTTTATCAATGGTAGCGCCTTTCAAAAACTGCAAGGGTATTTAAAACATCGGCGTAGCCGATGTTAGCCTTCTATTTTTTTTTTTTGTGACTAAACGCTCTTAGAATCGAGTGTTATTTTTTTTAAGAAATATCCGTTTTGTATTGAAAACGAGAGCGTAAGTTAAAGTCGACCCTGCCTGACTTCGATAAACCCGTTACTCACGGAATGGATTATTTAAAAACCTTTAATTACATCACAAGATGTTAATATTAACATAAATTGTTAGTATTAGCATTTAATGTAAGGAATAACATTGAGTTATTATGACAAAATCCGCACAGACGGACGGATGTACAGGGTTAAACTGACTCGGCTGGTGATGCTGATGAAGAATATATATACTTTATGTTTCCTTCTGACTGTTACATACATTTTCACGAATTTACTAAACCCTTTTTGCTTTTAAGTGGTAATATCAAAGCGAAAATTTTTAAGATATGAAATACTTATAGGCCGCACATTTTGTAAACTTGTAGTATTAATAATTAATTTACCATTTAAGCTTCAGTTTTATGTTTGGTTTTTTTGAAACAGTTAAAACTTAATGGATTTTGTTTCTTCCGATTGTGTACTGGCTCTCAAAATCATAGGAAATCAGAATAAAATATTAAACAAATTAAGCAATGTTGAGTCGTGCTAGTATCACTATAATAACACGACACCCGTCCAACTTTTATAGGAGTGATCGGTCCAAAAACTAGTTCTAGTGAGAAAAACTTATTTCTTTTAGTTGAGAATATTATACGATTTCAAACAGTTCTGCAAAATTTGCCCGAAATCGGATGACTATATCTTATAGGAGCCATAGGACCAATCAGTTGGAAAATAGATCTTAGTGAGAAAAACTTGTTTATTTGAAGGGCTGGCGTTCATAACTTGTTGGTCCGTGTTTGCAAAATTAAATTTTCATCATGAAGCTCTCTTCGATTTTGTTTTGTAGCATCTTCAAAACTCCATGCGCATTTAGGCCGTCCGCACACGGCTCGTATCGGTATCGTAGCGTATGCGACGCGATGTATGAGAGGCATACGATTTGTTGCTGAGCAAGTGTGTTTAAAAGGAGACACGCACACGACTCGTCCGCTACGCACGACTCGTTGCAACATGCATGCAGCATGACGACTGTCGTCAAGCAGTGGCAGTCGCTTCTCGTCGTGTACGAGCGTACGCTTGCTGTTTGCTTACACTTTTCAATGAGTTTCATATGTTTTAATGAAAAAATGTCAGACCAAATTAATAAATTCGTGTTACTACCATTATCAGCTCCTTAAATGTGTTTTTTGACATTCTGTAAAATGTGTGAAATTTTATTCTTCAGTGGCAATAAATAATCTTCTGGTTGCACCCAATACTTTCTTTTGGACTTTTTTTGTTTTTACTGACGAAGTTATGCCAACAAAACTAATTCGTCTTCATCGCTTCACATGTTTACGCTTTGTGTTTTGACGATTAAAAATTGTGCGGAGGGCCTTACATGATGAAGTTTGCTTTGGTTTGTTCCATAAAATAGAATCTGTTTCAATTTGAATTAATTTTTTTAAAACCCTTATAGAGGGTAGAAGAAAAAAGCATTTCCGACCCCATAAACTATATATGTATATTCTTGATCAGCATGATGAGCTTAGTCGGTATAGCCATGTCCCGCCCGTCTGTTTCTATGCTATATTACTCCCATACTTTTGAAGCTATCTTGACAAAACTTTGCAAAAATTCTTTAAATACAAATAGGCTGCACATTAATCGGAATCGGCCGGTTTGGATGACTATATCTTTTAGCTGTCATAGGATCGATCATTCAAAAAACTAGTTCTAAACAGAAAAGCTTTTTATTTTCCATCGTAGCGTCACCAATCTTGGTATATATTAGTTTTATATGCTTTCAAAAAGTTCTGAAAAAATTGATCGAAATCGGATAACTATAGCATATAGCTGCTATAGGAACGATCGGTCTAAAAATTAGTTTTAGTGAAAAAAACTTTTTGTTGTCAATGGTAGCGTCTTTGAAACCCCGCAAGGGTATTTAAAATATCGGCGGAACCCAATTTTAGCCTTCTATTTTTTTTTTTAACCAATTGGTCCTATGGCAGCTATTCATCAGATTTTTGCTAAGTTTTGCAGAACTGATGATTTTCTTTTTTTCCATTTGGTTAAATTTTGCATTTGAATTATATGTGGAATGTGTTCAAAATGTATTGGGACTTTTAGCCCAAATTTCGGGTTGATGGCCCAGTGTGCAATGCAACAACAACACTAATTTTAATTCAATTCAATTTTGTTACTTACATAACACTTTACAATTGTCACATTTACACAGATAATCCACACACAGACTACAACAACAACAACTACAACAAGTACAATAACAACAATTATTACCACAAACAAACTAATCGAGTCCATTATAATATTGCGTCCAGCGATCGCGTTCGCTTGGAGTCAATTAAACGGCAAATTCTGACAAAGCTCGGCCTCACGCAAAAGCCAAATGTATCGCACCCGCTGCCCAAGCAATTCATTTGGGAGACCATTTATCGGGCGGATGGTGGACGGATGGTCGCTAGCGATGCATCGCTTGAGGGTGGCCAACATAATTTTCAAGCCTACACCCTCAAAGGTGGCAGCAGCAACAGCAGCAGCAGAGCCCGGCAGCACGCAGATGAAGTGAAAGATATTAGCTTTGGTCAATGGGCAGAGGTGCGTCAATTGCGACCAAACTCTCGCGCTCGGCAGTTGCGCTACCCTGCCCACGCCCCCGTTCCTGCCGCTGCATTCAAAAAGCAACGAAACCGCGAGGGTCACCACGTTAATCGAAAGAGTAATTCGCATCCGTACAGTAAATCAACATATCTGATAGATATAAATCGTAGTAGTGATAGTAGCACCAATAGCGGCATTAATGGCGGCTACGGGCCCAATGATTATGTATATTTTAACGATTACAGCGTTCAGGACAACGGCCGCGTCCGCACTCATACCAGACCCAGCGAGGGAAGGGCCATGCCCGAACAGGATACCTTCGATCGCGAAGACTTTTTTGGAAACACTCAGGAAATCATCACCTTTGCCGAAGAAGGTAAGTGTATGCTAGTTGAATGATTGTCTAGTCAATGTAGCTTGTCATATATTGGCGAGCAGTTTTTTGATATGGTATTTCTTGTGGCGAAGTCTTAAATCATCGTTATATCGGAGATGGGTAAAAGCCCTTACTAACGAAATATATTATAATAAGTTCCTTTATTTACAGTTATTCTCAAACAATTTTAAAGAATATAAAATGTTTTTTTTTTACAATATGACTTTTATTTTAAGTCTTCTGTCGGCTAAAATGATATTTGATCCCATGTGTTCCATGTGTTTGATCGTAGTAGTACATCAAGTAAGCGTCATACAAGCCGTCGTGTGTTAAAATCTGTGGATAAATGACAGAGATATACCCATCTGAGCAACCCTGACTTCGGGTAGGGTACCATACAAAACTCTGCAACAACTACGCTAACGAGAGCGTAAATTGAAGTCGGCCCTGTTCGACTTCGATATACCCGTTACTCAGGGTATCAACATGTCCAAATTGTGGGACATGTGAGGTTTTTTCCAAATTGCGGGGGTGGCAACTCTACTATAGCTCATCTGATCAGGTACATCCTTTCCGATTTGCGGATCGATAGGTAATGATGATTAAAATGTATGTCTAGATTCTAGAGGGTTCAAACAATCTATTTTCAAAATTGTGGGAGATATGAGGTTTTTTTCATATTGCGGGGGCGTGTCAAAAATTTGAAACGAACTTGAAAATTATCCGAACGGCAAAGATTTTGAGAAGCTTTTTTTTTTAAGCTTTAAACTGAACTCATACACAAAAAAAAAAAATTGTAAAAATCACATTTTCAACTTTGGCTAAAAAGTATTGTAATTATGATTTTTCTTTTTGATTTTACCAATCTACACGTAAAAACGACATTTCAATCAACTGGCGTAATTGTTTGATTTTAAAGAGCAGACACTTTTGCCTTCAAATTACATTTCACTTTGATTTCCATATAGAATCAAAATGTTCGCAATTTTGATCAATTAGTGCGTTTTTGTCGAGTCGATACGCTAAAAATAGAACAGAAACAAAAGCCCTGTCGGCTACCACCACCAGCTTAACAGTGCTCTGCGCTCATCCTCGGACGGACCGAGTTGAGCGCGCCAGTGTGTGTCCCAGAGGTCGTGTGTTCAAGTCCCAAATAAAGTTTATAATATTATAAAAAAAAAATAGAAACAAACGAATCAAGTTCAGCAACCGAGGAAGACCGACTTTGTTTGTAAAGGTTGGTTGGTTGGTGTGTGTATGTGTGTGTGTGGGCAAAAAACACACACAAACCCTAGAGAAAACTGTTTCACAAAATTATTTTTTTTTTTATTTCAAAAGTAAAACACTTTAAAATCAAAGGAACAATTTTGAAAACAAAAGTGTAAACCTTTTTTGAAAGAAAATTGTTGGGCGACAAAATGGGAAATTGGCGGATTTACCAATGAAAAATGTCGGATTTACCAACGTTTTTTTTTTGTGTGTATGTAAAAGTATTTAAAAAAAACTTTAATTAGTTGTTCTGAGGCGTGATCAAACCCACAACCTCGCACAGTAAGGACTCTAGCTACCCACTGAGCCACATAAGGCCACAGACATATTAAACAAAATGCGATTTTTGGCATCTTGCTTGAAAGTTTATAACTAGGCCGATTTACGAAAAAATTGAATTTTTCGAATTAACAATTTACTTAAAGTACAAAATGTCTGGACTGATTTGTTGACCTATTTATTGGCAGAGATATCGCATATTTCATTGTCAAATCGGTGCAGGATAACGAAAGCTAAATAAACGAGAGCGTAAGTTTAAGTCGGCCCTGCTCGACTTCGATATACCCTTCATTCAGAAAAAGGCTCAATTACTAAATCGGAAAATGTAAATATAAGCATCAAATGTTAGTGTTAACATATAACATTCACATTTTATGTTAACACTAGCATATAACCCGGCGCGCTTCGCTTCGCCACCATCAGTATTGCCGCCAAAATGATAAAAAAAAAGGTTTGGCAATGATCCCACCCCCGCCCCCTATTTTCCGACCATCAGAAACGAGAAAATTATTTTCCACCTAGTTGGCCCATTAAGCGTACAAACGCTGAAACCACCCCCGGCACCCATTATCCGACCTTGAGGGTGAGTATGCGCAAAGCTAAAAACTTTATCCTATTTAATTGGCCCATAGAGCTTTCAAGCCAAATTTAATACATATCGGCTAAAAACACACCCCCGCACCCATATTCCGACCTTTGCAGTGAACTTTCCGAAATAAAAAAACACGTGTTTCCATTTATTCTGATCCTAGAGCTTACAAAACGAATTTTATTCAGATCGGCTCACTAATAGCTATTGTCACTGAACCGAAATACGCCCAACATTATTCTTGCCTGTGGGCGGAAATTCCACCACCAAGAAATCAAATGTCTAATTATTTTCTATAATGTGTCCACAAACCGATTTTGAAGCCAATCGGATGAAAAATAGTTTTTTCCATATGGAATTTTCCGGGAAAATCTCAAGTCTAATTATTCTGCTTACCAGCACAGTGGGATCACTGTATGAAAAAAGTTTAAATTGTTATATCTCCGCCAATTATTATCCGATCTTTCTAAAAATCTGTAAAATTGTAGGAGTTATTCAACATTATTTATTGCGGGAGCGGGAGGGAGCGTGGCAAAAATTTGAAACAAACTTGATCTGCGTGCAGACATTACAAGTCTACACTAAAAAATATGTAGCTCTAGCTCTTCTAGTCGCTGAGATCTGGGTGTCCGTTGATCAAGAATATACACACTTTATGGGGTCCTTCTGCCTGTTACACACATTTGCACGAATTTATTATACCATTTGTATTCTACGAGTAACGGGTATAAAAACGAAAAGTTTGAAATTCTTCAAAAACAATGTTTACCACAGAAAAATGCGAAACATTTTTGTTTGTCATCAGGAGCCAATATCAATCGAAATAATTGTTTGACTGTTTCCTAGTGTTATCTCAATTTGGCTTATATAAAGAGGGGGTATTACAATTATTAAATGTAAAGTTTCTCAGTGCAGTTTCAGTTGCCTTTGACTCAAACGGCCATAAAATAGCTATAATCTTAGATTAGCTGTCCCCTGCCTGAATCAATGTTCGATTTAACCAATTGTGTACACGTTAATGGCAAATCACATTTGTTCTTAGTTACCATGTTTAAACCGGGTAACGTACGTATCTACCCCTGCCCTTGCCCCTGCGCCTGGGTCGCTATCTATGGGTGTAATGACAGACGGACTGTGGGCCCACTGTCTGGCCCGTTTAATATAGGACTGTAAGTAGGGGAACAATGGCAAAGTGCAGACATGTCGATGTACCAACATAAGTAAATGAGACTACGAACATTTTGAATTTACATACATACATACATATATCCGCATCCAATCCATTTAAGGCAGCAGACACCAGACAGACCAGGCAGAATATACTGCCTACTTGCATAAGGGTGAAATGTGAAGGGAGCAGCGACAATCCCATGTGAAGTGGAGATGAGCACGTGCCGGCTGTTCACGAAGCACTGTGGGATCGAACTGGCACAAGTGCTAGCACAAACCTTATAACGAGAGAGGGTAAAGCTAGCTTCGGCTGGGCCTTAGTTTAGTTTATTATACCGATGGAATACGTGGGCTTGTAATAACACCCAGTGACATAACGCCCGCGGGCTCTGTGTCACTCTCAAAAGTTTCATAACGTCCGACGAGTTTTATGCCACTTTTTGAGGGCTTTATAACACTAAGGGCCTATTTCTCATCTCCTACATAGCAATATATGTCGCATAAACTTACAAATAACAAAGTAAATTTTAGGTTTATCTGACACATAGCAAATATTAAGAAGATGAGAAATCGGCCCTAAGAGAAGTTATTTACGCCCAAAATGAAAATATTCTGTTGAAATTCATTCGAATTCATACATATTCATACAAACTCATACAAATACTCATGTAGCCTTGTGAGGCTCAGTGGGTAGCGTGTGCCCCTACTATGCGGGAGGTTGTGGTTTCGATCGCGCCTCGGAACATTTAATTAAAAAGTTTTTTTTTAAAAAACATTTACACATAAGGTCCACCCTTTACAGCTGTTGGCGCGCCAGTTGGTGAAGTATGTAGCCATGAAAAAGCTTCGCAAAAACTTTGCCGTTCGGATTTGACGTTAAACTGTAGGTCCCTTTCTCTTGAGACACACGAGTCAAAAGATTAAGAGAAGCTCTCACCAAAATTACATTACGAAAGCCATGGTACAAATTGGCGATAACGTATTATCCTAGGTTAAAACTGGAAAAACTTAGACTTTGCAGTTATCTTGGAAGATATACACGTCATAAAAAATGTTGCACCATAAATGGAAGATATTGGGGAAACGCATGTATTAATAGGATTTTTTTTTTTGCGATAAGCTAATAGATTTTGAGAAAAAGGCAAAAACCAGTCATCGTTATGTCACCGAGCGTTATTACATGCACCCATGGAATATATATAGGATAGATGATAGGATAGATATTTATAAACAGTGTGGGGAAGTACCTAGGCGATACAAATTTTGTGTACATATTTTCCTTACCTCGGTACTAAAAAAATTCGAGCACCTTTACCTTACCTTGGTCAAAATTTTCGTTTAATTTTCTTTAAATATTACGGTCACACTAGAAAGCTAAACGAAATCAAATTGATATCAGCCTCAAAGCTGAATTCGTTAAATCCATTAGTATGATCTTTATTTTCTTACTTTTTCTGGGCACAGTTTGTATGGAGCAGCAAAATGAAATCAAAATCGGAAGCAAATCACTTTCAGGAATCCCTCTGATATTCTAGATTTGGTCGAAGCAGCGAAGAGTAAAGTTGTTTTATTGGTGTATGGATCATTAAATTTTTGATAAAACCAGGTGCACTTTTTGCTCAACTTAGGTTCGAAAAATTTAACCAAATCGTCGACTTTATAAATACGAACGGTTCCTCATTAATATAGTGTACTAATAGAATTTCGGCTTGAGTCATAAAGTCAAAGTGACCAAGTGCTAAGAGAGCTTAGGAAGCAGTGAAACTTGATTTTCAAAAGAGGCACATAGATAGTTTCAAATCATTGGCGTATTAAGTTTGTGCAAATGTATGTAAGAGCCATTACCGACCCTATAAAGTATGTATATTCTTAATCAGCATTAACAGATGAGTCGATATAGCCTTGTTTGTCTGTCTGTCCGTATTTGTTTGTTTAATGGTTTGGCAGATCAAATTTATTCGGAATTTTTGATGGAGGAGAACTTGGACGCACAAAGTTCCGCCCAGCGATGCATATACCTATTTTCTAGACTGCAATGGAATCGCTCTGAAACAAATATGAACATATCGAAAAATGTGATGAAAGTGAAATTAGGTATTATGTACAAACGATGGCTAGTATTAATATTACAGTCGACTTTCTTACTTGTTGTTTATTCCTTTTATTCTCTTACACTTCTTTTATACGCATTCGGAAGTAGTTCTTATTGAAGCTGCATATACACTATCATATATCTCAATGGAGTTGCTTTAAATATAGTGACGGTTTTTAATGGTAAAGCCCGATTTAGCCATCCCTGTCTGTCCGTCCGTCCGTATGAACGCGTCGATCTCAGAGACTATAACAGATAGAGCCATGTGCTTTGGAATGTAAGTAGGTGTATTCTATACGCAAATCGAGTTTCTTTCAGATGTGGAAAATTTCCCCCTCTTCCAGCTCAAATCGCAAAAAACTGTCACACCGACAATTTATAAGTTAGAACCTTGTAATCTAAAACATAGTCACTTAGGCCTAATATCTATATATTCTGAGACGCACATTCATACAAATCAGTTCGAAAACAAGTGATTTTGGAAGAAAAACGATTTTGGGCCACCCAACAGACATATGTACGTATAGACAAACATATATACACACACACACACACTATCGCCGCCGCAGTCGCTCTGTCGTAGTCGCCCGCGTCGACAGCTGGTGTGAGTATATGTTTGTGTTTGTATATCCTAGTCGGGTCACTCGCCTGCAGCGCTCTTACTTGTTTTTTTTTACATACTTGCAAAGTGTATATTAATTTTACCCAGAAGTTTGTAACGCATAGAAATATTAATTTCCGACCCCATGAACTATATATATATTCTTGATCAGGACGACGAGCTGAGTTCATTTCCACCTGTCCGTCCGTCATTCTGTCTGTCCGTCTGTCTGTTTCTACGCGAACTAGTCCCTCAGTTTTAAAGCTAACGAGCTGAAAATTTGCATAGAATATTCTTTTTACGTTTCGGATGACTATATCTTATAAAGAAAAGGTTTTTTATCGGAGCGTGATCAAATTTAGATTTTCAATGATTTTGAATTTATAAATATCTGATATCTATATCCTATATATATTCTACCGGATAAATCTGATGGAGTGAACTTTTGCAAGTGTTTTAAAAACTTCGGCACTGTCGAAGTTAGCTTTGCATTCTCGTTTTATTTTTATGTTTATGTTGGTGTTTATTATTCCCGTTACTCGTAGAGCATTTTCAGCCCCCTTTCTCTATGAACACTTAGAACTCAGAGACTAGAAGAACTAGATCAAGCAAATTCGTAATGTATGCAAAGATTATATCGAAAGTAAGAAGCGCAAAACTATTTCCGATGTCAGAAAAGTATTAAAAAAAGACTTTGCCTACACACAAGCGATAATAAAATTGGAAAAAAATAGAAGGCTAACATCGGCTACGCCGATTATTTAAATACCCTTGCAGTTTTTAAAGACGCTACCATTGACAACAGAAAAGTTTTTCTCACTAGAACTAGTTTTTAGACCGATCGTTCCTATGTCAGCTATTTGCTATAGTGATCAGATTTTGATGAATTTTTTTCAGAATTATGTAGAAGCATATAAAGCTAATATATACCAAGATTGGTGACGCATCGATGGAAAACCACCGATTGGCAGCTATATGATATAGTCATCCGATCCTGCCAATTCCGACAAATGTGCAGCCTATATATATTTAAAGACTTTTTGCAAACTTTGGTTAAGATAGCTTTAAAACTGAGGGAGGAGATAGCGTAGAAACAGACGGACGGACGGACAGACGGAAATGAACTCTGCTTGTCACGCTGATCAAGAATATATATACTTTATGGGGTCGGAGATGCTTCCTTGTATGCGTTACAAACATCGTGACTGTTTCAATATACCTTCTGCAAGGGTATAAAAAAAGTTTGTCACCTCCAAGGGTCGAACACACGACCACCAGTTTAAGAGTTATGCCCTCAGCGCCGTACGACACCTTGGTTTACTATAAAAATTACTACAATGAGTCACAAAGGGTCGTTCATGTGTGGTAAATTTACCATTTACCACTTTACGAGGTCTAGTGAATACCCTCAGTATAATAGTCAAACATATATGATGAAATAGGACTGGTTCTATTTGATGAAAGTAACTAGTTGACAGCTATGACACTTTTATCGATTGAATGAAACTGGTAAGGCTTTCAACTTAAAGACTTGCAGTTATTAAAAATCCTTATTGTTGAAGGATCAAGCTGCAACAGTCCCAGAGTATGCGGATATTTAACATTCACCGCTCCACCCACTGTGCATGCTAACAGTTGTTTGTGAGGCCACTCATGCAAGTATATAAGTACGTCTTCGTCTGGCCGCAATGCAAACCCTTCCCCCACCCCAATCCCAAGCCCAGTCACAGCCCCAAACCCTGAACCACTTGCGACGTCCGAGTCTGAGTAGTTATTTCAGACACTGTCTGTGTTGATGGGGGCGATGAAGTACTTTCACTATTGTTTTTGAGGTGTGAAACAAGTCCATCAGACGACAGTGCAAACAATTAAAAATGCAAGAAGCGAGACATACCAGAAGCTTCATGTATTCAAGTACGACCCGCCCCATACCACCGCCTTTCCTACCCACACAATAATTTTTGTTGGACTGATGAATTGAATTTTTGTTCTAGGAACGCAATACCGTCAGTATCGCATAATGGAATTCGCGCCGCAACGGGCCCGTGTCCCTAACCAGAAGCTATCCATACGTAGTGCTGAAATACACGTTCGCATCGACAAGCTATCTGAGGATGGCCTGGCCAATAGTAGGCGAAAAGTTCGGGACCAAAAACAGCAGCAAAGAATCAAGATTTGGGTATTCCAACTGACAGCAGGGATCAATGTTACTGAAAAGGTGAGTCGCCTGCATTTTCCGAGAAATATACAAGTAGGTATGTACACTAACGCATCTTTCAACTCTGTTCACTGGCAGGGAATTGATCAGGCATTCCTGTTTCGTGCCTCTTTTGAAGTCGACAACAAGCATCTGGGTTGGCAAAAATTTGATTTGACCGAGACGATACGCGAATGGTACAGCGACAGCGAGGAAAATTTAAAACTATTGATCGACTGCACTGGATGCGGCAGCCACTACTCACTGCATCTGTTTCATGCCCACTCCCACTCCCACGCCCATGCCAATGCCATGAATCTAAATCCAAATCGGCCTTTCCTGGTGCTCCATACCGAATCCACGAGAACTCGGCGAGTGAGGAGGCGTGCGGTGGACTGTGGCGGTGCTTTAAGTGGACAATGCTGCAAGGAGTCCTTCTATGTGTCATTTAAAGCACTCGGCTGGGATGACTGGATTATAGCGCCAAGAGGATATTTTGCGAACTATTGCAGGGGTGATTGCACGGGGCCATTTCGAACTCCCGACACATTTCAGACCTTTCATGCCCATTTCATTGAGGAATACCGGAAAATGGGTCTATTGAATGGTATGCGACCCTGTTGCGCCCCAGTCAAGTTTTCTAGCATGTCCCTGATATATTACGGAGATGAAGGAATTATCAAGCGTGATTTACCCAAAATGGTGGTGGATGAGTGTGGTTGCCCGTAACACAAGTGTGTGTGTAGGTTGAATCACAAAGTGAAGCATGAACCGAGATCCGTAGACGAATCTCTTTTTCCTAAATACCGGTGCGATGCGACACCTATTTTTGAAGACAGCGAGTTTCTGCCAATAACCAATTTTGAAATATTACTTGATTACTTACATCCGAAGCTGTAAATTGAAATAACCAGTACGATTTTCCAATAATTCAAAATTTCATTACCATTACATTTTAAGCCATATCTCCAGTTGGAAACGCTTAATGGAGTTAAGCAAGGTACGAATTTAAAGGTTAAGTCCCATTCTCAGATGCGCGGACAATAAATATTTTGTGAAACTCATTATTTCGCCATCATAAATTAAAAATCTCATTGAATTGGCCAAAAACCATAGCGAACTTCAGTTTTACTTTTTCAAATTTGAATTAAATAAATTACCCAAACATTTAAGTGAAAATGGTAATTTCAATTTACCGCTTTGCCTATATCCAATGTTAATTGAACTCAGTCTTGCTTTCTTGTAAACCCTTACTCTTTGAATAGAAGGGTATTTTGGTTCGTTTAGAGCAGACATATAGGGAGATTATAACAAAATTAACATAATGAATTACCGATCCGGAACTTCAAACAAGTTTAATACTTTAGAACCGTTTACGGTTAACCAAATCGAATTGAATTGGGACCGAAGCCTTTGAATAAAAATAAGTGCATGTTTAGAATCTGTAAGTCCTTCCGTTAAAAGATTTGATTTGAACGGAAGTCGTTTTTTTCTGGAGTTTACTGATAACAAAAAAAACCGAAATTAAAAAAAAAAAGGGACTATGAAAAAGAGCTCGTCAATCTTTATAATTTTGAATAGCAAGTCCCGAAAAAGAATACATTTATATGTGCAGCTTTTATTCCCAAATTTTGTTTAAATAGTTAGTTTTTCATTTTAAAATACAATTTTATAAATTAGAACGCATAAAATGAAGCATCTCCGATCCCATAAAGTATGTATACTCTTGATAGCCGAGTCGATCTAGCCTTGTACTACTGTCCGTCGGTCCGTCTGTCAGCTATCCAGACCAATTTTTGTTTATTTTTAAATGGTTATTTGGTCATTTATATATTAAACAAAAAACTATGAAATTGTTATTAATAAATTGATATTCAGGCCTGTTCCCATTTCCGAATGAATTTAAAAAGTAAAACGATTGCATTTCCGAATCGTTTTCATTTAGTGGTTCCCGTTTTCTTTTCAAATGTATAATTTAAATAACATATATTTTAACCTTGGTAATTGAAAAACTTAAATCATTTTGTTTTGACATGCAATTCCAAGCGGAAATTGTCGTGTTAGAATTACAATGAATGGTAACCTTTGCAATTTCGAACAACACTGCGCATGCGCTGGTACGGAATTGAGAACAGGTCAGTTTCCTTTCGACCGTTTTTGCCATTGTTTATATGCAATTTCTAAGGTACAAGATTAAACAAATTTATTTTAAGCTGTGCTCCATATATCTATTAATACTTCAAAATCTCTACAATATACTGCAGGGTGTATCTTATAGTGGTATCCGAAGATTTTTTTAATAATTTGAGAACCAATGAATTTTTTGAAATAAAGGTTTTTTTTATTGAAATTGGGTCCTTTTCAATTTGTTTGGTCACTTTTTAAAGATGACATCGGCCAAGTGACCACACACAAGTCGGCCCGTTTTTCGGCATTTTCCATCTCTTTTTTGAGTGTTTCGGGTTGAATGGCAGCGATTTCTCGGGTATGTTGACCTTGTTGTTGAGCTGCTGGTTTACAGCAAAACCTTTCCCTTCAGGCATCCCCAGAAAAGGTGGGCAACGCCCTATTTCGATACACGGGACACCACGTAAACCATGGTTAGACGGGCTGTAGATGTTGCGCCATCTGTTGGACCAATGTCGCCCAGTGCCGTCAACCATTAAAAACGCAGCCCGATATCGAATTTTGTTGACGTGTCGCGACGTCGGCGTTTACGGCTGCTATTGGCTCGAAACTCCGTCTAGTACGCGGTTTATTTACTCGAGTAACGGTTGGCCTTGTGTGGCTCAGTGGGTAGCGTGTGTGCCTACTGTGCGGGAGGTTGTGGGTTCGATCCCGCCTCGGAACATCTAATATAAAAGTTTTTCTTTAATAACTTTAACACATAGGGTGCAGCTTTACAGCTGTTCGCGCCAGTTGTAAAGTATGTAGCCATGAAAAAGTTTCTCAAAAAAACTTTGCCGTTCGGATTCGGCGTTAAAGTGTAGGTCCCTTTCTCTTGAGCGAAAATTAAAAGACACACGAGCCAAGATATTGAGAGAAGCTCGGCTTGGCCTTATTATAAGGGTTGTAACAGCCAATTTTAACTTTTAAAGGTTGCCAAAGATTCTGTGGCATTGAATTTTGTCCCCAAGCACGATACCCGGTAGCGATTCTGGCCACTACGCTGACGGTGAGCACGTAACGAGGAGTTTTTTTAAAATAAGAACGGTGAACGACGTTTCCAAAACATAAACAGACGTTACGTTGTCGTTATTTAAATAAAAACACGGGTACCCATAGATACACCCTGTATAATAAGAATACTTGAAAGATAAAAAGCAGATGAGTGACCTAGAAAATTTCTTTTTACTTTTTATTTCACTGACTCTAAGCAAAACATTTGAAACCGAATAACTTGATCTTTTTCGGAAACAGGAACAGCTACCAACTCCGATTTCGCATGATTTGATCGAAATCAAAAACAGGAACAAGCCTGATTCCTGGTTCCATTTCCGAATGGATTCCACAAGTAATTCGAACATCGGCGTTCCCGAGTGAAATAAAAATCGTTTTCGATCCAAAAGAAAAAATCTCAAGGCAAGCCATCTACATATCCATAGTATTTGGATGCGATCGACCAGCAATTACGAAATTATAGTTATCCTTCCCATAGTCCCCTTCCCTTTCAATAATCTTCGTTCTATAATTTAAGTTAAGTCTTTGACATTTTCATTTTATATGCAATTAAAATCTTAAATTTTTGTGTTCGAATTATTATTGTGCTGATAGGTAACCTGCAAATGCGCTGATGCGGAATTGCGAGCAGTTCGGTCTTATTTAGATTGATTTGAGGATTAAAAAAATTGTTTTTTTTAATTAATTTGAATACTTTAAAGTAAAAAATACTTGGAAGATGAAAATATTTGTCTCACCAAGAAAACTGGGATTTACTCTTCATTTCACTGACTTAAAGACAGAACTTTTAGGATCAGCTTCCAGTTCTGATCTCACAAGATTTGATCGAAAACGGAAACAAACCTGAATATGATCTTAAGAATTTCTTCGTCCCAAATATCATGCAGGGTAACATTATTTCCTATTTATTCACTATTTTCCTAATTAGGTGCGGGTTTTTTTTATAATTGTCTATTGATTTTTCTCTATTCGATAATGCCCGTTAAAGAAATATTCCTTTAAGCACTCGTATTCAAGCATATGGAGCCAGAGATTATAATTATAAAAAATTAATTAGAATTATAACTAAAAGTTAAATTTGGCTGTTACAGCCTTCAAAAATTGCGGCCATGCCGAGCTTCTCTCAATCTCTTGGCTTGTGTGTCATTTAATTTTCGCTGAAGAGAAAACATTTTTTGAGAAGCTTTTTCATCTTTTCATAACTCCACAACTGGCGCCAACAGCTGTAAAGGTGACCTGTGCGTAAAAGTTTTAAAGAAAAAACTTTTTTTTAATTTTGATGTTCCGAGGCGGGATCGAACCCACAACGTTCCGCACAGTAGGCACACACGCTACCCACTGTTCCACACAAGTCCACAATTATAATTAAAAGTTTTAAAATTAAATTTTTATCAGCTTCCGCAGTCGCCTCGATAGATGTCCCTCAATTCTCAACCTGAAATCAATTCTGAATAATTGAAAGCCAAATCTAAAAACTCTTAAAGAGTAATTTTGTTGAGCTTAAAAGCCCAAATCACCGTCAATTCTCCAAAAATCATACGATTAACTGTACTTCTCGCGCAGTTCTGCTGGAACATATTTTAATTTCTTCAATTTAAAAAATGCCAATTTTATACCCATGCAGGGGGTATATTAAAATTTAGCAGATGTTTGTAACCCATAGATGGAAGCATCTCCGACCCCATAAAATTTACATATTCTTGATCAGCATCAATAGCCGAGTCGATCTAGCTTTAGCCGTATGTCTATCCGTATGATTCTATGCTATCTCCTCTCTCAGTTTTAAAGTTTAATCTTGACCAAACTTAACAAAAAGTCTTTAAATACAGATAGGTTGCACATTTTGTTGTTTTTTTTTTTAATCTCCTGTATGATTTTCCGATAACCACATATATAGGCATCATCTGGTCAAAAAATCTGGGTTTTCCGATTTTATCTTGAGGTGGCGCACAAGCGTTTTTGTTAAAAAAGCGTTTATACTAAAAATGTCATTTTTTTAAATTACATAAAAAATTTAACGGAAGATAATTTTTATTCTTATAAAAGCGCAACAATAGATGGATCTTTAAAATTAAAGCTTTGACGAAGCTCAATAGCGCTGTTAAGTATTCGAAACCGACTCTCAAACTTTTCAACCAATGTATATTTAGATTTGACGTATTAAATATAACTAATATAATGCTAAAAATACAGAAATGTGTTTACACATATGCAATTTTTTTTATTTTTCTTCTAACACAAGATTTAAATTAAGAAACCAAGTCGAATGCGCCACCTGAAGATATTGCTTTAGTAAAAAAGTGTTTCCCTCCACCCCAATAACTATATTGCTGCAATAGGAACGATCGGTCCAACAACTAGTTCTAGTGGGAAAAACTTTTTTGTTTTCCATCGAAGCGTCACCAATCGTGGTATATATTAGTATATGCTTCCACATAATTCATGAACAATTTATGAAAATCGGATGACTATTGCACACAGCTGCCATAGGAACGATCGGTCTAAAAACTTTTTTGGTATCAATGGTAGCGTCTTTAAAAAACTGCAAGGGTATTTAAGAATCGGCGAAGCCGATGTCAGCCTTTCATTTTTTTTTAAGCTTAAACTGTTTCCATCTTGACTGACTCATCACATACACGTCCATCCTAATGTACATAAGCAATTTGATTGAAAATCAGAATGTCAAAAAGCGGTTGAGCGTTATTCGGGTTTCCGTCCGATAAACTAACTTATAAAAATATATATTTCAGTACTTAAAAAACGCAGTAATTTTCTGTAACCCCTTTGGCCAGCGAGGAGGAATCATTAGCAAACTAATATACACTCATAACTATTTATATTTGAGGAAATACAAATACGAATAAATATGCACTCGTCCTTCACCATTCGGTGTGAACGAGTTATTTTTGTTATTCTCTTAGTTTAGTTCCAATTGTAAAACTAAAAAAGATGTCGACAATATGTGTATTTATAATATCTTATTCAAAATAACGAAAGTGCCTAAACTTACAATGCATGCAAAGATAAATAAGAGCTATGCCAAGATGCTTGCATACCCTTAAAGATATCTGTAAGAAACCATTTAACTACATACATAATTAAATCAAACATTAAAAATAAAACAAATTAACCTTTTATTCTGGGGAAAAATTAGCACTTGATGCCGCAGTAAGTACATAACTAAAAATGAACACACCCTGTAATAATAAATAATTTATCATAATATCTTACATATTACTGGTACTGGTAATACTGGTACTGCATGGTACTCACACCACCTAAATCGATTCCGATGTGGGTATCAACTCCATACAAGAAACAAGTAAGGACGCCGCCATCGAGTGCCACGACAGCGAAATACCCTGTAAGCTCCAGCACAGAAAGAAAATTGATATGATCTGGGGCGCAATATTATATTTTCCTATATCAATAAACAGCCGATATGATACACTTGAAATTGACCTGTTCCAAAATATCAAACTGATTTTCGCACATATGAAAATGATATGTTTATGATCAAAGTGGCATTTTATTAATAAGAAACGAGAGAGTAAGTTAAAGTCGGGTCCACCCGCCTTCAATATACCCGTTACTCAGGAAAGATTAATATAAAAATATTTTATAAAATCACGATATGTCACGGTGAGAATCGATCGGAATAATGATTAAAACATATGTTTAGAAGGTTCAAGCAATCTATCTATGGCAGCTATATGATATAGTCATCCGATCCGCTCGATTCCGACAAATGTGCAGCCTATGTGTATTGGAAGACTTTTTGCAAAGTTTGGTCAAAATAGCTTTAAAACTGAGGGACTAGTTCGAGTAGAAACAGACAGACAGACGGACGGACGGAAAGTCGGAAATGAACTCAGCTCCTCGTCCTGATTAAGAGTATATATAGTTTATGGGGTTACACTTTGCAAGTGTATAAAAATTTTAAAAATAATGCTCTTAATGCTTACGGTCTCGGGTAACATTATTGTAGACTTTGCAAGTGTTAGAGGTAAGAACTAGATGTAACCTAAGTGGAGAATACCGAACTTTTCTCTGAGTGAGTGACTTTGTTTAAATGACAAATGGTGGCTTGGAAATACTATCGAATAAATTGAATCGCCCCCGTCCAAATTAAAGAAGAACCCTTCACATGAATAGATAGATATGTTCATGTGTATGCTAGTGCATGTGTTTTTAGACCATCTTTACATTAAAATCCGAATCAATCGCTGCTTATCAGCAACACACACACAGATAGTCCCCCCTCTCCCCCTTCCTTCACCACAAACCGTTTGTAGAAAGTTCATTACCCTATGTGCACTGTATAGGGTGGAGGGGGGACCGGTAGTCTGCTCTGTACCTGCCTACTGTCAATCTTATATACATTTCAATACGTTTCTTGATTACATCAAGTTGAATATTCTTATCTTAGCGGCAGAACTTTTCAGTAATATACATATATATAATACACGGCACTTATATAGTGTTTACGTGTACAAATGTGTTTCAAGAATGTTTTTCATTCAATTTTTTTTACATTGCTGTCAAAAATTTAAGGCTCCTACTATTCAAATTTTAATGCTTATACTCGATATGCCGTCTTTGAGACGGATAAGAATTAGAATTAAAAGGAAATCATAAAGTATCATATGTCAGCTTAAATATAAGGTCTGTGAGACGGTAAATATATTGCGGATCGGAAAGTTAAAGTGCGCCAGAGTCTTACCAATAGAAATAATTGTATGAACTTTTGAAATTTATTTTCTTTTTTTTAATTTATTATTTTTAACCATCACAACTAAGTTAAAGATAAATGTTTTTTAGTTTATTACCTTAAAACTTCGACAAATAAGTGATTTCATTGCCATAATACAAAGATTTCTCTACATAAATTCTTGAAAAATACATTGTATATTCATCAGATAAGCTATCGATATCTACAGGTATATATTGAAAGCGAGGTAATCAAGACGCCTACAAATTGGACTAATTTCACACTTTCTGGATAACGTAAAAAAAAAGTTTAGTTTATTTGTTTAACTTACGATACTTTGACTTAAAAAACTCAGGAAAATTCGAAAAAAATGGTTTCAGTCAATTTATTGAAATGATCGTAAAACTACATTAGTTGGGCGTCAAACAAGCTCTTGCTTGTAGATAATAGATAGATAATAATAGATAATCGACAAAGTTACGGCAATTTGTTATTCATATAAAAACAACCGAGTATTCAGTTAACTTAGCAAGACAGGAGACAGGAGTGGAGCTCGACCAGTTGGATAGAATGGACATTATTGCCAAGATCGAAAATACCTTTACTTCAACAAGCACATTTCTGGCTGAACTGTAATTTTTTCTGTCAGGTACCTACTACGGCGAGTCATTTCGTTAGCTTATCGAGCAGCGTTTTGATTTCAGGCTACTTTTAATTCAAGATTAAAGTTTCTTATCAGGCATTAACTGCAATTCATGTACCTAACATACATACATAAATGAAACCTTGGATTTAAAATTTAAATACGTATATCAATACTTCACACTCCCACAGCTAACATATACTGCAAACATAAGACTCCCTTCCTTCTCCTGATTGCTACATTTTTCCATTGACAATTAACCATTTTATAATCCGTGCCTACAATTTATACATTGTACACATATGTACATAGATGACGACAAGAGTGGAGGTAAGACTACTGAGCCAAGCTGGGGTCGAAAGTAGAGATAGTGAAAAGTAATTAATACCAGCGCGGCGCACAGTGGTTGAGAATGCAAGTGGACCGGACATAAATGCCAAAATTGCATACCCTGCTATTAAAAACCAGAATAAACCATCCAATTGGGATTACTTTAAAAGCAGGAAAATATTAGTTTGATCGCTGGGGAATTAAACATGCAATTTGACCGATTTTAATTTTATATTAAACAACAAAAATAATCTCTTTTTAAGTTAATAATTCTAACAAGCCAGTTTGAGCATAACTATTAAAGAAGACGCACACAATACCACAAAGGAGACTGGTCGACTTAACAGCAGTTTCAAGAAAATCCCTGTTCACTATATTATTTAAACAAACAAATATCCTAAAATACTGAAATTTTACTGGTATAGAAGAGAGCTTTTAAAAAACCATTAAGCTCAGGTCCGACAGGCCAATAATTTGCCCAAATTTTGTTTAAAATATGTCTAAATAGCTATTACTTTAGATTTTGCTGTAAGCTAAAGCTATGTATCCACACGCAAGTAATTTATATTATTTATTATATATTTTGGCCTATTTAGCCAAATTTTCATAAAAATGTTGGCAAATTATTTGCCTGTGGGACCATAGCTTAAGTAGTTCACAATCAGATGCTCAGATAAGAAATTAAAAATGAAAATGTAAATGTAAAAACAAAGCAATTTTTATTGATCAAAATCGGATATAGCAAAATGTATATAGCAATTAGGTGCCAAAGAATCGGTCGGTCCAAAAAATAGTTCTAGTGAGAAAAACTTTTTTGTTTTCCTTCGAAGCGTCTTTCAAAAACTGCAAGAGTATTAAAAGCCAATGGAACGATCGAATGAAAAACGAGTTTCAGTGTGTAAAACTTTTTTGTTTTCAAAGATTGCTTGTTTATATTTGTTAAGCGTGAAAACATCTGCACATTTTTAATATACTCCCTGCAAGGAAATAAACGAGAAGTCAAAGCTAACTTCGACTGTGCCGAAGTTTTAATACACTTGAAAAACTTTACTCCAACTGATTTAACCGGTAAAATATATATAGGATATAGATATCAGATATTTAAATTTTTTAAATCATTGATAATAAAAATTTGATACCATAAAAAAAAACTTTTCTTAGTAAAACACATTTTCCGACCGATCGGTCCTATGACAGCTATATGCTATAGTCATCCGATTTTGATAAAATCTTCCAGAATTGTGTTGACGCATATAAAACTAATATATACCAAGATTGGTGACGCTACGATGGAAAATAAAAAAGTTTTTCCCACTAGAAGTAGTTTTTCGACCGACCTTTTCTATGGCAGCTATATAATACAGTCCACCGATTTTGATCAATTTTTCCTGTATTATATGAAAGCATATAAAACTAACATATACCAAGATTAGTGACGCTACGATGAAAAACAAAAAATTTTTCTCTCTAGAACTATTTTTTTAACCGACCATTTCTATGGCAGCTATATGCTATAGTCATCCGATTTTGATACATTTTTCCAGAATTATGTGAAAACATATAAAACTAACATATACCAAGATTAATGACGCTACGATGGAAAACAAAAAAGTTTTTCTCACTAGAACTAGTTCTAGGACCGATCGTTCCTATGGCAGCTATATGATATAGTCATCCGATCCGGCCGGTTCCGACATATTAGTTGCGTGCAGTAAAAAGAAGACTCTGTGCAAAATTTCAGCTCGATAGCTTTAAAACTGAGGGACTAGTTCGCGTAGAAACAGACAGACAGACAGACAGACGGACAGACAGACGGACGGACAGACGGAATTGAACTCGGCTCGCCGTCCTGATCATGAATATATATAGTTTATGGGGCCGGAAATGAATATTTCTATGCGTTACAAACTTCTGGGCAAAATTAATATACACTTTTCAAGTGTATAAAAATTGTTCTTAACATTTATTAATAATTTTTGGATCAGAATCAATTGTTTTTTGGTAATTTCATGTCGTTTCTTTGCTGATCCTCATCTAGCAGCTAGGATAATTGGAGGAAACACAAAAACTATTATTGTAGTAGTAATAAATTTACAAATTTTATTAAATTAATTCGTTTTATGTAAACATTAAGGCAAAATCATCATTATTAGAAACTCATCATAAAACCAGCTTATTTTGCGAGCCACATTTTCCCTAATCTTTCCCATAGTATATATTCTAACTTTCATATATAAAAGCAAGTAAAAGCGCTTCAGTCGAGTTCCCGACTGCGGAATACCTTGTACCCTTGAATTTATGAGTTTTCATATGCATATATTCACATACACATTCACACACACACAGGCTGACGACGCTTACGACGCTGCAGACGCAACGCTGGCCGCCCGCTGCCTGTTCGTTGGGTAATATGCCATCTTGGCTTTGACTTTCAAAACTTCCGTGTTTTTTAACCTATCTTATTAAGCGTTTTTGATATGATAGATATTATGACTTCATGATACCCCTTTTTTCTCAGTTTTAGGGGTATCATTCAATTATACAGATAAGATACAGATTTATAACCGAACCAACCTCAGTTTGAACCACTGTGCGGCCCACCGGCAGACACCCTTCAATGTTGATAATTTCAGATTTCTGTGCATGGGAGCAAGCAGTTTGGTCGCTCAGTCGATCGCATGTGAGCTGAGCTATTTGGGGAAGTCGAAACGCTCACCCACTGTGCTCATCCTTGCCCATGTACAGATATCTCATCGCTGGCGCTGACGCTAGCAGAATGTTCCCCATATGCTGCTAAGCATATTATATACAGTTGACTATGGCGAGGTATTTAAAGTGGGTGTTTAGATGGAATCCGGCTTAATTCGAAGTCAGTCGTCATCGGTTCGGCAGCGAGTGCAAGTCGTGTGCAAGAGTGGGAGTCGTGTGTTCGTGTCTGTGAGGAATCAAGTGCAATTTTCTGTGGTGTCTAAGGTATAGCATGATCAGTCTTATCCTTGTTGTTTGATCTAAATAAATGAACTTAAATAAAGATCAGAAAGAGTCAATATGCTCATTATATAGCAAGAGAATGGTTTTAAATGACCCCTCTCCCCTTTTTGTAGGCATACACATACCCATAATACCCATTAGGGGCCCAGCGCAATGGAGAGGAAGTTAAATCCTTGCTATTTGATTGGAGTCCTCCTTTGTCTGCTGTTCGCTGTGGCAACAAGTGCCGGTAAGTATCAAGATTAAGATCTCAATAACAAAAGTGTATCGTCGAAATTGTTCAACAAAATATTAAGTCAAATTGCATTATTAGGCTTCTGAGTTAGGAATTGGATAAGATAGCGTTTTTAGAATGCCACAGAATCCGCTTAAAGCCGAATTTTAAATTCTAAGATGGCGCAAAAATCTCTTTTCGCGTTTCATTAAGAGATTTAGTCACAAGCCCCCTAAACAATTTTGTTTAGTAAAAGAACTTTTAAATTAAAAGTATTTTTATTTTTCTGAATAAGTTGTAAAAATAAATTTAAAATTTTTATTTGTTTTGATAATAAATTGGAATTTAAAAAATAATTCGTCAATCCAACCAAAGCGAACCAACCTTACTGAGCGTTACCATAAAAATGATAGGGTTGCCAAGTGTAACTCGAAAATATTTAAAAAAAAATTCAATTGTTTTTTTTTAAGGAATTTTTTAAATTTATCTGAAAATCAAATGTACATTTATATATTTATATATTGAAATAGTTAGATTATAATCGTATACACAAAACTTTTAGCTAGACTTTCAACTAAGAAATTAAGTCACTTAAAGTTTATTGGCACCGATGGAATTTTCGAAAATCCATTGAGATTACTGTGTCACCCCCAATTAAGACCGCTGATAATCAAAATCAGCGTCGCACAGTGGCTCGTTTGACAAAAACCAATGGCGAAAATACAATTTTCGGATAATAGCCCCAAATAACAATTTCCTGTGTTGATTCCTGGGTATGTTCTGTAGAATTGTTTAATGTTAAAAAATATTTCACTTCGCTTGATATTATTGTAAACAACCCACTTTACATTCCCAGTTATGATTCGTTTCAAAATTGTTTTCGTAATGATTGAGCAAACAAAAGCAAATCAAAATCGTTTTCGTAGGTGACATTTTTTTAAATCACGTGGTACCCAAATATCGATCTTGTTTACATATCCAAGTTGTTTTAGTTGGGGTTCCACTGTTGTATGTAATACATATAGCTTCCCGACAATCTCTTGTGATGAATAACGTCGATTTTCATTGATATTGCCATGCTTTGTTTGTCATCAGCTTGCAAAGTGGGAGATTCGTTCTTCACCTTGATATCTCCGTAACTTTAGTTGCCATGCTTAATTTAATTCAAACAATACCTAGCTGTCCGGCTCTAAGGCACTATCACACGTTTAAAATTGAGACTAAAGTCATCTATTCAAGAAAAAAATTTATGTTTTTTCCCAAAAAAAATAGGTAAATTGGTTCATCAAATTTTCATTGATGTGTCTTTAAAGTTCAAATTTCAGATTGAAATTAAGTGTGGTCCAGAAGTTACAAACTTTTGGCGCCTGTTTTCAAAAACCAGCCACTGTGCGTCGGGCGGAATTCTATGGTGTGATTTAAATGAATTCAATTTGACGTTGTCCACTAACAAATAACATGTTTTGAAGTTTGAGGTTGGCATTGGTTCGACTGTGTGACAAAAGACGCAGACACACATAAATTAGTATGTACAATAAGTAAATGAGTATGGACATTTATGTGTATATGCACTTAGTGTGTAACTTCTCCATCACAGAGAGCGGAATCCAGAACGATCTCAAGAGCTAACGCAATTAATTGGAGATTGGAGAGCTCCGGGCGTTCTCTTTATAGAGCCTACTTAACCAATCACGCTGTACTATTCGTACAATTAGCTCGTACAGGGTTGGCTTTCTGTTGCTCTTTGTGCGCAAACACTGCTCGTCAAGATGTATCTATGAAGGTGAGGCACTTAGACAAAAGCTCAAGTTTCACAGCTTACATATTGTCAGTGTGCAGCGAACACTTGAAGTGAACGGTTGGTCCACGCACGACTGTTCTCCATGCGCACATGTATGCGCGTACGACTTAAACACACATACATACAAAAATATGTGCGCACTCAAATGACCCTGAATTTCTGGCTGCTCTCAAATGACCCTTCAGCCTTTTAGTGACACTCGACGCGTACGGTCACTCCGCGCTTGAGCGAGTGGGTGGGTTCGTGTAGCGCATACACAGCCACACACACACTTTCATGCAAACGTTGTCTGTCTCACTCTTGCGCAGATACTTAAAGCTTTTGAGTTTACATATTTTACTAAGTGCCTCACCTTCATAGATACATCTTGCTGCTCGTCTTCAAGACATTTTATACACTTGAAAAGTGTATATTAATTTTGCCCAGAAGTTTGTAACGCATTGAAATATTCATTTCCGACCCCATAACCTATATATATTCTTGATCAGGACGACGAGCTGAGTTCAATTCCGTCTGTCCGTCCGTCCGTCTGTCTGTTTCTACGCAAACTAGTCCCTCAGTTTTGAAGCTATCTTCTTTTTACTGCACGCAACTAATATGTCGGAACCGGCCGGATCGGATGACTATATCTTATAGCTGCCATACGAACGATCGGTTCAAAAACTAGTTCTAGTGAGAAAAACTTTTTTGTTTTCCATCGCAGCGTCACCAATTTTCTTAGTATATATTAGTTTTATTTGTTTCCACACAATTCCGAACAAATTTATCAAAATCGGATGACTATAGCATATAGCTGCCATAGAAACGGTCGGTCGGAAAATGTGTTTTACTAAGAGAAGTTTTTTTTATGGTATCAAATTTTTATTACCAATGATTTAAAAATTTTAAATATTTGATATCTATATCTCTATATATATTTCACCGGTTAAGTCAGTTGGAGTAAACTTTTACAAGTGTATTAAAACTTCGCCACAGTCGAAGTTAGCTTTGCCTTCTCGTGTTAAATTTGTCCAGTGTTTTGTTGCGAACGGAAAAAAATGTCGCCTTGTCGTTCATGGACATATGAATGGATAAATATTTATCCATAATTATCAATAACCGAATCCCATCAATTAGAAAACAGGGTAAGGTTTCTGCGATGCCTGAACATAACCGGTTCGGTTCCGGACCGGCTTGCAGCCCTGCTATTGTTTACTGGAACATACGATTTAATTTCTTTTCAATTAATATTTATAAGAAGTGTTTTATCGAGTAATTGTTGGTCTATTTTACTTCTTTGATCAGAGAAAATAAATTTTAGGATTGTGAAAACCGGATTAACTAAGTGTTGGTTCAGAGCAGGTTCAGGCTTAGTAACTAGAGGTTCGTTTCAAGGTTCGATTCACAATTTAAAAAAAAAATGGAAATACCGGGTTCGAACCGGTTCGGTTCAAAACCGATTTGCATCCCTGATTTTTACATGGATTATAAGTTACAAGTTATTTTAATAGCGATTCTCTCTTCCCTTTCAGATGGCAACTGCAAGCGAGGATGTCCCAATTGTAAGTAATATCTGAAAGATTTTATTTACTAAAACATCTGATCATTACTTTCAATTGCTTTCCAGCTGACACTGGTCTACTTAAATATACGCCAGGACATTTCTATGAATATGCGTTCGACAGTATTTTAACGGTTGGACTAAGTTCCGGTGCGGTCAGCGAGGCCGATGACACTAGCCTGAAGGTGACTGGCTCAGCGAAGATATTTGCGGAGGGCAATTGTGGGTACACTTTGGTGGTGAGCGCCGTCAGGGTAACCAACACAAAGGAGTCGGTCGAAAAAAAGATTTTGAATCACATACAAAAGCCAGTGCATTTTACTTGGGCCAGCGGTCAGTTGGAACCACAAATTTGCACCGATGCCACCGACTTGGCCTATTCGCTCAATATTAAGCGAGCTATTATCTCGCTACTGCAATCGAGCACGGATACCGAACACGAGGTGGACATATTTGGCCAGTGCCCGACGCATACCTCCGTATCAAAGGCTGGCAATGGTCAAGCCATTACCAAGGTGCGCAATCTAAATAGCTGTAAACATCGTGAACAAATTAATAGCGGTCTGATCTCTGGTGTGATCAATGAGAATGCTGGTTTAACATCCAGCCTGCTGTTTCAGGCGGATTATGCCAAAGAAACCAAGGTGCAGCGTGATGTGGTGGAAAATGTGCAATTAGTAGAGACCTACAAGTTCACGGGCACTGCCAAGGGCAACTCGGATGTCAGCGCCAAGGTTATAACCACGCTTAAACTGAAGAATGCTGGCGGCACAGCCGGCAATGCCCCATCCAGCGGATCCCATAGCGCAAGCATTATATTCCAGAGCCCAGAAACTCACACGGCCAAGAATCTCAATGCGTTGAAGGCGAAGCTTTCGGAATTGGTAGACTCCACCAGTGACTATGTGAAAAAAGATAGCGCCAAAAAGTTTGTGGAGCTGATTCGACTGCTAAGACAATCAGACAGTGACACTCTGCTAGAACTGGCCGCCTTTCCACATCCAAATAAGGTGCAAGCACGCAAGGTCTATCTGGATGCACTCTTCCGTACAAACACCGCTGAGTCAGCCAGAGCCATTCTGAAGCAGCTTAACAAGCTGGACGAACGGGAGAAAATCTTGGCCATAGTCTCGCTTAACTTGGTAGAGACGGTGGATAAGGAGACTTTAACACAGGCCACCGCTCAGTTAATAAACACTGCGCCCAAGGAGCTTTATCTGGCTGTAGGTAGTCTGGTAGCCAAATACTGCTCTCGCAACGGCTGCCAAGCGGGCGAACTGGATGCCATTTCCAAGAAGTTTGCCGATAGTCTCAAACACTGCAAACCACAAACCAAACAGGATGAGGAACGCATCGTCTATATACTCAAGGGAATCGGCAATGGCCAACATTTGGCTAGCCAAGTGGTTAGCGCTTTGAGCGAGTGCGCTTCCACGGGCCGATCCCAACGCATTCGTGTGGCCGCACTTCAAGCCTTCAAGTCCATAGCTTGCGATACTGGATTGCAAGGCAAGGCATTGGCTTTGCTAAAGAATCACAACGAAGATGCGGAGCTGCGCATTGAGGCTTATCTGGCGGCTATAACCTGTCCCACGGCTGAGTTAGCAAATCAGTTGGCCGAGATTGTCAACTCGGAGACTGTAAACCAGGTGGGCGGCTTTATTTCCTCCAGCCTGAAGGCCATACGCGATTCCACAGACTTCACCAGGGAACAGCAGCGCTATCATTTGGCCAATATACGTGTGACCAAGCAGTTTCCCAGGGACTACAGGCGCTACAGTTTCCATAACGAAGTATCTTACAAGCTGGATGCCCTGGGATTGAGTGCAAGCGCGGATCACAAGCTGATCTATTCACAGCACGGATTCCTGCCCCGGTCCGGCCGTCTGAATGTGACAACCGAAATCTTTGGCACCAATTTCAATGTGTTTGAGGCCAGCGTACGCCAGGAAAATTTGGAACAAGTCTTGGAGTACTATCTGGGTCCCAAGGGTCTGTTGAACAAGGATTTTGATGAGATAGTTAAGTTAATTGAAGTGGGCAATGGCCCGGGAGCTGGTGGTCGTGCCAGGCGCTCAATTGCTGATGAAACAAACAAAATTGCCAAAAAATATAAAACCTATGGCACTAATCAAAAGCAGGACCTTAACTTGGACATTTCGTTGAAACTATTTGGCTCCGAACTGGCGTTCCTTAGCTTGGGCGATAACATACCCAATAGCCTGGATGACATTATTAAGCACTTCTCCGAAGCCTTCGACAAGGTCAAGAAGGAACTGTCCTCATTTGAGAAGCAATTTGCTTGCCATCATCTCTTTCTGGATACGGAATTTAGCTATCCTACGGGTGTGGGTGTACCCTTGGAGTTCTCTGCCCAAGGTTTTGCGGCCAATAAAATAGATTTTGCTGTGAATGTGGATGTTAACTCCATACTCGAGCAGAACTGGCAAAGGGCAAAGTACCGCTTGAAAGTGGTACCCAGTGTGGATGTTCAAATCAATGTTCAGCTCGGCTTTAATAGTCAGGTTTTGGCCACAGGTCTAAGACTTGTCTCGCAGTTACACTCAGCCACAGGCAGCGATGTGACCGTGGCGCTTATTGAGAACGGTGAGGGCTTTAATGTGGATATAGAACTGCCGCGCGAGAAGCTAGAGCTGGTAGAGGTAAACCTTAATACCGAATTCTATGTGGCCGAGCAGGATAAGCAAAAATCGGTCCCACTAAAGGGTAACCAAAAGCATAAGAGCAGCGAGCCCCATGAGTTTTGCTTCAATCAATTGGAGAAATTGGGTGTGAATGTATGCGTGGTTAGTTCCAACAGTCTGAATGAAGGCGGACCAGGAAAAAGTCAAGCTTTGCTTGATCAGGTACACCTCTCGCGACCATTTACTTTTGCCCTCTATTTGGCAACGGAAACTAAATTCAATTTCAAGGGCGCATACACCACCAACCCGACGACCAAAAGCCAGCAGTGGAAACTGGACTATAGCACGCCCGGTTCCAAAGTATCGCACGATACCAGCTTAGCCTTCGAGCTGGGCTCAACGCCACACACCTATGGTCGCTTGTCTTTCGACAACCCGCAATATCATTTCGGCCTGGAGGCTGGCCTGTCCAATGACCAACACGAGTTGGTGCTCTATGGTCAATATGAGCAGGACAAGGAGATTAAGAAGAGCAAAATCGGCTTCTCCAAGAATGGCAACGAGTACAAGCCACTGATACAGTTACAAGACAAAAATGGCATTACCAACACCATCAATGGCTATCGTGCTGATGGCAAAATTGTGGTTCAACAGTCGGGCGATAAGCAGGCACGCTATACATTCGAAAACTTCCAGGTTGTTAGTAATCAGAATGAACGTATTGTACTGAATGGTTGGGCCGATGTGGGTCCCTCCTCTTTGAATGCAGAACTACGACTAAATCCTGGCCAGCAATCCTATTTGGTGAAGAGCCACTTTAAGCTGGAGAACGGTCAGTATGCAGCCGGTCTTTTTGTAAACGACGAGCGCTCCCCGGATAATGTTTATGGAAGCTCTGCTCTGCTTACCCTAGGCCAACAAGCCTATGGCCTAAAGGTAACTGGCAAGGCCTATTCCTGGACTATCGACAGTGCCAGCGATTTCGAGTTTGTGAAAACGGAAAACTCAAATACCCTAAGCTCAGGCAAATTCTCACAGGATGTGGCGGTACAACATAAGAACAAGCCAGCCGGAGGGCTGAAAATCAAGTCCACATTCGATGTGAATAAATTTCAGTTCGAAGCCGAGGCCTCGCGTGAACAGAAGGTGGGCTCCGTAAATGTCAAGTACCAAAGCAACCAGCGATCAGTACGCGACTTTGCCTTGGAGGCAAACGTGAAGCTAAACAAGCACTTTATTGACCTTGTATCAAAATGCGATGTCAATGGAAACCTATTTGTGATCGACAACCTTATTACCACCAGCTGGGGCACTTCTCTATCGGCCCAGGGAGAACTGGGTCAGCGTTACACTTTACAAGACATTCATGTTGATCTGCATGGCAGCGCTCAATTCGGTGGTAAGGACAAGCCCACCCAGTGGATCGTTAAAGTTCTTGGCACACCGGAAAAAACTAACAGCGAGGTACGTGTAAGCCGCGAAGGCGCAGATTTGGTCAAGTTGGTCGGTGAATCGCAACATCCTCAAGACAAAATCTCAGGGGCTAAGGTAAATCTCATCATTAAGAATCTGCTGAATGCTAAGGGTGACTTTAAGCTGGCCAAGAGTGGTAAGGGAGAGCTGACTATTAACCTAGAGACGCAAAAGACAGAGCCCAAACACAAGGTAGACATAGAATCCAAGTTCCACATACTTGCTCCTAAATATGATATTGAGACTAGCCTGACACTGGATGGTGAAAAGAAATTCAATTTCAAAACTGAAAATATATTGGATAAGGTTAAATTTGTGACCAAAAACGTGGCCGAATCAAAGGGCCAGAAACTTGTGTTCGAAGCTAACGGCAATGTGAAAGGGGAATGGCGTTCAAATGGTGAAATTCAGGGCAATTTTGCATTGACTACCCCAGAGGGTCGTGTTTTAGGTGGCACCCTGAATCGCAAGGTTACAGCTAATGCCAAGACTGGCATAACTCAAGGAAGCATGGAGGCACAAGTTAATGATCAGGACACCAGCGGCAAGAAGCGCTCTTTGTTATTCAAAGGAAAACTTGATCGTCTTAATGTTAAGACCAAGGAATTCTCGGTTAACAGTCAAGTGATCTACACGGCCTATGATGGCCAAAAGTCTGAGCTCAACTATCATATCAAGCGGCAGCCGGAGAGCTTTAACTTTGGATTATCAGCAAATGGCAACCCCTTGCCACAACCCGTTGAAGTTTCGTTGGTGCTGGACGGGCTTAGTGAACAACAGGCTAATGGAAAATTAACTGGCAAATATGGCGAGCACCTTACTGTTCAACTGAACGGTAACTATCATTTGGGCCAGGGCAGTGTGCCTTTCACGTACGAAATAAAGGGCAACCTTCAAGCTCCTGATACCAGTTTCAAGTCCTGGGAGGTTAGCAGCCAGGGAAAACTATTGAACGACCTCAATAGATCCCACAACATTGAATTTTCGTGCCACACTAAAACGGGAAATGGTCAATTTGTTAACCTTAATACCGTGTGGAAGGGCACACCACAACAAGGTACCTACACTTTTGAAGCTCAGCATCATAACTTGGCTGCTCCTTTCAAGTTTGAGGGCAGCTATCAAAATGATCATCTCACAGGCGATAGCAGCGGGAAGCATAAATATAAATTCAATGGACAGTATGGCGAGAAGTACATAAAAACACAAGCGGATGTTTCCTACGCCGCTGCTGAAACTGCCACTCTGCACTATACCCTGGATACGAGCTACGAGTCGGTTAAGGACATAGATATCAATATACGCGGTCACCTGGGAACTGAAGATGCCTATGTAGTTGCCGTACAAGCCAAGCAGGCGGGTCGTGCTTACGGTCTGGACACAAAATTGTATCGCTCTAATCATAAAAAGGGCATCGATGTTCAGGTCAGCCTGCCTGAGGGTCAGCCCATTGTACTGACCGCAGTGGTCGAAATACTGGGCGAACGCAAAGCTAAGCTTACTTTGGACATAGAAAACCTGGCCGATTTGGACTTGAAACTAAACACCGAAGCGTCGTACACAAACATTGACGATTTCTACATAGTCGGAAGCTGGGACTCTAAGAAATTGAAGCTTGACCATTACGCTTTGGATGTGCGAGCCCAAGGCAAAAATATCAAGGTTGAACTGAGAAATGCCCAAGCAATCGTTTTTCAGGGCACAGCCACATACGCACTCAAAAAGGAGCAACATAAAGCAATCATCGAGGGAAAAGGCCAAGTGCAATATCAGGGAAAATCGCACTCGGGCAACTTCAAGCTAACGAGGCAGCAATTCGATCTTCAATTAGACCAAGAGGTGGGCTTTGGCTATACGTTCAATGGCAACTTTGGTCCCAAGAATGGTGTATCCCTGCTGAAGCTGACCAACAAAGAGTTTAACACCAAACTGTCAGTGTGCGAGGAGAAAAAGCAGTGCACCAACCTACAACTGCAGTCGATCATCAAGGTGGATTCGCCGCAACCAGATGCCGTACAGCATTCGGCTCTGATTTTAGTCGATCTCCGCGAACTGGGTTATCCGTATGAATTCGAGCTCAAGTCACAGACCATTCGCCAAGGCTTTAAGTATCAATACAGTCTAGATGGTCTCATTGTTTCCAGCAACAACCTCAAGTATCAATTTACTGCCAATGTTCAACCCACCAGCTCGGTTGTTCAGCTGACGCTACCAAAACGTCAGATTGTATTCGAGACTAAGCAACAGTTACCCCAGAAGGGTCAAATCTTTGGCCATTACGAGCAGTCGGCAGTCTTTTATATTGACAAGCTGCAACGCCCCAATGACGTGGCACGCGTGTCCGCGGTACTAGATCTGTCGGGAGTCGAGCGTGTGGCCCTTAATGCCAAGGGTGAGCTCAAACTAGAGCATCCCACCATCCGACCAGTCAGTATATCGGGCCAACTGGATGCCAACCGCGATAAGCACGTTGCCAAGGCCGAACTTGTATTCGACATTTTCCGCGTGCCAGAGCAGAAGATCGTTGCCACCAGTCAAGTAAGCAATGCCAAGGATCAGCACGGCTTCAATATTACGGCAAATCAGCAGTTGCGTTCCACTGGACTGCAATTCCAGTACGAACTTGACACTCACTCAGCGTTTAACACGGAATCGCAGGAGTTTAGTGCGGGCGCCCATTTGCTCAGCGGCAACAGCGACCTGAAATCTGGTGCTTACATATTTGGCTCAAAGGAGAAGTTGGAGATTTCGGTGACGGGACTAAACGAGCAGATCCTGCAAATAGTTGGCGATTTCAATAGGCAAAAACGTGTAGCAAAATTCAACTCAAAGCTTCAGGTATTTGGTCAAAAGCCAGTGGAAATCATTAGCGAATTCCAGCCCACCTGGGCTAAAATTGCATTAAAGCGTCAGGATCTGGTTGATGCCAATGCTGAGATTAAACTGGGCAAGGAATTGAAATTCCAAGTGGTTGGTAGTGGCAAGCCAGTGTTCAATGGACGCGTGGCTCTTGATGCGGCAAACTTCCTCCAAACCAGCTACAAGTCAAATGAGGATGATGTCAAAGCATTCCTGGTAAGAAGAAATTAACATGGCTTCATATGTTGCCAGTCCACATCTAAAACCAAACTTTTCGTTACAGAGCTCAGCCGAAGCGGAACTTAAAAAAGAATCCGATGCCATTACCGAGAAGGTGAAACAACGCTTCGAGAAACTGCGAGTGTCTGCCGAGCATCAGCTGAAATTGGCCAAGGAAAGCAGTCCAGACTTCAACAAGCTAAGGAGCAGCTATGCTGAAAATGGCAAGGCAATTATTCAGGAGCTGGAAGCCGATCCGTCATTAAAACACATCATTGACAGCATGTAAGTGCCATATTCAACATGTTGATGGGTCATCGGTAGAAGATACATTTACTCCACGAATAAAATGGGCATACTAAGTTCCAAACTACAGCAAAGTTTTCATAAACTTACACCAACACTGCAGCAAAGAACCAATTAAATACATGGTATTGGCTTGGCATGGCTCTTAGAATGTGGGTCATGCCTTTCTTTATATAATAGCCAAGGCTGCAAACCGGTGTAGGACCGTACCCTAAAACCGTTAGGTTCGGTTCAAATTACTACTTAAATCTCTTTTTGAAGATTTTATATAAATACTTAAGACTTAGGCCGGTAACAAATAATTGCATAATACAGCAACGATGCATTGTCAAACTATTTTAATTGATTCTGTATTTGATATAATGAGGTTATAGGGTTCCAATGGAAAATATCACAACTGAATAGAATATTTTTTTAAAATAATAGTTTCAATTATTTACTTATATCGCCCACATTTCTTAGGCAATATTGTTGGGATATAGCTCAAAATGTTTAAATTAATCGTAAATATAATGTTCAAAAATACAAAATTTTTGAATTTTGAAACCAGCCACTACTTTCATTTTAAAGTTGGTATTTTTATTTTTCTTCAATATTAAATGTCCAATCTCATTATTTAGTATGATCTTAGATCTTTTATTTTAAGGAAAGAACCGTACATCGAGTAATTGGTTAAGAAGTTATGGCTGTATATGTGAATCTATGTTTTTAAAAATACTTAAAACATATATTCGCCGATATATGGTGATCGACATTATAGAACAAACTTTGGTGTACATTTTTGTATTCAGCGTCCCAAAAAACACTAAATAATGGGGGGATATTTAAAATGGGAATTTTCGTTTCGACCAGTGTTATCTTAGACACAAACCTTCTACCTAGATTCTGAGATACCGACGGACAACTCAACTATAGTTTATTAGATCGGGAAATGATGAATGGTGGGTCGACAAATAATGATGAATGGAATAATTCTCTAGACGGTCCAAACAAGCTTACTCCAAAATTGTGGGAGATATGACCATACAAGTCTACACTGAAAAAATGGTAGCTGTAGTTCTTATAGTCTCTGAGATCTAGATGTTTATACAGACAGACGGACATGCCTATATCGACTGGGCTATTAATGCTGATCAAAAATATATATATATACTTTATGGGGTCGAAGAAGCTTCCTTCTGCCTGTTACATACATTTGCATGATCTTAGTATGTATTCACTTTTTATTCTACGAGTAACGGGTATAAAAATCAATAAATTAATTCTTAAATCGACAATTTTTTTTTTCATTTAAATAATCCCAATTTCTCGATACTTTCAGCCGCACTTGGTATGACAAATTAACGCAAATAATCGAAGAATTAACCAAGATCACATCGGAGGCATATGAAAAGTTGCACCAGACACTTGTCGAGATCCATGAGAAATTGCAGGATCTCTGGAGGGATTCGTTCCTGAAGGCCTGGGAACAGTTTGTGGTGGCTGCTACCAAGCTAATCGGGGAGTTGCGTAACGAAATTCTGAATGCTTACACAAAGGCTTTCCAGGAGCTAATCAAGGCCCTGGAGAAATATGGACCAGCACTGAAGAACTATGGCAAGGCCATTCACGAATTTATTAAGCCCGTAAATGAGTTGGCTCAGGAATTCTTGAAGGTGGTCGTACATGCTGCCGAAGAAATCTTTGAGGAAATTAAACAGTATGTGGCCAAGTTGCCAACTTTCGAGAGCATTCGCTCCGAAATCAACGCTAAAGTGCAAAACTTGAAATTGGTTGAGAAAACGCTGGAGGTACTTAACCAGGTGTTTGAACAAATACACATCCTGGCACAAACACCGGAGACCCAGGAGCTACTGCAGAAGTTGCATGATTATTTGGAGGCCAAATTGAAACAGCAAACGGTAAACGATGAGCAATTACTGGATGAGCTGGCGACGCTGCTGCTTAAGGCTCTCCGCTCAATTTGGGCTTCCATCGAGAGCAAGGCTCCAGGTGCCGGGGTTCCGGCCGTGGATGTGCATTCCTGGTTCGGTTCCCTAACCCACTCTCTAGACAGTTTTGCCAAACTGCCGGCCCTAATCTCCTTCCGCTCCAGCACCATAAATTATTTGCTTAACGAGAACTGGGAGGCCATTTTCAACAAGAACTGGTTCCGTTCGTGGGTATTCTTCCAAGACTTTGAACTAAGAGGTCATGTTGTAGATGGACAGCATGTGTTCACGTTCGACGGGCAACATTATGCCTACCCAGGCAACTGCAAATACATTTTGGCCCAGGATAGTGTGGACAATAACTTTACTGTGGTGGGCCATTTGGTCAATGGAAAGCTGAAGAGCATTACCTTAACCGATCGCGATGGCAACTACGTTGAGGTCGCTGATACCAGTGCACTCAAGGTGAACGGTTTAGCCGCGGAGTATCCCCAACACTTGCCCGGCATTCATGCCTGGCGAAAATTCTACACTGTGCACCTAAACTCTGAGTATGGCATCACTGTTGTATGCACCACTGATCTAAAGGTCTGCCACCTACATGTGAACGGTTTTTACACGAGTAAAACACGCGGCTTGTTGGGCAATGGCAATGCAGAGCCCTATGATGACTTTTTAAAGATTGATGGCACCTTGGCCACTGATTCGGCGGCTTTGGGCAATGAGTATGGTATGGGAAAATGCGGGCCTGTTGCTTTCCATCAAGAACAAGTGGAGAGCCAGTCACGCGATGATGTTTGCAGTGAGATTTTTGGCCTTGAGTCCCCATTGGCTTTGAACTATTTGACACTGGACTCCAGGCCTTATCGCAAAGCATGCGACATAGCCGTACAAAAAGTAAACGATAAGGATAAGGAATCAACGGCCTGTACCTTCGCTTTGGCCTATGGTTCTGCCCTGAAACTAGACCACAAATGGGTTCTTTTGCCACCACGTTGCCTTAAATGCAACGGAGCACCTGGCCAACGTGAGCTGGGCGAGGAATTTACCGTCAAAATACCGAGCAACAAGGCCGACATTGTGTTTGTTGTTGATATTAATGTAAAGCCCGCGGTACTGAGTAATCTGGTGGCGCCCGCCATAACTGAGATTCGGGATGCGCTCAAGAGTCGCGGCTTTACCGATGTCCAGATTGGCGTTATTGTCTTTGATGAATCCAAGCGTTATCCCGCTTTGCTAACCAGCGACAATGGCAAAATCAACTACAAGGGAAATGTGGCGAATGTTCAGCTGAACGGCACCAAGAATTTCTGTGAGAGTTGTGTGGAGCAAATTATTACCGAAAAACACATATTAGAGGTTTACCAAGTGCTGGAGCGTCTGGTGAAGAGCATTGTGCCCGGATCAGATGAGAAGGCATTCCATTTAGCGTTGGATTACCCGTTCCGTGCTGGCGCGGCCAAAAGCATTATCGGTGTTCGCAGTGATTCGCTCGAATACAAGAACTGGGTATGTATTCAACATTCTTCCTTATATTATTTCTACAACCAGAAAATGTATTTTTCCAAACTTGCCAATTTTTTTAAAATCGCCCTCAATATTTAGTCAAGGAACGTAAGAAACCTATTTTCGAAAATATCTCTCTCTCTCTGCTTTGAAGTGTTGTAGAAATATCTGTTATTCTCAAACTCTTTGAAATAGCTCACACAACTGAAAGAGTGAGTTCTATTTTACATGTTAAGTGTTTCTCTCAATGAGTAACAACATATTTTTTATTCTTTTCTATTTATGCCATTCTATAATACTTTTAATTGAGAGAAAACAAATAAGTGTTTGATAATCTAAAAAACTGTCGCAGCGTGCAGGTAAGGTTAATTTCTAATAGGATGCCACGCACTCAAACATAGCTAAAATGCGCCAAAAATACAAGCCAACAAAATTACCATCTTTGTGAGGTCTAGAGGTCCTCTCTATTAAATTCTGGTCCTGTTTTGGGCGCTGATTCCAAGTCTGGTCTTGATAGGTCATCATTACCTATCGATCCGCCATACATCATTTCCCGATCAGATGAACGATAGTAGAGTTGCCACCCCCGCAATATGGAAAGGACCTCATATCTCCCACAGTTTTGAAGATAAATTATTCGAACGCTCTAGACATATATTATGATCATCATTACTTATCGATCCGCCATACGTAATTTTCCGATCAGATGAACGATAGTAGAGTTGCCATCCCCGCAATTTGTAAAATACCTCATATATCCCACAATTTTGAAGATAGATTGATCGAACCTTCTAGACATATATTTTAATCATCATTACCTATCGATCCGCCATACATCATTTCCCGATCAGATGAGACATATTAGAGTTGCCGCCCCTGAAATTTGGAAAAATCCTCATATCTCCCACAATTTGGGCATGTTGTGATCTAATAAAATATTCTTAAATAAACCCTGAGTAACGGGTATATCGAAGTCGAGCAGGGCCGACTTCAACTTACGCTCTCGTTTTAGCTTGTGGAGGTCACACCGAGCACAAATTTGTAGACTTTTGAGTTTTATGCGACAGTACACACATCAATGCAGCTTTGAAAAACCAAGCGAACTTCATTATCTTACCTGAAAGATACTAAATTGGCTCTTTTTCTCATTTTATAGCAAATTTTTTCAAAACAAACCCTCGTCTACAAACCAGTGCGCAAGTTGGATATCCAAAACAACTATTTTAGCATATGTCCTAACATATCCGCTATTTTAATAAATTTTGCTACATTTTTATCAAATAATATTTGCTGCCTTCTGCAGATTTTCAGTGGTCTCTCTATACATGAGTTGCTTGAACCCGTAGAGAATTCCAAGCAACGCAAAGCAAATCACGAGGAACCTGCTCGCTTTTGTGTTTGCACATTTGTTGTTTATAGTTATGGAAACATTATTTAAATGACCTCAAGCCGGCAAAACTTATTTTCTAAACAATAGAAATGTCGCTAAACACAAATCATATTCACAAGGGAAATTATCGTATCATAACTTCTAACAAAATTCCACTTACACTTTCGATTTTCTGTTATTCTTTAACTGATTAAAAAAGACACTTTGAACATATATAAGTGTACAACACAGCACTTTATTGAAAAATAATTTCCTTAAGAAATTTTTGTATATGGAATTTGAGAGCTCAAAGAAAAGTCCGAACGCCCTCAGTACCTAGCTTAAATCGGCATCACAGCTAAATTATAGGCCTACAAAAAAGTTAATAAGTTCTTACCATAATATGTTTAAGTAATTAATGTATTTTTTTTTTAATTCTTATTATATTTACAGTGGAAATTGGCGCGAGCTCAGCTAACAGGAAGCGTCACCAAGTTCGATGGCGCTTTGCTTCACCTAATCGCGCCTGTGAAGGGACTTGCCCTGGAGGGTGTGCCGGCCGAAAAATTAGTTGGTAAATTCAAAGCTATTAATAAAAACAATAAACAAACTCCTAAAATGTAATGTCTTAATCATTGCAGGATTTAACGCACGCTTGGTAGCCACTGTCGATGGCAAGGATAACAAGAAACGTACCAAACTACAATTTGAAAACGATATGGGCATTGACTTTGTTCTCAATAACGGCGGCTGGGTATTTGCCACACAGAACTTTGACAAGCTACAGGCGAACGAGCAGAAGAAGGTGCTTAACCAGGTAACATCGTCCGTTGCCGACACTCTATTCAAGACCGATATTGTCAGCGATTGCCGCTGCCTGCCCGTAAGCGGACTTCATGGGCAGCACAAATGCGTCATTAAGTCGTCCAACTTTGTACCCAATAAGAAGTCAAAGGCCGCGTAAGCTGAACCGGTTGGAACCAATAAAAATTCTTGCAATTTAAATCCATTAATTAACATATCTAGGATGTATATAAGTTATTGAAAATTAACTCGAGCATGCACTTTTTTGTATGAATTTTGAAATAAAACATTTAACAATATACCACAAAAATCTGTATACCCTTGATATATTCAAAGCAGATTTTCTACTATTGATAATAAAAAAGTTGTTGGATTTCGAAATCCATTTTGCAAGTAGGTGGATTTCGCTCAATTGATTATTTCATGTGGAATGATTTTGACTTAAGGTATTGTGGTCCGGTCACACCGGCAGGGCTGCAATGGCACTAATTATAGGTTGGCAGCAAGGGTAAATAAAGCTCTTTTTCTTTTGATTATTGTTGAAAAGAGCATCTCTGACAACATATCGATAGTTGACTCGGCCGTGTCTTGGAGATCAGTTTGCCGCTCAAGCTGGAGTTCATCTTGCATCGTGATGATGAATTTGGTCACACTAATAATACACTTCAATTACACATTGATAATGTTTTATCTCCGTTATCGCAGCGCATATTGCTATGGTATTTTAACAGGTGGATGAGTAAGTGACTTTCGAACAAATTTGCATCAAAATGCCAATTTCGTAAAAAAATACGATAATTTCGCGCAAAGGCGTAAATATTATATTTTTCAAGGATGAATTTACACTCTTATTTTAATACCCGTCACTCGTTGAGTAAAAAAGGGATATTCAAAGGCCGAAAAAATGTTGTTATTTTTATTTATTATTTACCATTTACCACACTTTTTATGCATTTCTTACGTTAAAGTAATGTTAGGGTAATGCAAGTAAATCAATATCCATTATTAAATTGCATAAAATAATACAATTTAAACACAAAATGCGTGAAAAAATGAAATTTAGATTCTCTAACGCACGCAAGTCCCAACGCCCGTTACACTTCGAACTCACTACAAAAATTCAAATTTGCGCGCCCCCGAACAGCTGGCAAAGCCAAAAACGCGTTAGAGCAATTGTTCAGTCTATATATCATTGTCTGGGGAAAGGCCAGGCAGAAGTTGAATGAAAAGTGGAGTAAAGGTACCGCTGGAAATGGCCACACCCACACACGAACACTCGCATGTCCTTCACAAAATTAAACCCATAAACTTGCACACTTCTCCGTTTCGGCAGTGATATCGAAACAGGCGCATCATGGAATCCTTGGAGCAGCAACTCAGAGAGTTGGCCCTACTCAACAGCAGGCCGCCGCCACCAAAGAAATCACAAAGCAAAGTAGCCGAACTGATCGACAATCTGCAGCAGAAGTCAACGGCGTCAACGAATCCCTTACCATTTGCCGCGGCCAACAGGAAGGCCCCACCACCGTGCATTCCACCCAAGCCACATAAAAAGCCAGGCGAACAACCGCAGGTGAATGGAATGGACAGCCAACTTTAATTTAAACACTGGACGTATCCTAATTAATATCTTGTGTTTTCGCTCCCCAAAAGGTCCCACTGAGCAAAGTAGTTACCTGTTCCCGCGAACCGCTCTATTCTCGGCCATTGCACGGGTTGGATAAATCGGCAACCGGCAGCAGCATGCTCTTGCGAAAGCATCCGATCTATGCCAGCCACAGTGCTGAATTAACCGGCAACAGCAAATCGACCCTGGATAACCCGGCTGTATTGGAGCAGCAATTGGAGGCTCTCGCCTATCACAAACTGCAAATGGAAAGGAAAGGCCTTTTGGGAACGCAATCGACGACTCCGAAATTGTCGTCCAATTCATTGAGCAACAGTGCAGGGGCTGTCATTTACAGCAATTTGCGAAAGTCACCCGAAAGCGTATATGGCTATATGTCTACTCAACCCGGATCGGAAAGTACTACGGGCACAGTTTATTCGAATGTACAGCAAAACGGTATGTTATGGGGAAGGCACTACCATTCTTAACTGGGTTACTACTCTACTCTTGAATACAGATCCCCAACTCCGCACTTTAGCTGGGGCGCCTTCACTGGTTGGTGGTGAGTCCAGACTGCTTTCGATTTGCACGAATTCATTATCAGATAAGGACATTGAAGATGACCTACCGCCTCCTCCTAGTCCCGTGAGCGCTGTGAGCTCTTCGTACAGCGAGCTTCGTCGTGCCACTGAAGTATACTGCAACAAGCCCCTGGGCGTGGAGAAGATCAATTCGAGTCAACAGCATCATTTGGACAACAAGAACTATGCAAACCAGTCATTTGCCACATACCACAACGACACGCTCAAGGTAAAAGTCAAAACCAGGTACACAATCGAGGCAGCAGCTGCTCACCGGGATAAGTGATTGTACCACCGCATTATCCTCTCTTAAGGCCGGCAAAAGGTACTAAACGACCCGATTTTAGGGAGAGTCGGTTTATATAAATATAAAGCAGGTTCCAAGGCACCCGTAACGACCCTTTTTATACACTTGAAAAGTGTATATTAATTTTGCCCAGAAGTTTGTAACGCATAGAAATATTCATTTCCGACCCCATAAACTATATATATTCTTGATCAGGACGACGAGCCGAGTTCATTTCCGCTTGTCCGTCCGTCCGTCTGTCTGTCTGTCCGTCTGTCTGTCTGTCTGTCTGTCCGTCTGTCTGTCCGTCTGTCTGTCTGTTTCTACGCGAACTAGTCTCTCAGTTTTAAAGCTATCGAGCTGAAATTTTGTACAGAGTCTTCTTTTTGCTGCACGCAACTAATATGTCGGAACCGGCCGGATCGGATGACTATATCTTATAGCTGTCATAGGAACGATCGGTCGGAAAATAAGTCTTAGTGAGAAAAACTTTTTTATTTTCTATTGTAGCGTCACCAATCTTGGTATATATTAGTTTTAGATGATTTTACATATTTGTGAAAAAAATTTATCAAAATCGGATGAATATAGCATATAGCTGCCATATAAACGGTCGGTCATCGTAGCGTCACCAATCTTGGTATATATTAGTTTTATATGCGTTAACACAATTCTGGAAGATTTTATCAAAATCGGAGGACTATAGCATATAGCTGCCATAGCACCGATCGGTCGAAAAATGTGCTTTACTAAGAAAAGTTTTGTTTTATGGTATCAAATTTTTGTTATCAATGATTTAAAAATTTAAAATATCTGATAACTTTATCCTGTATATATTTTACCGGTTAAATCAGCTGGAGTAAAGTTTTTCAAGTGTATTAAAACTTCGGCACAGTCGAAGTTAGCTTTGCCTTCTCGTTTTTATTATCCTTGGTCATTATTTGTCAGAGTTGTAGGCAGATTCAGGTTACAAAGTCAGTTTATAAAAGCATTTTTGTACAGGTTCAAAACCAAACATTACGCCCATTTTGATAAACCTAGGTTAATATTTGTCAAAGTTATAGGCAGATTCAGGGTAATATGCTAGTTTAATGGCCTTTAAATTGGATTTTTCGGATAACACCACCGTTTTAAGGCCGGGAAAGAGTACATTAGACCCGATTTCAGGAGTAGCCGGACCTTTATAGTCGAATATTGATTTTCGAAATTATTTTGCGATGGTTACACCCTTTTTAAGGCGCGGAAAATGTACCCTATGATCTGATTTTATAGAAAGTCCGTTTTTTTTAACCTGGGTCGATATAAGTCAGAGATAGAGGCAAATTTTGGATGGTACATCCTCTTAAGGTCCGAAAAAGGTACTTACAGACCCGATATTAGGAAAAGTCAGTTTGTTAAAGTAAAAAAACAGGCTCCATGCATCCATGGCGGCCATTTTCATTAACCTAGATAAAAATATGTGTGAGCAATAAAAAGTTTCAGGTCGTATACTGATATTTTCTATAAAGAAACACCAAAAGAGAGAGGAGCGGGATCAAGTTGGAGTGCTACCCCAACATTACTAACTTGCTTGATTCGTGACTATTATTTTTTAGAGTCATCAGAGCAAGAGCAACGCGACGGCGGATTATTATGGCTATGGTGGATTGTCACAGGTATCCCAATCGATGGCAAGGCTTTTCACAATAAAATTGCAACAATAATACTTGTCCCATTTAACAGAGCTCCTCAACATACGATTCCATTTACGAGCCGATCAATCCTCGTCCCCCCGGAATTTACAATATGTATGTGAATGAGGCCAGTATTCCCGGTGTAAATTCCAGCGGAGCTGCTAATGTGCCCATTTATATTAGCGGCGGTGCCCTCACCCCAACCGAAGGCGATAACGAACATATGAACTATCCGACGCAGATGAATCGTGCTGAGTATGTCACCGCTTCGTCGATGGATCCTGGCCTGGACTGCGAGAACTATGGTGGGTACTAGGCGTACGGTTGAAAAGACGTTTGCTTTTGAATTTTTGTTTCTGCAGGTCGGTGTGTCAAATGCCAGGACCGTGTGCTGGGTGAGAACAGCGGCTGCACAGCTATGGATCAAATCTATCACATAGCATGCTTCACCTGCAACGATTGCCAGATAAATCTGCAGGGCAAGCCTTTCTATGCCTTGGAGGGCAAACCATATTGCGAGTACGACTACTTGCAGACACTGGAGAAATGCTCCGTGTGTATGAAGCCCATTTTGGAGCGTATACTCCGTGCCACAGGAAAGCCCTATCATCCGCAGTGCTTTACGTGCGTTGTATGTGGCAAGAGCTTAGATGGCTTGCTGTTCACGGTGGATGCGACCAATCAGAATTATTGTATTACGGACTTTCACAAGTAGGTCGCCATTTAAGGGCAATCGTTTTAAAAACCATTATTTATTATGGCCCAAAATTTAGAAAATTTGCGCCACGTTGCTGTGTGTGCAAGGATCCTATTATGCCGGAGCCGGGTCAAGAGGAGACGGTGCGGGTGGTAGCGCTGGATCGAAGCTTCCACTTGGAGTGCTATAAGTGCGAGGTATGATATCTGATGAGATGGTGTGTGAAGTGTAAAGTGATTTATTCTTGGTACAACATTTAGGACTGTGGACTCCTACTGTCATCTGAAGCGGACGGACGTGGCTGCTATCCCCTGGATGATCATATTCTCTGTAAAAGCTGCAATGCCCAGCGCGTTCAAGTCTTAACAAACCGTATGACCTCAGAGCTTTAAAAACAATGCAAACATAGGCAGCATAGACATTTAATATACTCTCTGAGAGATGTCAAATAATCTAGATAAAAGATAACATTTATATCTTAAGGGAGGAGGCGAGTTCCCTTGCGAAAGGTTGACTCACAGTTATTGGCAAAGACCTGGTTGTAAAAGTAGCCACTGTTGAACAGTTCACTGTTTCAACTAAATGGGAACTCGAAATTCAAATAATTACACAAAAATCGGTTCGGCTTGCGACCCAAAAAGACAAAAGGCCAGTGGCACACTTGAAATAACCGTAGCAAGAATTTTTTAAGTAATCACCCATGCATTCCCATTTAAATATAAATTGGCTCCAATATTTATTAACCATCGTAAAAACAAACGAAATCCTAGCACTTAATGAATTTTTGATATATTTATAATACTCACCATACTATAATCATTCTGTCGGAAAAGGAATCTCGATGTATATATATAAGAAAATGTACGTTCAACTGATATTGTGTTTTTGAGTTAAGCCGTTAAGTGTCGATCGACATATAAATCAATATAATTTCGTATTTATTCCATACTAAAGTGAAAAATGCTAATTAAACATTTCCAAGCATGTACCCTGATGGCATTTTTGTTTTTGTCTGATAGATTTGGGACAACAGAACAAATTTTACAAGTAAGTATCTAGATGATTATACTCTGTACCAAAGGTACAAAGAGTATATTGAGTTTGTGCAAATGTGTGTAACAGCCAGAAGAGAGCATTAACAGCCGAGTCGATATAGCCATGTCCATGTCCGTCCCTCTGTCCGTATACACGAACAGATCTCAGAGATGGTAAGAGTTAGAGATTTGAAGTGTATGAAATATAAACTCCCTATACTTGGAGGCAGATCAAGTTTATTTTGGATTTTTGCCACGCCCCCTGCCTCCCCCGCAATTAAAAAACAAATCAGGTTTTTCAAGACTTCCAGACATACATTCTACTCATTATTACAGGGTTGCCCATATTCGACGGACCCATGTTTTTTTAAAAAAAATCAAAGAAAAAAATAAAAATTTGGCGGTTGGCAATCTTAATCATTTAATTTGTTCCAAGTAGATTTGTTTACATCAATTTTTGAATATGATATCTCTCAAATGGCCGCCTCTGGCGTTGATGGCGTATTGTGCCCTTTTTGCAGCATTTTCCATCGTTTTCGCCAACATTTCGGCTGGAATAGCGGCTATTTCTTCACGAATGTTGTCCTTGAGCTCTTCTACGGTCCTTTGCTTGTTAACGTAAACCTTTGACTTCCAATATCCCCACAAGAAGAAGTCAGGCGGCGTCAAATCGGGCGAACGCGGGTGGCCAGTCCAAACGGCCCGGAAACAATTTCTTCAGAAAATCGATTGTTATGCGACTTGTGTGCGGTGGAGCGCCGTCTTGTTGAAACCAGAACTGCCTCATACGCTTTCGACGAATAATTGGCATCACAAAATTGGTCATCATGTCGCGATAACGCTCCTGGTTGATGGTAACAGCATGGCCATTTTCATTTTGGAAGAAAAACGGCCCAATGACCGTTTTCGCACTAACGCCGCACCAAACTGTGACTTTTTCGTCATGAAGAGGCACTTCTTGAATCTCCTGAGGATTTTCAGTGGCGTAAATACGGCAATTTTGCTTATTTACGGTCCCATTCAATGTGAAATGGGCTTCATCGGACATGATAATTTTGTTCGTTGAGTTTTCACAATTGACTTGTTCTGTTGAATGTAAATTTCAACTATTTCAGAGCGCTCGCGTGGCGTGTATTGTTCCATGGTAAAAATCTGCTTGGACTGACGCTTCAAACGCGGTATGTCATTAAGCGATCTGACATCTCTGTCAAAAGTTATGGCGTTGCCAGATGGGTCCGTCGAATATGGGCAACCCTGTACTTAGATCGCTAGATAATTCAGACAACATTCTTATAAAAGTTCAATATTACGAAAGCGATTCATACTTTTAATTGTGTATTTCGAATGGATTTACACCTAATGAAATATTTTTGTATCTGGATAAAAACGGGTTCATTCATATGTACAGAAGAGGGAACAAAAAAAGATAAATGATCCACAATTACCAGACACAAATAAAAGATTGGACATGTCCTTATCAACAAAAGATACTTCTTTTTCGCAAAACATAAGGAACACGTTTTGGTGGATACAGAATCCAATTTAAAGCACTGCCCCTTCCTTTTCATTTTATCACCACGCACCTTCACCCACCCATCCCTACTTTTTAAAACTACAGCCCCATGCGATGTTTTTTTTTTAATTTTTTATTGCAACCCCAATTATTATAACTGTTAAACTAAATTTTCTATATAAGTTTAAGTTAATAAAATTCTGAAAGAAATAAAATTTATAATATCAATAAAAAAAAACACTTTAAACAAAGATAAATAATTTCTTTTATATATCATATTGCTGCCATACCAACAATTAGATTCAAATTGGGGAGTTAAGTGAGAAAATTGAATGCAGAGACTGTTGACTGTTAAGTCCAATATTTGGAACAGAGCTCTGTTATGGGCGGTTACGTTACAAAATGACGTACTGTTTGTCAATAGTCTCCCTCCGCCAAACACAAAATACCAAATGTACGGTCAGACTCCGCTGGAAATCAGTATTTTTCCGCCTTGTCGCCTTGTGTAATAATAATATTACAAATAAATATAGAGTTAAAGTTGGACAAACAAAATTATGCGAGTGGGAGAACTCGCTGTTGGCCATTTGTAACTTGATTGTAAGTGAGTGGGGAAAATAAGCTTTGAGATTTTTGCAATTGCCTTTATGTATGTGCCGCTGCATTCGTGTGTGTGTGTGTGTATGTGTACATTTCACATACCTTTTTTGCTAATGTGTACTGGCTCCATCTCGCTCTCACATTTTACAAGCTGGCAATAGAATGAAATTGGAGGGGGGGCTGGGGTTGATGCACACGGAAATCGAACTGATGGCCTTTTTTTATTGCAGGACTGAGACACGCATGAGCCAGCCATAAAATATGGATAAAAAGATCTCTTCGACGTCGCAACCGCGCATTTTGAAGAAGAAGCATTTCCGGGTGAAGCATCAAAAGGTGAAGCTATTCCGTGCAAACGAACCCATTCTCAGTGTGTTCATGTGGGGAATCAATCACACTGTACGTCACCACGCCCACGCCGCATTAGCAATTTGTTTATGCCCATAATGCCCCCTTTTCAGATCAACGAGCTGAGCCATGTGAATATACCAGTTATGCTGCTGCCAGATGACTTTCGGGCCTATTCTAAAATCAAAGTGGACAACCATTTGTTTAACAAGTATGTCCGTTCTGCCAAGCGGGATGCCGCCTTTGACTTCAATTCATATCCTCTTTTTCGCTAACATTCCAGAGAAAATATGCCTTCACATTTCAAGGTCAAAGAGTATTGCCCACTTGTATTTCGGAATTTGCGCGAGCGTTTTGGCGTGGACGACGTGGACTACCGCGAGTCTTTGACTCGATCTCAGCCCATACAGATCGACTCCTCCGGAAAATCGGGAGCACAGTTTTACCAGAGCTATGATAAGTTCTTTATTATCAAAAGCTTGACATCGGAGGAGATTGAACGCATGCATGCATTTCTGAAGCATTACCATCCAGTGAGTAGCCGAGCAGCTGCCTAAACGTGGCCAAAAAGTAATTTTGGAAACAATTTTAGTATGTGGTCGAGCGACATGGCAAAACACTGCTGCCGCAATATCTGGGCATGTATCGGATCACGGTGGAGAGCGTGCAATATTACTTTGTTGTTATGAGGAATGTGTTCAGCTCACATCTAACCATACATAAGTAAGTGGCGAGAACTAAGCTTGGCTTGAGCTCAAGCGTAATAATAAAATTGAATTTTTTCTTTTGTTTTTTTTTTTGTTAGAAAATTCGATTTGAAGGGCAGTACTGTGGATCGTGAAGCATCCGAGAAAGAGCTCGAAAAACATTTGCCCACATTCAAGGACAATGATTTTATAAAGCAGAAAGTCAAGTTGGATATTGGAGATGATGCCAAGAAGAAGTTGATGGATACTCTGAACAATGATGTTGATGTAAGCGTAACGAACCTAAAACCGGAATTTGTAAACCCTGGAAATATTTTCGACCCCATAAACAATACGAGTATATTCTAGATCATGGGTCTGTCTGTTTCTCCACCCAAAGCTATTCCACAGCGACTGTCATGAGCATATTGAGTTTTTTTATACCCTGTGCCCATAGAAAATGGGTAAAGAGGGTAACATGAAGTTGAGCAAATATATATCTGTATATATAAAAGAGTTCAACCTGACTGACTGACTGACCGATTGCTGACCGTCACACAGCCCAAACCGTTAGAGATAGCAAGCTGAATTTTTTACTGTAGTTTCATCTTACTCCGAAAGTGAGTACTAAGGCGGGGTTTTGAAAAATTCCGCCGGGAAATGTGGAAAATTCGCAGAAAACTGCTGTATGAAACTTTTTTGTTTCTCATCCGATCAGCTTCAAACTAATTTTAAAAAATCGAAATAAAAATTCAATAATAACTTCTTACCAGTTTTCTGGAAAATTAACCCACTACCGAACGATTAGCTCCAAATTTATTTTCGAAACTACACATTCACGAATATGACTTTTACATTTTGGAAAAACCTACCGGAAAATGGCCGGAAAAGTGTTGTTGTTCAAAACACACATGTTTATCATTCGATTAGCTCCATATTACAAAAAATATTATCTAAGCGATCCGTTTGGAAAATCCGGAAAATAGCCTGGAAATTATGTATGAGAAAAAATATTTTTCATCCGATTGACTTCAAACTCGGTTTGTTAACACATTATGGAAAATAATTAGACATGTGATTATTCGGTGGTGGAATTTCCGCTCCCCGGTTCGGGAAATGGGGAGCGTGGTTGGGTTCATTGACAATGGTTATTTGGGAGCCGATGGGAATGATATACGTTTTGCTAGCTTTATGGACCGAATAAATGAAATCATTATACACTTGCAACGTGTATATTAATATTGCCCAGAAGTTTGTAACGCATAGAAATATTCATTTCCGACCCCATAAACTATATATATTCTTGATCAGGACGACGAGCTGAGTTCAATTCCGTCTGTCTGTCTGTTTCCACGCGAACTAGTCCCTCAGTTTTAAAGCTATCGAACTGAAATTTTGCACAGAGTCTTCTTTTTGCTGCCACAACTTATAGATCGGAACCGGCCGAATCGGATGACTATATCATATAGCTGCCATAGGAACGATCGGTCAAAAAAATAGTTCTAGTGAAAAAACTTTTTTTGTTTTCCATCGTAGCGTCACCAATCATTGTATATATTAGTTTTATATGCTTCCACACAATTTTGGGAAAAATTGATCAAAATCGGATGACTATATTATATATTATAAAACTACTTCTAGTGAGAAAAACTTTTTTTGTTTTCTAATCTTGGTATATATTCGTTTAAAGTACATGTGTTATTCAATTTGGTAAATAGTGTTTTTAATAAATCAATAAAAGAAACATGCTGAAAATGAGATTTTACTGGATTATAATTCCCTGAATCGTCAGTGTGAATTCATTTTTAACCCTACCGTAGATAAAAGTATATAAGTCGAAATGTTGTAACGGAGAAGGAAGATCCCGACCCTAGTAATATCTTGACAGCATAGGATCGAATAGACATGTCCGTCTCTCCTCTGTCTGTCTCGTCGTCTCTGTCTGTAGAACCTGTTATGAGATTTCGGATCTCGAGGAGTTTGTTTCAAATTTTTGAGCCCCCCCAGAAAACCTCCCCATTTTGAAGCGAACTTCTGAAATTTTAAATTTATAGATCCGCTTCGATGGAGGAGATTACCGCCCATCTCCTTTGGACCACCGCCTCTTTACTTTTTTTTTGTAATAATAGTTTTTTTTTTTTATATTAAACGTGTGAAAATTGAGAGCTGATAACGGTAGGAAAAAAGTTAAAGTACGTTTTTTAAAATTTTTTTGTTTTTTTTATTATGGAAAAATACTTGAAATCTTTTGTTGATTAAATTTTATCCGTTTTTATAATTTCCTTAAAAGAAACTATAATATATTATGAGGAATAGGTCTGGAAGTTATTTATTTTAGAAATGTAGTTTAGTTTGTTAAATTAACTGTCATGCTTTCACATTAATATCACATTCAAAATTTTAAATATCTGATATCTATATCCTATATATATATTTGAAGTGTATTAAAACTTCGGCACAGTCGAAGTTAGCTTTGCCTTCTCGTTTTTTAACTCAATCACTTCGTCAACACAAATGTAGCTAATTTGCCTATGCCGATATATTTTTTCAACTTTACATATAGATTTTTCCTCTTTTTTCCAGCTGTTAACAAAGTTGCACATCATGGACTATTCCTTGTTGGTTGGCATACACGACTGTGTGCGGGCTGAGGAAGAAGCCTTACAGGGAGATAATGCCCAGGCTGTTGGTCGCAGCGAGAATAGCGAGAGCGAGGAGTGTGATAGTGGCGAACGGTAATGTTTTTCATTTCTCGATGGCCTGGCAGCTTAGGATCCCAATTAAATTCTTAATTATAGCTGGACGTATAACACACCCCCCGATTCTCCAAGAGGTGCCCAATATAAAGAAGTGGTTTATGAAGTTGACATATACGCCATTCCAAGTATCGAAGGTAATGTCTTGGGCATTGGACATCCTATCTGTGTCAGCTCTTAAGTCAATAACTTGTCCGTTGTAGCGCAGATTTGAATAAGTTTTTCCAAACAAAATTTCTGTCCAATATGTTTTTTTTTTTTTTTACTGAGTGCCCCCGTAACATTCCAATAACAGCACATTCTATAATAATATTCTGTATTATTTAATTGCAGAAAAACGAGAAATTTATTTTATAGCTATTATTGATGTCCTTACACAATATGGTGTCAAAAAGCAGGTGCGTGATCAATTTCCCAGTTGTTGATACTTTATGTATTCAATACAGAATCGCTTCTTGTGTTTCTTTCACAGGCGGCGAAAGCAGCAAAGACAGTTAAATATGGTAGTAATGTTGATGGTATATCAACATGTGATCCTGAACAATATGCCAAAAGATTCCTGGAATTTATGGATAAAGCTATAGAATAAGATATAAAAGAAAAAACTGTATTTGCCACATTAAAAATGTTAAATGTATCCACATAGAAATGGTATATTACAGGATTACACATACATACATACGCATTGAACGAGCACTGGAGTGGATAGCCAGTTACTGAAAGTAGATGCATAAGTATATAGCTTGCTGGGTTAGTTCTAATGGGTGTGATACATACCACAAAACGATTCACTTGATATCGCGGCGCAGTTGGCGACTTTCGATCGAAATTCTTCATATTTTCAAAGCGCTCCCGGATTCTGAAATACAGGAAACCAATTCAAGTCGTATAAATCTACCATTTTGGCCAACTCTTACGTCTTGGCACTCTCTATGGTTGAATCATCGGAGACTTGCTGCGAATAGACATCCACACGGTTTTCGTTTAGTTCACGCTCCATTTCGGTGGCCTGCCATTTTTCGAATTTGGCACGCAGCTGTTTAGCACGAGTCGCCATCTGTGCCTGCAAAAATGAAGAAGGTAGGGGAAGGTACACTTAGAGGAGTAGTAGAAGATCCCCGCGAAATATTCAGTTTCCACTATCCTATCAGAAATCCATTGAACAACTTTTTAAGGCCAAATCCGATGCAATTTTTTTAGTCGGATTTAGTCGGTGCTTGGCCTTTTGGACTCGGAACAGATTTAAGGAAAAGCCAAGGCGGGGTTTTTGATTGATTGCTATGCACTTGGACCTACCTCTTTAAGTGCTTCATCGTTGTCATTCGACTTGTCACTTTCGCCATCATAGCTATTTGTGGTCACATCGCTATCCTGCTCCTCGTCGCTATCCGATGACCTTTCGTAATAGCGACGATCTTCAACTGGAGGCGGAGTGAAACATTTGAGGGGCTTGGGCTGCCTGGGTTCGTTGCCAGGTCGCGATCCCCTCTCCATTTCGCGAAACTTATTAAGCATGGTGGATGTGGTTTGTGTTTTCTGTAAAACATTATCCTGAAATTGCTTTACATCGGGATCGGAGTCGGTGTCCGGCGTTGGCATTTTGACAACGCCCTCCCGAGGTGGCGTCATGCGAAACTGGCGTTTCTCTGTCTCGTTGGGGCGATAAGTTTCAAAGAATTTAAATTTTTCGCTGAGTTCAGCTGTAGCTATTTTCACATCCTCGGGTTTTTCATCACACTTGACCACATCGAGATCAGCGTTCTGTAAACAGACAAGACGGGGTGACAGGTGACGTGAAATAATTAGTCCGATTTCTCCACCTACCTCCTGGCCTGTTTGATTGTGGCTTGGGCACTTGGAGTCCGTTTGGGTCTTTTGCAGTTTGTGGTTACCGCCGACATGGGGCTTAGATGTGACATTTGCATCCATCTCCATAAATATACAGCGCGACTTCTTGCTTATGGCTGTAGAAAGAATGTTAGGGGCTTGCAGATAATACTGGGCAACAACTCAGTCCAATTTTGCAAAACACTGCGAAATAGTCCCACAGTCGATTTTTGTGTCATAAATATAAAAAACAAGTCTCGATTCGAAGAAAACAGATTATTATACTCTGTACCGAAGGTACAAAGAGTATATTGGGTTTGTGCCAGAAGGAAGCGTGTCCGACCCTATAAAGTATATATATTCTTGATCAGCATCAACAGCCGAGTCGATATAGCCATGTCCGTCAGTCCGTATGAACGAAGAGATCTCAGAGATGGTAAGAGATAGAGGTTTGAAGTGTATGGAACATATATTTCTTATACTTGCAGGCAGATCAAGTTTAGTTTTGATTTTTGCCACGCCCCCTGCCTGCCTCGCAAAATGAAAAAAAAAAACGTAATATTTTCCACAATTTTGGAGTAAGGTTGTTCGAACTTTTTAGACATATATTCTACTCATCATTACTTATCGAGCCCCAATACATCGTTTTCCGATCAGATGATCGGATGATGAACTCTGATCAAGAAATGATGTATGGCGGATCGATTGGTACTGATGATTAAAAAATATGACTAGAAGGATTTAATAATGTATTTTCAAAATTGTTGGAGATATGAGGTATTTTTCAAATTGCGGGGGTGGCAACTAGAGGTGCGCGCGTGAGCGATTTTTCAATCACGTAACGCACGATTCACGAAACGTCACGCATGATTCACGCACGATTTACGAGACGTCACGAATGATCACGCACGATGAAAATGCTTCCCTATAAAAAATTTATGTAACGCAATTATGTATATATCTGTAACACACACCGGCCGCATATTTTTGGCAATAATTGCAGCTGCTTTAAGGCAATATTCTCCTTAACTTTTTGTTGGAAGCTTATTATATTGTACTTGTATAATTCCAACTTCACTTGCTCCTTGTGTCGCAACAACCCATCTGTGCCACACTGAGAAGATCATGCCAAAACTTATTTTCAACAATTGCCACGAATTTCCAAAATTGAACATCTTTTTCATGCATCACTCCTTTTGTTTTGTGGTTTCACCGACTTATATCTTTGATTTCCATAGATAATGTTTATTTTTCACTCATAGTTTAAATTTAAAGCAGATTTGCTGCAATTGGTAAACTCAAACGAAATGCTTGATTCTTGGAATCAGACGTTAGCAGTTGTTTGCATTTATTTTCAGTGTGCCCGTACCAGTTTGTCATAAAAATGTCATATAACTCCATTCCAATACCTTAAATGTTGCTAAATCACTTATTTTCTATTGGTATACTTATCAGTGTGGCCATAAAACTTGCAGAAATTTGTCCGTATTTGTGGCGGTTTTTGCTAGAAGCGCGAAAGTGAGAGTCAACGTTTGTATGTATGTGTGTGGGGGGGGATATATTTGGGTGGGTGAGTGCTGTCAGCCGATCGGCGCGCTCACCCACTTCCCCCCCTTGGGAAACAGCGCCCTCTAATGGTAGATGACTTGGGGACAGACTATTTTGAATGTCGATCTTGGTGGGCCTGACCCGTGTTTCTGGCCACACTGCGCCTTCGAGTATCAGCCGAGCTCGGATTCACAAAATCAAAAGCAATGTGTATGTAACTTATTCACGAGTAAAACTTTAACACGCACGTAATCAGACGGACGGACGGACAGACGTGGAACGTCTCTATCCACTGTCGGATCAACTCGACTGTTGATGCTGATCAAGAATATATATACTTTATGGGGTCGGAGATGCTTCCTTCTGCCTGTTACATACATTTGCACGAACTTAGTACACCCTTTTTACTCTTCGAGTAACGGGTATAAAAATTCGGACAAATGTGCAGCCTATGTGTATTTTAAGGCTCTTTGCAGATAACATAGAAACAGACGGACGGACATGGCTATATCGGCTCAGCTCGTCTCGGCTGAACAGGAATATATATGGTTTATGGGGTCGGAGATGCTTCCTTCTATGCGTTACACACATCAGCACAATTTTATCATACCCTCTGCAAGGGTATAACAAAACAAATGCCCAGAACAATCGACTTTGAGACCATTGTGCACTGTACTTAGTTACCCTTACTTAGTTTATCATTTTTCCTCTAAGAGTAACGGGTTTTCAAAATTGGTTTCAGCCTTGTGCCAATGCAAATGATTATCGCTTACCAGACTCAAAAACATCGGCATCTTCCAGCAGTCCGCCTGCATCCAGCGCTTCGGTGTCTTTAACACCGAACATCTCGCCCTTCTCAAATCTTTCCTTGATCGAGCGAGCCGCGGCTCCGATCTCCACCTCGGCTTTCTTGCCGACAGAAGTGATGCTTTGCTCTGAGTCGGCCACAGCCTGCTGATACATTTCTTTAATCTTCGCCTGCTTGCCCATAAACAGACGCGAACGAATGTTTTGTATCTCCTGCTTTCGCTCCTCGCGACGCTCCTCCTTGGACATCATATGGCCCTGCTCAAATTTCGTCTTAATGTCGTGCATGGCCTCGCCCAGACCTACGGGTCTTTCTCTCTCAGTGTGCCTCTTGGAGCGCACCAATGCCAGATCGTTGTCAGAGCCAGAATCAGATCCATCCGTATCTGCGGTGTCGCTTTGATCATCCACCTTGTTGGAAGTCAAAAGTCCATGCTGCTGGAGTTTAGCTAGTTTCGATAATATGGACGCGCTGCGCTGCACAGTTGAACTCTGGCGCTGCAGCGGTGGCTCATCCGTCTGACTTTTGGTTCCGCCATTTTCAAATACTTGGAATCTGGAGCGCACGTTAAGCTGCTGCAATTCCTCCAGACCGAGATTGGGCTTGTCCGATGCTAGGAAAAAGAATTCGAATATCGAGTTGGGCAAACGCTGATTAATGACTCACCTCTTGCCACGTCTGGCGGCAATTCAACGGGCTGGCTTTCGCGAATTATGAGTTCTGCCTTCCGTGGCTTGGCCACTTCCTCCTCTGGCACCACCTTGGGCGCAAAGAGCAACTTAAAATGCATATTGCAGTACAGTTGTCCCTCATGAGTCTGGTAGCTGTCCGGCCTAAAAGAGGACAGGAGTGGAGCATTACGGTATGCGGCAGAATGCGCAAAGTGTTTAAATTTATGTGCTGTCCCCCCTCCTGCATCTGTAGTTCTGCATTTCGGACAAAATGAACATTTTCGCCCATACAAATTTGGTATGGGCGCCAGTGCTGACACAAAAGTAGCTTTTTTTTTAACTATACTCGCATTACTCCTTGCCATCACTATCACTGCATACAAAATGTAAACAACAACAGCTGGTTTCAGGGTGCGCGCCAAATATCAGAAGGTATGAAATTGAAATTAATTTACAATTAATTCTATTTATCTATTTATCGGTTATCCAAAATGTGCAATTTTAATTATTTGCTGCCGGTCAGTTCAGTTCAGTCAATTGTAAACAAAGAACAGCTGTTTCAAAATGCAGAAGCAACACAATGACGACAGGATTCCACATTATTCACTTACTTAAGTTGTTTGGAGCAGTCCCTGCAGCGTAGGCAGATCCTATGGTAGATGCCCTTCTCCGCCTTGAATTGGACAATGACCTCCTCCATCTTGTACACTGGCTTATTACACTGCCGGCAATTCGCCCTCAGCTCATCTGTTGTGTTCTGCAGGAAGGCAAAGCCGAATTCAATGAGAGCAGCAGCGACAAAGGAATGTGGAGAGTTTTGAATGGATTGTAGTTACAATAATGTGAATATTATGGTTGAGTTAACTATGAATTGCTTACACTGAAAACTTCTTGTGCTTTACTAGAGTCACTTGAACGTACATGGATTAAGTTGCGCTTCTGCATGGCATCGAATTTATTGAAACTGCTTTTCTGCAATACAAGAGGATTAGCTAATCGCACTGAACAAAAATCAGAACACTCTTCTGATCCATCCTCCCATCATCAAATGTTTTCCACCACTTACCACTGATATGTTTTGATTGTCGTATTCACACTTCTTCGGCTTCTTCGATTTGATCTTTTTGACACTCTGTGGCGTATTACTCATTGAGATTTCCATATCAGCCGATGGCTCCAAATTTGCAGAAACCTCTGCGATGGAGCTTTGCTCCTCCAACTGTTGCAACTCCAATTTGTGCTTGGTTTTCGTTGACTTTTTCACAACTTTCTTTTTAGTTGTTGTTGATGTTGACATGGTCGCCAAGTGCTCCTCTTCGGCGTTGATGACACTCTTTAACTGGGTGAAGATGAAACAGTTGCAATATGATCAGTAATTACAGTCTAAAGCAGGGAATCAAACCGAATCGAATTTCGGTTCCGGTTCCGGTTCTGGTACGTACCGAAACTAATGATTCGGTAAAAGGTTCTGTTTAGGTTCTAGTTTATTTCGGTATAATTTAAAAATCCTTTAATACGAAGATATAATAGAACCAGTAGTAACCTACACAACAAAAAGTAGTTATAAAGAAGGAAAATTAAACATAATAAACTTTACCTCAGAAAAAAATGTCCTAATAATAGAAGAGCAAGAAGATCTTCTGATATCTGATGAAATGTTAAATACACTGTTTTTAGATAACGTTACCGATACAATTTAACCCTGCTATTAGATTAAGTCCATTTGGGCCAATTATTAATTCATTTCCTTTGTAAATGCAAAAATTAAGGATAAATTAATAATATTTGGAATTTATTGAACCAAAATAGATCCAACGAAATAAGATGAAATTGTTATTTTCATTGAAAATTTCAGTATATACCAGATGGCCCCTTAACTTAACATTTGTAAGTTTTTGCTTACGTTTACCCTGCGTTTTACCCTGAAGAAATCCCTGATTAAAGCAATAAAAATGAAATAACAAAAAAAACTCAGAACCGAAACTGTACCGGTACAATGTTTCAGTTCTTTTCGGTCATTTCGGTTCCAAAAATAAAGGTTCCGAAATACCGGTACGCAATCGGTTCTTTTCGGTATACGGTTCCGGTTCGGGTTCCGGCTTGACACCCTCGTCTAAAGTCAATTACCACAGATCATAAGCGACGGTTAACTAATGCCTTTTATATATATATACTAGCATATAACCCGGCGCGCTTCGCTTCGCCACCATCAGTATAGCCGCCAAAATGATGATGAGGTGGGCAATGATCGCACCCCCGCCCCCCATTTTCCGACCTTCAGAAATGAGAAAATTATTTTCCACCTATTTGACCCATTGAGCGTACCGACCTTGAGGGTGAGTATGCGCAAAGCTTAAAACTTTATCCTATATTTAAAAACACGTGTTTCCATTTATTCTGACCCTAAAGCTTACAAAACGAATTTTATTCAGATCGGCTCACTGAACCGAAATACGCCCACCATTATTCCTGCCTGTGGGCGGAAATTCCACCACCAAGAAATCAAATGTCAAATTATTTTCTATAATGTGTTCACAAACCGATTTTGAAGCCAATCGGATTAAAAGTCGGTTTTACCATATGGAATTTTCCGGTTCCGATTCGGGCGGATTTTCCAACATCGGAAAATCTCATGTCCAATTATTTTGCTAGTACCTTGAAACCGAGTTTGAAGCCAATCGGATAAAAAATGTTTTTTTCATAAAAAATTTTCCGGTCCCATTTTCGGGCGGATTTTCCAAAATCAGAAAAACAGATGTCCAATTATTTCGCTTACTTTACTTACAAACCAAATTTGAAGTCAATATGATGAAAAACAAAATTTTTCGCATATAAGTTTTTCCAGGAGTTTTCCACCCCTTGGGGTAGAATTTCCAAAATCCCGCCTTAGTCCCCATTTTTAACTAATTTGGAAATTTCTGTGAAAGTTTCAGATTTCTATCTCTTAACGTTTGGGCTCTGCGTAGATTGCCAATCAGTGAATCAGTCAGTCAGTGAGGACACACTCTTTTATATATATAAAGATGATTTTCGTATAAACGCTTGCACTTCGAACTAATCCTGTTTGACTACATATGGAAAGTGACACAAATATGCCCGGTTTCTAGAATAGATGACTTTAGCGATTTGAAACCGTACTGCTTTTTTTGGACTAAATCCAGTAAGCGTATAAATTCTTGTCATTACACATATAAAGTAATTGAAGTTTGTTTCGAAACGCAGTTGTTTATACAAAAATCTCTAGAGATTTCCAGGACACACCTGATTAAATTTATAATTGCTGAGTTGAGGAACACTATTGTCGGAAACAAAATTGTTTTTTCACTTAGGCTTATTTTCCAACCGATTGTTCCTATGACAGCTATAAGATATAGTCCACCGTAATTAACCGTAGTTACTTACTTTTTTACTCTCCATTGCGAACTAAATGTGAACGTCAGAAATCTTGCAGAAATACTTGTACATATACAAGTGCAATATTTATTGAGTAGGCTACATATGCTGCTGGTTGAGAAATAACGATTGATTATCTGGAATAAACAAATAATTTTAACAGAGCATTAACAAATATCACAGAGATTTTTTAGGCTAATGAAATAACTGAATTTAATCAAACTTGGATAAACTATTTCGAAATACGCAAAAGCTAGTGAGCGCGTATTTACAATTAACGATTTAGGATGGCCCGATTATCAGAATTGAGATTTCAGCCGGTCAATTATGATTTTGAAATTTATTTAAACAAATTTTGAGAAATAAGGCTAAACTTTATGACATATGTATTATGTATGTATGTATGCATGCAGAACCTGCGGGCAAGTATGCGGAATACGTTTATTTATGGTAGCCTCTTTCACCTGAATAAATTCTTGTTCTTGCGCCATCTGGTATACATACCACATGCACACACACACACACACACACTTGCAAATGCCCACTTAGACCGTTGCAATCACGAGAATCTGTTCTATTTTTGGGCTAATATTTTCTTGACCACATTTTTCCGCATACGTTTTTTTTCAGATGGAAAAGATGGCTGTTTCCATATACTTTCATTTCTGACTTGACCCCTTTTGACTGCAATGCACATGCATTGACATTTTTATTCCGCTCCGTGAAGTAGGGCTACAGACATATGTTTTTTGATCCTACCCATATGTATGCATCTCAATGTATTTATACACGGATGATCATTTCGAACCTTTTGATAGTCCACGTATGTCAATATAATCCAAATAGTTTAAATAGTTCGTTACAGCTTCACTGGGAATGCTGGAAATCGCATTGAAATCGAACCCAATACCGGATGCCGATTCTTGTTTCGCCACTGAAGACGGAGCTACGCAGACTGATCGCGCGGATAGAGCGAGTGATCCGTTTCGGTTTCGACGAATTGTTCGTATCTATAATAAGCGTATGCGAAAGAAAGCTTCTGCTTGTTGAAGAAATTTATCGGAAGCTTTTTAAATGTATGTTCTAACGTTAAGTTATACATACGTGGGTCGTTCAAAAAGTTCATTCTGCTATGTGGGAATGTTTGGCCACAAATTAAAAAGAAAAAACTCAGTCATTCGGAGAAACATGCCCATATTTGTGTGTCCTATTAGCTTAACTCGGTATTTTAAAAGTCGACTTCCTAGCACGGGTCCAAATTTTTATTGATTTTGTCTATGCAAAACACGAAAGATCAATAATCCAGTGAGTGTATTAGGCCATATTGAAACGTACTCTTCCAATATATTAAAAACTTACTTACCATCCAAAGCTTAGCTTTGGCAGATTATACGTTGGTGTTTTTTAGAGCGTTGTCAGAACTTTGAATCCCTTTGAAATCCAAACGAGACGGCAAAGCTAACTTCGACTGTGCCGAAATTTTAACTCTCTACCGCATACAGCGCCATATATGGCTTTTCATTTTAAATGATGCCCAGAAGTTTGTAACGCATAGAAATATTCATTTCCGACCCCATAAACTATATATATTCTTGATCAGGACGACGAGCTGAGTTCAATTCCGTCTGTCCTAGTCCCTCATTTTTAAAGCTATCGAGCTGAAATTTTGCACAGAGTCTTCTTTTTGCTGCACGCAACTAATATGTCGGAACCGGCCTGATCGGATGACTATATCATATAGCTGCGATAGGAACGATCGGTCTAAGAACTAGTTCTAGTTAGAACAACTTTTTTTTTTATCGTAGCGTCACTAATCTTGGTATATGTTAGTTTTATATGCTTCCACATAATTCTGGAAAAATTTATCAAAATCGGATGACTATATTATATAGCTCCCATAGAAACGGTCGGTCAAAAAACTAACTTCTAGTGAGAAAAACTTTTTTGCTTTTCTGTCGTAGCGTCCCCAATCTTGGTATATATTAGTTTATTCTTAAATATACTTTCACATAATTTTGAAAAATTTATCAAAATCGGATGACTATAGCATATAGCTGCCATAGGACCGATCGGTCGGAAAATGTGTTTTACTAAGAAAAGTTTTTTTTTAATGGTATCATACTTTTATTATCAATGATTTAAAAATTTTAAATATCTGATATCTATATCCCATATATATTTTACCGGTTAAATCAGTTGGAGTAAAGTTTTTCAAGTGTATTAAAACTTCGGCACAGACGAAGTTAGCTTTGCCTTCTCGTTTTTAGTTTAAACGGTTCTTAAGCGAAGTCGACTGTTATCAGTCATTCTCTTTGCACTATTTTCTATTCGAATGCCATTTGAAGAAATTTGTAGACTTGCTTTATTTCGAGTTTCTATGAGTTTTGTTCAGGCGTCTCACGTCTCACTAAATAAAACATTTTTTTTGTTATAGAATAATTTTTCTCCATAAGAAAATAAAGTTTTCTTTCATAAAAACAAATAATTTGTCTGTGTGGTAAGCATTATAAATACTATTTCTAGCAAAAATTGCCGAAGCCCCATATATGGCTCTTTATGCAGTAAAGCAGTGGTATAACATACATAAGAAATTTAATTTTTTAGAAATGAATGTACAATCATTTTACGGTAGTTTGCGATACGTCAACGAAATCAATGATCCGCTTCAAAGTGATGACGACTACACATACGATTCCGATGAAGAAGTTGTTAGAAATCAAAAGGTCGTACAGGAAGATGTGTATATTGCGGAGACCGATGAGTGTGGTTCAGATGGCCACTGTGACAGGCCCCAATTTTCCAAAGCAAAGCCGACACCTATTTGGAAAACAAGTCCCTACGGGGGCAGTATTCGAATGAGAGCTTTCCATTTCAAGGAAATACTGAATTCTGTTCGAGCTGGCAGTATTGGACACTTTCCCAAATGGATGAAGAATAGAAAGCATTTTCAAAACGATTGTTTATTCCGTTCCCACACTTTATGTGAGAAATGTAAATTATTTTTGTGCTACAACGTCAAAAGAAACTGTTTTACAAACTTTCACACATAGTAAGCTATATGCATGGAGAGCCATATATGGCATACCATTCTATTCCCTTAGGCCTTAAATAGCAACCCAGTATCGATTTTATAAATTCGAAATCAAACAAATTTATCGCGTTACCATAAAAATCGTTTCTAAAAATTCCCCTTATCATAAATATGCTCCTTTTATAAATTTGTTCGTTTGTGCAAACATATATCCTTTACGTCATTAAACAAAATTTTACGAACAATTTTTGACCGCTGTCTGACTTGATATAGTCATCATCCGGCCGGTTCCTTAGTTGCAGCATAAAGAAGATTCTGTGCAAAGTTTCCTCCCGTACCACGACAACGGGAACCCTCGTCGTCTGATCAGATTCGTTTATGCGAATAATTTGTATGCGTTACAAACTTCTGGGCAAAATTAATATACACTTTGCATCTCAAGCAAAGTTTTATACTTACGTTAGGTTGAGGTCTTGGCCAAGAATTAAAACTTTCGATAACACACATTTGATAATTAACACTTTATTGAACTGCTGTGTTGTTGGTTTATGCTTTTCGCTACAATCGGGCCATTAACATATTCGTTTTAAGCCTCATAAACAAAATTGTCTAATCGTAGCGTTACATATCCCAATAT